>OU015755.1:78938335-78990797 GCA_907169655.1 Acomys percivali | reverse complement strand
CTCTCTCTCTCTCTCTCTCTCTCTCTCTCTCTCTCTCTCTCTCTGCTTCTCTGTCTTTCTTTATGAATGGGAATAACTTATACCATTCTCCTAACTTCCCACCATCCCTCCTCAAAACATATATACATGTGTGCACATTCATAATACACACGCACACTCATACTCTCTCACACACAAACCATGTTGAGCTTTAGTCATGAACAGTTGATAAAAGATGGAAGAATGAACACAGAGGACCTGGAAAGGTGCTTTGTTCTGCCTCTGAGTCTCTATACTTCTCAAATATTAGCTGCACAGGAGTATATTATTTTAACTTCTTCCATTCAGGAGAGTGTGTTTTCATACCCCTTCTGAATTCTGGAGACTGATATAGTAGCAAACCTTGTATGTATAGCACAATTTCCTCCAAACATATATACCTGTAGAACATTTCATGCCTAATCTAGACACAGGATGAGAGTAATGGCAAGGACACCTACTAATAATAAAACAGGACAATTATACCAATGTGTTATAATAAAATCTATGTGATATATTCTCTATCCTCCCATGGTGTGAGATTCTGTAGTGGTAAACTGATGTGAGTTGACTAGCACCATGCTACGTCAGAGCTCTCTTGTTGGCAGCACCATTCCTCAGGCTCTGAACTGTAGCTGTCATGCTTCACCAGTTGATCTGATAACCATATTGGCTGAGTAGTTAATAGGTACCATGTACAGCGTGGATGTGTGGCAGAACAGGATAACTCATATTCTAATTAGGACAGAGTGTACCGGAGAAAGCTTTCATCACACTGTTCAGATTTGTATGTGATTTAAAGCCTATCAATTATTTGTGGGATTTTTTGTGTACGTTTTCAGACACCTGTTGAATAGCACTGTGTGTAGGATCCAGGTTAAACTGGCTTTACAAAGAAATTTCTAAGCCCATTCCCAGAGATCAGGATTCAGGTCTCTCTGGATCAAGAAAGAAAATGGTCAGGCTATATAGTCTTTCATCTCATTGCTTAGCTTTCTCCTCCTGTTGCAGACATTTTCCTCTATTCAACTAGAGACAGTGATGAACTTCATGCTGATTCTAATCCCATAAAACAGAGAATTCCACTCTCATTGTTTCCAAAACAAATAACCAGAGTGGGAAGTGGAGTTGTGCTGGTTAGGTTTAACTGTCAGCTTGACATGACGTAGAACTGCGTGGGAAGAGAGTCTCAATGGAGCAATTATGTATGTCAGCTGGCCAGGGGACTTGTCTGTGGGGGAAGATTATCTTGATTATTAACTGACAAAGGAGGGTGAAGCCCACTGTGGTCAGCACCATCCCCTAGGCTGGACCCTAAACTGTATGTGTTAAGAAAGCTAGCATAAGACATACCAGCGTCCATGTATTTATCCTCTCTGTCCTTGGATACAAGTATGACTTAAGTTCTTATCTTGATTTCTCCATAATAATGGCTGTAACCTGGATTGTAAGTAAAATAAACCCTTACTTTCCTAAGTTACTTGTTAGGGCATTTCACAACAACAACAGAAATGAGATTAGGAAACAGCTAACATTTTTAAACACATCAACAAATTTAATTAGGCACACAGGGAAACGTGGCATATTTGATAATAGACAAATACAAACTATAATGCTAAATATATAAAAAGTAATTAGGCAGTGAAACCCTCAACAATTTGATAGACCATGTGAATACTTCTTTTGTAGTTCTGCCTTTAGACTCTTTCTGGCACTAAGTTATGCAATTTTAAGAGGAACTCACTGCAATTATCTTTACTTAGAAAGTTGATCTTGAACGATACTACTGTATAAGCTATACAAGTTTACTCAACTAATGAGAAGCAGGCCCAGGTGTATAAATCAGTCAGTAAAAGATAATTTTTCATGAATTACTCCCTGAGCTAGGATAAGTACTATGGAGGGGCCAGTGCTTGCCACTTGAGTACCCCAAAAGACAAAGCAACAATAAGCCCTTATAGTACATCACACATCTCATTGACAGACAAAACAATGGGTTTAAAGTGAAGACCTGAGATGTTACAATTAAGACATAAATCAAGGCACCAAGTGCTTTCTCTTTGGACCCCAGCTGCCTTGCAAAAGAGAAGCATTACATTTCCAAAGGTGTGTGTGTATGTGTGTATAGGGCAGGGTGAGGATGCTCCTAGCCTTCAAACCCTCATCACAGAGCCTTTGGTCCACTGGCAGAATGTGCTGGTCTGAATTAACCATGAAGGGTCTCCAGCACACAGTTTGAAGAGGTTACTTCACAGGACCTGTCCTGAAGTGTCTGTAAAAAGCATTAATGATTGCCTCTTGCTTCCATGGTAACAGAGGGAGTGGGTGGGCCATCTTGTGCTCACCAGGGAGTAGTGAATGGCTTGGGCCTTATTTTCCTGACCAGATACCCAATTGTTGGTTGTCACTTACCACTTCAGATGGGCCTCTGCCTCCCAGAATAAAACTAGATTGAATTTATAGACAAAAGAAGAATCCTCCCAGAGCTTGCCAGAATCCCTTCTTGAAGTTAGCTACTGATGTAATCTGCTCCATAAATGAGAATTTCCCTTTGATGCCCTTGGGAGTTGACAAAGATGGGATTCACTTTTTGTCTCCCCACCTCTCTTTTCCATTACTACCCTTTTCTCAGTTGTATTTAATTTACATGTGGATGAGGAAGCCATCGCTGATGTAGTTTAGACTCAGGCAAGAAAGTTCTAGAATCTTTCCTCTCCCTCTTTTTTAAAAACTTTGCTGGGTCTAGGAATCCTGAGGGAAGATATTTCTCCAATATCTGAGTTCTACTTGAGTCCCACAAAGGTCCTATCTATAGAATCCTCCTCCAGCTTTCTGCTTTAGGCTCAGAGCATCCAGTCCTACATGGAATATGGCTGCATGTGTCTACAATGAAGTGACTAGTAACCACCACCAGATTTGGGTAGAAAAACCAGATCTGATTTTGAATTCTGCAGAGCCTCTGTTGTCTTACCCCATAAGCCTCCAAGACTTGTCTGTGTCCATTTGATCTGACCTCCTTTGAGCACAAAGGTTGACAGGTAAGTGTCAAGGTGCCACACACATGAAGAGTGGGTTTGTAAATTGCACATGTCATACTGGCCTTAGGAAATTTATGGCATGTCACACTCTTCTTAGTTTCACCCGAGAAAAATATTTCCAAAGGACAAATATTATGGTTTATAGTCTGGGTTCCATCCTGTCCTTTCGTGAATAACCTCTGTTATCTTGTTATGCAGTGGTTTGAATTGCCCCCTTAACTCTGAAGGTAATGGCATTAATAGGTGTGTGTGTGTGTGTGTGTGTGTGTGTGTGTGTGTGTGTATATGCACATGTATTTGTGTCTGTGATTAAGGTATAAGAACTAATGCTCTCATGAGCAGTACTGATACCGTCATTAAAAAAGAAAATCTCAGAGCCACCTGGCCCTTATGTGCCTTTTACCTTGTAATAACACATTTCTCACTGTCCTCTCTGAAAGGTGTAGCAACAAGCTTCCATTTTTGAAGGAGAACAGGCATTGCCAGATGTGATGTAAGCCTGTCCCTTCCATCTCTCCTTACCTGAGAGGACCTCTGAACAGTGCAATTTGTGCAGAAACCATTTCAGTAGACACTGAATCTGCCAGCATCCTGTGTGTTTCCCTCCTTGTCTCTAGAACAGTGCCACTTCTGCCCTACCTTACTATTAGGTGCTTAGTTGCAGCAGCATGAATAGATTAAGGCATGTTATATTCTTCCAGATACAACCTCCAAGGAGAACACTTTAAAAACATCACTTACCTCAACAGTAATAATGGTAACATCATTTTGAAATAAGACCATGTTAAGCTATAAAGTATGAACATTTGAGATTAACTTCCTTTCCTCATTTAGAACCAATTCCTTGTGAAAACAGCCTGTGGAAAGATTGATAGCTAGAAACATCTCATGGGAAGATTTATTCTTAAAGTTCAGGGTTGTGCAGATGCTGACAAAGCCACATTACTATTTCTGAAGAAGAATTCTGCTTGTTGCAAGGGAGTTTCTGGTATGAATAAATCTATATTCTGTAAGGGGTGACAATGTTGGTCTATACTATAGCTTTATTTTATATGGCCACATTCACACAAAACCCTGCCAACTGATGGGTTTATCAGCTGTCATAAGCAATAAATGTAGCTTTCTTTCATCCAGCATCAGGTAATTTTTGAGAACTTTCTGCATGCTAGGACTTGGCCTCTACCCTAGAAGACTTGAAACACTGACCATGACAAAGGTCCTTGCTCTTCTGCATCAGGGGGAATAAATGATGGATATATGAGGACACCAGAATCCTAAGCTCTAGGCTTGTCAATGCCCCCTCAAATTGTAGAAAGGAATTTGTAGATGGTATCAAGTTGAAAACTTCAATACAGAGAAGTTGTTCTATCAAGGTTACTGGAATTATTAGTAGGATATATGACAATAGAAATGATAGGTTGGTATGGTTTGAGGAATTTGGATGTCTTTTAGAAGCTGAAGGATGTGATGATTCTTCCTGGAACTCTCCACAGTGAGCCCATTCATCTGACACCTCAATTTTAGACTTCTGAGCTCCAGAAAGGTGAAAGAATAAGACCTTGTTGTTTAAAGCCACTGAGTTTATGGCAATGGGTTACAACAGTAATTGGAAACTAATACAAGAGCCCATGTTCCCTACATAAGGAAAATCAATGCTGACCCACAGGAATCCAGTGGTATTAGCAGGGAGGTGCAGTCTCACTGTGAAGTTGCATCTAATGCTCACAGGGCACTGACCATCTTTTATCCCTATTGACCAAATGCCAACATGGTTTTTAATCTCTGTGCCAATCAAAATTGTCCCTGAACGTTTCTAAAACATTTCCTCAGGCAGCATGATTGCCCTGACCAAGGATTGCTGATTTGAGTCATATAAAGTTGCAAGGAGACAGCAAAATGAAATAACTGAAGTCTTGGGGATGTCCCACTCCCTCCAAAATCGTCAGACCTGAGTTGAAGCTGAATGACCGAAATAAAGCAGGTCTGTAAAACTCCGCGGAAGGGCGCTGCAGGTATTAAAGCTGTGTCCTTGTGTGTAAAGGTCCTGAGGCAGGACAGGATTTTATTGGAAGAAAAGGTACTTGGAATGGCTGTTGCTTGCACCAAGGAGGGCAACATTGAAATGGAGCCATAAAGGAGGCAAGGTCTTCTCCTTGGGGGCATGGTAAGGAGTATGGCTTTCATTCCAAGACACAAACTGAGGATAACTCCAAGGACAAAGAGAGATGGAAAGAAGACAGGCTTGAAGAGTTTGAGAAAATCGAGTAGGTCTTTGGAAGGCTCAGAAGAGCTAGAGTGGATGATCAAAGTGATACTCCTTGAATATTTCACTTTTATGCACAAATGATAATATATTACCTAAAGAATCTAATTCAAAGGGGAGACTAGATGAAAGAAAGAAAGAAAAAGTGAGAAGAAAAAAGAAGAGGAATGCATTGTTCTATTGGAATTTAAAAGATACTCAAAAAGTTGCTGAAGGAATTGCCTTAGGTTGCTGAGAGATTGTTTACAAGATACATTTACATCCCTCCCCTTATCTTAGTGTAGTTTCTCCAACCCTTAGGAGTTAGGAAAGGTTTATTTTTTTTCTTTTTTCTATTCATTTTCCAGAGGAGAAAGCCTGGTGGCAGGGAGAGATTCAAATACCACATCCATTAATTGGTAGATACTAACATCTTAGCAGGCTTTTTCTTTTTTATTAATTTATTCACTTTACATTCTAATCTGAGCTTTCCCTCCCTCCTCTCCTGCCAACCCCTCCCTCATGCCCCTCCCTTTTCTCCTCAAAGAAGGGGAGACATCAACCTGTATCAAGTTGCAGTAAGACGAGGTCCATCTTCTTCTCTTGAGGTTAGACAAGGCAGCTCAGTTAGGAGAAAAGGATTAAAAGGCAGACAATAGAGTCAAAGACAGCTCCTGCTCTTGCTGTCAGGGAACCCACATGAAGACCAAGCTGCTCATCTGTTACATACATGCAAAAGGACCTAGGTCTGTCTCATGCATGCTCTCTGGTTGGTGGTTCCATCTCTGTGAGCCCCCATGGGCCCAGGTTAGTTGATTCTTTAGGTTTTCTTGTTGTGTCCTTGACCTCTATGGCTCCTTCAATTGTCCTTTCCTGTCTTTCACAATATTCCCTGAGCTCTCCCTAATATTTTACTTTGAGTCTTTGCATCTGTTTTCATCAGCTTCTAGGTGAAGCCCCTCAGATGATAGTTATGTTAGCCTTCAGTCTTTAGCACAGCAGAATATCATTCATAGTGTCAAGAGTGGGCTCCTTCTCATGTCATGGGTCTTAAGTTGGGCCAGTCATTGGTGGCTATTTCCCAAATTTCCACTCCCTCTTTATCCCTGCACATGTCAAAAGCAAGAAAAATTGTGGGTAGAATTATGGCTGGGTTGGTGTCCCCATCCCTCCATTGGAAGTCTTGGCTGGTTACAGGAGGTGGCTGTTTTAGGGTCCATATCCCCTATTGCTAGGATATCTTAGCTAGCGTCACATTCATAGATTCCTGGGAATATTCATTGTCCTAGGTTTATAGTCTGTCCTAGAGAGACCCCCACTGACTCCAGTTCTCGCTTCTGTCATCCACCCCACACTTGATCCCTCCTGTTCCCCTTCCCATCCCCTCTGCCACCTGGTTCCCTTCCTCCATCTACTCTCCCAATGTCTATTTTGTTTTCCTTTCTTAGTGTGATTCAGGCATCCTCCCTTGAGCCTTCTTTGGGTCTGTGAATTGTATCCTGTACTTTATGGCTAATATCCACTTATAAATGAGTACATACCATGTCTTTCTGGGTCTGGGTTACCTCATTCAGCATAATCTTTTCTAGTTGTACCTGTTTGCCTGCAAATTTCATGGTGCTATTGTTTTTAATAGCCGAGCAAATGCTTCATTGTGTAAACATTTTCTTTATCCATTCTTCAGTTGAGGGGCATCTAGGTCATTTCCTGTTTCTGGCTCTTATAAATAAAACTGCTATGAATATAACTGAGTAAGTATCCTGTGGTATCATGGAGTGTATTTTGGGTATTTGCCCAGGAGTAGTATCCCAATTTTCTGAGAAATAGCCAAATGATTTCCAAAGTGTCTGTATAAGTTTACACTCCCACAAGCAATGGAGGAGTGTTCCCCTTCCTCCACATCCTCACCAGCACAAACTGTCACTAGAATTTTTGATCTTAGCCATTATGACGGGTGTAAGATGGAATCTCAGAGTTGTTTTGATTTTCAGCAGGTTTTCTTAACTTAACCTTGGGGCTGTTCCTTTGCACTGTGCAAGGTTGCCACCTTGACAAAAAAATGAAGAGTTAGAAACCTTCTCCACAAAGATCTTTCCTTTCAGGTTGCCTCATTTGTTTCTGCCAGTTGTTACATTTGTGTAGAGCTTTAGATTTTTCCTATATAATTTCCCAATTCATATATGTTTAATATTAAAATAAATCTAGAAAGCTTAGAGCCCCTCTTATAAATGGGAGGGCTAAGGTCCAGCCATGAAGATATGACTCTGAACACAGGGTTAGTCTGTCTCTGTCTCTGTCTCTGTCTCTCTCTCCATTTCTGTCCTTGTCCCATCCTTGTCTGTCTGTCTTTCTGTGTCTCTGTCTCTCTGTCTTTCTGTCTGTCTCTCCCAGTCTCTGTCTGTCTGTCTGTCTGTCTGTCTGTCTGTCTGTCTGTCTGTCTCCCTCTCCCCCTGTCTCTCCCTGTCTCTCTAAGTTGAGATGATGATGCTGGGGGCGGGGTAGGTGAAACCAGGGTGATATACATTAGTTTCATGATCCAAAACTGAGTCATATCCTCTATCCTCTTTTTCACTCTTTTATTTTGAAAAACATCTTCACTAAATTGCTCTGCTGGCTTTGGCCTCAGTATGTACTCTAGGCAAAGCGTGAACTGTGTGATCTTCCTACTACATAACTAGCTGGGATCACAGGCCTGTTCCAGTAAGACTAGATGGCTTCATGGCTCTTTCTGACCTGGACCACCAACCCACAAGATTTTATACTCTATGGCTCACTCCATCAACACTTGTTTCATACAAGCTGCTCACAGTGTAGAGTCCAGGGCTGAAGGCTAACACATGTATTTTTAAGCAGGTAACTTGCTGGATAATGACTCAAACCTTAGGCATATTCCAGGAAGCTATTATCTTACTGGATTCATCATAACTTTATTGTTCATTCTAGATGGATTAATATCCCCTCTGCCCTCTGATGGGGCAGTAACATGCTGCTTTAGCTCTGTTATTTTGATATAACTTTGACCATGCATAGTAATGTTTAGTTAATAGAAAATCAAAATGAAAAGAACTCCTGGGACCTATCTTAAGTGAGCTATTTCTCATCTAGGGTCGAATCTGAAGCTCTCCCTCTTAATAATGTAAGAGAGTCTATGAATTCTCTGAAGGAGACGGCATCTACCATTCTGTTGCTGACCCTGATAACCACAACCACACAATCATAAAACATAATCCCTCCCCTGTTATCTTTGCTGACCCAATTTGAATTCTGCTAAAGTTTCCTTTCTTTTGAAGCCAGGAGAGTGGAAAGAGACATCCTCAACTCTCTGTCCAGCATTGCACGGCTTAGCAAACAACCCCGGAGGAGATAGCCGACTAAGGGGTTATTCCCATTTTATGCATTACTGTACTGAGTCTCTGAGAAATTAAAGCCAGTTCGCTGAAGCTGCTGCAATTGTGGCAATAGCATGACGCAATCTAAGGGAGAGTCTCTGGCTTTGGGGTTCAGGCATGACAGAACGCTCCGCTGCCGGAGCTCCTCAAGGTGCCCTCCTGTGTATTGGGAACATCTTATCCTAAATACAAAGACAGGCACTCCACATTTGATTTGCTCCAGTCATTGTTCTGAGTCATAATCATAGCTCCTGTGAAGATAATAGAGGATGATCAAGTACAAGAGAGGAGGTGGCAGAAGCCAGACAGAAACAAACTGGAGAAGAAATAGAAGAAACAGGTATAGCTGGAGCAAAGCAGGCGGCTGTAATGGTAGCTGCTGGAGCAGTAGCAACAGGCTAGTGCAACGCTGAGCATGTGTGCGCCCATCACCTGATCTTTATAAAGACTCTCCGTGCTTCACACTTTAGTCAGAACCCAGTAAATAGAAAGGGCATCCCAGACTTAGAAAGGTTAAGTGGTTTAGGCCAAGTCAGACATTAAGCTCTAAGCTGACTCTCATGTTCTGATCGAACTCAAGTTCATTTTAACTTGCTGCTGAGGCAACCTGGGATGTAGGTCCTGTGCCAGGCTCCCCATGTATCTATCAGAGTTTTCCTAGCATGCAACCCCTCTTTATAGATTTCCCAGTGGTCAAGAGATAGAGATGGATGTCTTTGTCTTCCTGGAGTTGCTTCTTCAAAGAGTACAGATGTCAAAGTAAATGCTAGGGTCTGGGGGATATAGCTCGGTTGGTAGAGTCCCTCCCTAGCATGTGTGAGGCCAAATGTTATGTCCCCAGCTCTTCATGTACTGGGTGTGGCAATGCACACCTATAATACAGATACTTGGGAGCTGGAGGCAAGGAATTTGAAGCCAACTGACAATTTAGTGAGTCTGAGGATACTTTGAAATTCATGAATCTGTCTCAGAAGGGAAAGCCAATCCTAGTCTTTGAGCACCAGGATAGCAGCAACTGGCTGTTCAAGATCAGTTATTGTCCCGTCTCACACAAGGCTTTAACTCAAAGCATTTGCCCTTCATTGTTGCATTATGCGATTGGTCACCCAGTCAATAAACACATCATCTTGCCTTGAATTCTTGAACACAAGGGGAAATAGATATAAACACAGACAGATTTATTATAGTCCAATTTAATAAATATGCCAACAAATAAATGCACATTTCGCTGAGAAATAAATATCAGTGATGAAGAAAGCTGACAGTGGAGTAGGTTGTAAGAAATTAACATTAAGTACTTTGAGATGACAGTGACTATAAAACAAAATTGTACCTTGGGGACATCTTGAAACAATTTAACAAATGTGTGCTTTGTACGTGAGAGAACACAAATGACTTGAGGCAGCTTTGATAGAGGACAGGGCCCCCAGAGCCAAGGAGAGTAATTGCTGTATTTCTGCCTCATACAACTATAGGAAGACATCCACTACAAACCAAGAACAATGGTCTGAGTATGGTTTTCCCAAATTAAATGTGTCTTGCACACCAAATGGAGATCTTGTATAAATTCCCATCAGAAAATGAGTAAGTATAAAAGCTGCCTTTTGTCAGCTGGCACAGGAAAAAGAATGGATTTCCAAATTTGAAAGACCTAGCTTCATAGTATAGAATCTCACCCCCTTAGTGATGTGACCTGATGTGTGTTGGCAAGTGCCTCTGGTCCTCAGTGTTAGAAAAGAAAAGGCATGTACTGCATTTGGTTGTTGGTTTCTTACCACATGGCACAACAAAAGAAAAACCCAACAAATCTTAAATCGCTTAAGACACTCATTTTCAACGACTGTTTACTCAGTATCCACCATGTGCCAGTGGATTCTGGGTTCTTTAAGTGTAATAAATGTTCTTATCCTTCGGGAAACTGACATTATGGCACAGAGAGACGGGGTAAATGTGATAAACAGATATACTATCTAGAACACTGTGTTGCTAAAACATGATACACACACACACACACACAAACACACACACAATATTGGATTGTATAGTTTTAAAGAGAAGATAAAGGTAGGCTTCATAGACAACCAGGCATTTTTGCACACTTTCCAGATTTAGCAAAGAAAAATAACACGTAATTTTGCATAAACGAATTTTTTGTCATAAAGGTACCCCAAATTAAATGCACTCCATTGTGTGGCTCATGTTATTAACTGATTGAAATATAGGTGAGTGCCCTCTAGTTTTACTCTATAAATCCTACAATTCCTACATTTATAAATACTTGGTATAGAGGGAGAAGAATCATTCTGGTGGCATGGGGGTGTGGGCAGTACAACACTGGAGGCTAGCTCCCATGGGGCTGAGGAAGCACTTCTGTTTTTCCTCTGAGTCATGTGGGGAATGACTACAGTGTTTTGAGCAGAGCTGACATAATGTGATGTATTCTGGATGCCCACTGAGGATTGACTATAGGAGGGATCAAGCAGAGAAGCCAGTTGGAAAGAATCACAGTCACCAGGCAAGAAGTGATGATGGTCAGAGCAGGCTTGTAGCTGCAACAGTAGAAGAGGTCAGATTCTATATGGGACAAAATGTTCAGGTCTTGGGAGAAAGTGAGTTGTAACATTTGTGGCTTGAGCAATTGGAAGAACTGAGTTGCCTTAATGGAGTAGTTGTGAGTGGAACAGAACTTGGAGAACTGGGAAATGAAGAAAAGTGAGGAGCTTCATTTTAGAGAATTTGGATTCATATTTCTAGAATGTACCCTAGCATATATGTTCTGAAAGGCCGTGGAATGTGAGTCTGGAGTAGAAAAGAGGCACCCAAGGATAATTGATCCTTTTGAGGACACTTTGACGTCTACATGCCATGAAATTGAATGACATCAAGGGAACTGATGGGAGAAAGAGAGGACAGAAAGCAAGCCTTGGTTTACTACAATGTTGTATGCTGGTGAGATGAATAGTTTCTGTCACACAAGCCTGAGAGTGGACCATTGAAATGGGAGGAAAATCAGAAACTGTGATGTCCTGAAGGCTCAATGGAGAACTACACTGAAAGGGAATGAATAATCAGCCATGCAAAATGTTAGCAGTATGCTAAGAAGCATTGATTTATATGGATGCTGGATTTATATGGAAAAATGTCTTCACTTGGTTAGGAAGGAATCCATGGCAAAAATAAAATTGCCATCCCATCCTCTTACTAAATTATAACATGTTTCTCCATGTAATTCTGGTTCCACTTTTCATATCTCTATGAGCTACTTGGCTATTTTACCAAACTCTGACAGGTCATGTGGCAGCACACACTAAAATGAAATAGCAGCGTCTTTTGTCATTGTTAACATCGAAGTCCAACCACAATGATATGGTTTCCCATTTTCCTTATGGAAGGATTGTAGGTAAGTCTGTCCAATAGCACACAAACCTGCTCCTCCTCCTTGTATGTCTAATTGGCCCAGGATGATTTTCTGATTGGTGGAAATTCATGACCTGAGGCAACACTGCTGTCCTATCACCTAGGCATTCAATCCTTCAAGGCAGCAACAAACTCATGTGGAGATACCTCTATTTAGAAAACCCCTCATAGCCATGCGGCTTAGATTTCCCATACTAAGCCTCTTTGATTACTATTTCAAATATGTCTGGTATAATATACACAACCACTTATTATTTTAAATATATTCAAATTTTCATACTAATTTTAGATTTCCTTTAAAGCTAAAATATAGTAGAAGATGTGTCTGTAGATGCCTCCTCCAGTTCTTCACAGTATTAGCACCCATGTTAATATTTGTGATAGTTCTGTAATTAGAACTAAGGTTTGTAAAAAAAATTCTCACTAGATTTTGCTGACTACCATTCTCCTCCCATTCCAGGATGCCACACCCAGGAGCCCAGGATGTCACACATCTCTGGGGTCACGTCTCTCTAACTTCTCCTCCTCTTGGATAGCTGCTCAGTCTTTTCTTGGCACTGGCAATTTTGAGTGCTACTGATCAGTTTTGCGTTTCATGAAATGTTCCTTGTAATATGCATTTCCGATGCTCTTTCCATGATTAGATTGGGGTTATTTATTATTTTTTAGAAAGAACAATTCAGTGTGCTAATTAGTTTTTCATCACTGTGACCCAATCAAACATCTCGCAGAAACAACTTCAAGGGGATTCCTGTTTGCTCGCATTTTCAGAGAGTCCACCTTGGTAAGTGGATACTCAGCAAGGTAACCCAGCTCTTGGCAAGCAGGAAGCAGAACTAATCAATAACAGGCAAGACTAGGACTCACTTCGCCCAACTACATCCTTTCTTCCGAAACTCTGCCACCTCCCCCAAAGTCTGTTGAGCTTTTGACTCCATCTTGAATGAGAATTAAACCTGAGCTTCCATGGTCTAATGGTTCTGATAAAAGCTCTTACAGATATATCAAGATGTGTGTACTTTACTAGGGTTTTCAGTTCAATTGAGCTAGCAATCAATGTTAAGCATCACATCCAGAGATGAAATGCCATCCTGAGTCATCTGAGGGTGTGCATTCAAAACATGACTGCTTGGTGAACATGGGATTCTGATTTTGGTCATTTGGCTTAGATATAATCTTTCTGATTTCTCCTTGGTGAAGTTACTGTCTTTACCCTTTTCTACATAGTTTCTTTGGCATGAAGTCATCTTCAAGCACACATTCAAAAGAAGCAAGGGCTCAGGTTCTACCTCACTAATGTATCAACCTACATTGTTTTTCACTTTTATGTAAGGATGTTTTACTCATTCAGTTATTCTTTCATGTATTCAGCCAGTTAATCATTTGTTTTAGTAGTATAAATTATAGACATAGGTCTGTTTGTTTCATAATTTTGGAAGTAATTGGGACCACTATTTATTTTTGGCTTTAGAGGACTCCAGCCCTGACAACTAAGTGCTCTGCCACGTTAGACTCTGTGTCTCTTTGGCACACTGTAACCCTTCTTTAGTGCATCTTAATTTTAGATACTGAAAGATCCTCTGTGGTTCTCTTGTGTTTTCACTCCCAAGCCCCAAAAATCCAAGCCAGTTCCCCAATAGAAGTTTGCTTCCTTTCATTGGAAAAGTATTAGATAAAGCATAATTTGGGTATGGACTTCCAAAGACATATTGTATCAAAACGATTCTTTCTTGGAGGGCTTGTGACTTAACTGTGTATTACCCAAAGGAAGCCAGCAGAGGTCACCAATTGACTGGGCTGGGGGTGTTATCAATATTGGCAAGATGGGGGGCAAGGACAGCATGGCAATCTTCAGGTTGGAACTAGACTGTCTCATGGGCAGAAGCCTGTCTGTGTTGCATGGTTTGAGAGGCAGCAACATGTCTGCCTTCTTCTCTTCTTGTTTCAAGTCTTCTCCTTTCTATCTCTAAGATGCCTCAAATTTGTCCATTTCAATTTCAGCCTCTTTCAAAGAGTTGCCTTAAAATAAAATATCTTTTTTCTCTAAAATTACCTTTCCTCTAACTTAAAAAAATCAAGTACATCACTTGCCATTTAAAATCGGCCATTGTGCTGTAGTGGGTTCAACCTGATTGGTTGAGGCCTGTATCCATTCACCAAACTCATCACATGCCTCGCATAGTTAGACCTTAGCATCCTTCTGAAGTTTAGGCTCTGTCCCCTGGCTCTTTGGAAGCATTTCCCCATTATCTTCAGTATGTTTTTAAGGGTGGTAATGCCAAGTTCACAAAGATGTCCCTTTCTGAAGCAAAGTTACCGCAAGGAGGCAGCAGGGATTTCAGGCAGGTGTTCTCAGGGTGGACAAAGCCCAAAGCTGCACTTGGCAAGTCATGTTTCCTGCCTGCCAAAGTCTCCAAATATAACCCCCAAGGGATGTGGGAGAGCAATTAGGAGTCACTGCTGGAAGAAGATTGACTTTCTTTCTTTCTTTCTTTTTTTTTTTTTTTTTTTTAGGTCTTGTCATTAGTGTGCAGCACTGAGTTTAGTGACCTGTCAAATACTGATGTTTTCAGCAGTAACACTGAGGTTTGCTGAGTCATTCTCATACCCGCATGTGGAGTGTCTTGAAACTGAAAGCAGGAAGCTCTGAGAGGCTTCTGGTTAGGATGCTCTATTGCTGTTTCAAATACTCATGGGAGTTTTAACAGTAATTTGGGTTGTTAATACATATATATTATACATATATATACATACATACATACATACATATATATAGAACTATATTACTATATAACTACAGAGAGAGAGAGAGAGAGAGAGAGAGAGAGAGGGAGAGAGAGAGAGAGAGAGAGAGAGAGAGAGAGAGAGAGAGAGAGAGCACCAACTTCTTACAGGCACTCTTATTTCTGTTTTACAGATCTGAATAGTCGAGGCAAAGGAACTTAATTAATTTTTCCAAGGACAGTCATGAAGTTGGGAAAAAGTCCTGCCCCAGACTTTCGTTTCCTGCCTGTGCTATGTCTTCCCTCTGCCTTCTCCACAGTCCTCCACAGTCACTGCCCAGCCTCATACCCAGATTTCACATCTCTATAACCCTTCACGTTAAGGCACTCTGCTACTAAGCTTGTGTCTCCAGAGACCATGCTCACGCTCTCCCTTTACATACATATCTGCACGATCTCATCAGTCCTTCCCTTCTCTGGGCTTCTATTCAACCACAGTTACCACTGACTTAATAATAGCTGCCGTTAAAATGGTGCATTGAGCTCCTGTCTCTATGTGTTTTTCCTAAGGGAAGATGTTCATATTTTAAAATAAGGCTACTAATGGAACCCAAAAAACATGGCATTGATAAAAGAGAAGTAATATAGTTCCTAATAACACTTGGGCTTTGTGTGACAGAAGGGCTCAGTCAATGCAGTGCCCAGCATTTGTCAAGTATCCATTTTGTGCCTAGCCTTGTGCTGTTTCATGTAGATAATTCCATTTAGCTCTCATGGGAGACCTGGGAGGTTAGCACTGTTAGATTGTGGTGGGAGAATTTGTCTTAGAGCACAGAGCAACAGTGGGTCTCTAAGAACCTTCACACATGAACTTGACCTTGAACTGCAGTCCCTTTGAACAACTGCATATTCCAAGACCCAATTGTATAGAGGTCTTGGAACCAAAGAAGTCTGAGTAGAGGATTTGATTATTATCCTATACTATGCTTAGATGTGGCAGCAATAGCAAATCGCTGTCAAAGATCTAAGTCAACAGTTCTCAACCTGTGCATTGCAACCCTTTTGGGGGTTGAATGACACTTTCATAGGAGTCATCTAAGTCCACAAAAAATACAGATATTTACATTATGATTCATCACAGTATCAAATTACAGTTATGAAGTATCAAATGAAAATAACTTTATGGTTGGGCATCGCTACAACATGAGGAACCATATTAAAGGGTCAAAGCATTAGGAAGAGTGAGAACCACTGCTCTGAGTGTTCTTTTAAAAGTACCTGGTATTGATGAATTGAAGCCCTTCTGTAGTTATGCTCTGGCCTACTTCTATCCATATCAACGATGGAATTCATCAACAATCTGTCTAGACACACCTGAACTTCAACTTCTTTGTAAATTTGTGTTGGGCTCTTTGTCCACATTTTGTTATTAAACTCACAAACACTAGATGGACCTGACGCCTAACAGAGATGGACTTGAGTGTACTTCTCCTTGTCCTGGCTCTGTGACTTTGAGTAATGTAACTCCTCCATGCCTCGGTTTTAACATCAATAAAATGGTATCAGCCACAACAAGTACCTGGGTAGAGACTGTGAAAATTCAGGAACGTGATGTCAGGCATGCAATAGGTTCTACTCCATCCCACCTCATTGGTGTTAAGCTAAAGACTAATTCCAAGTTTCCATGTGGCCATGGCAAGATGTTGAGTGACTGGGAGACATGTTGGGGGACTGGGAGGACTTCACCTGCTCCAATTACCAACTAATCAGTTTCCAATACTTTTGATTATAAGGGAGGTTTTACTTTTACATTCCTCTACTGGAAACTGGGCAGTGGGTGTGGTCAGCCTGTGTGCTATGCCTGAGCAGGAGCCTGATCTACCACAGCAATTCATTTGACCCAGAGAGGACAGGCCTCCTCTGACCCTCTGCTTCACTTGAGTTGGCTGTTCCAGGCTCACTCAGGCAAGACACCCTCTGAGCAGCCTGCACAGTGAATGAAGAGAGATGTCAAATTAAAAGTTGGAGACATTCCTGCTGATGCAAGCTCCTTTTAGCTTATGGACTTGATTGGACCGTGTGCTTTCTTATTTCTTAGCCTGGACATGGAAGATTGTGTGACTTCTGCAACATGAGGAGCTTGGGAAGCGAATGTACATCACTGATAGCAGTTGATTTCCTTAGTGATCTGCCAGCTGATTTTACTGAGATCAAAGAACTAAAAAAATAGAGGTGGACAGAGTCTTAATAAAAACGGGGGAGGGGAAGGAGTGAGCTGCTGAAGTTAGGACATGGGTTACTTGATTCTGCCTATGATAATATTGAGATATCAAGCAAATTACTTTATCTTTCTGCCTCTTGGTGTTTATGTCTGTAAAAGAGGGAAACCAACCAAACAACAAAACAATCCTTTATAAGCATGGACCTGTGGCCTATATTTATCTCTTAACCATTTCAACCCCCCTTGGCTTCTCTCTTTTCAACTTACCCTTATGGTTCTCCTTCATTCAGGGTGTTTGAGGTCCCCGATGATTGGCAATTAGTCTCTTGCCAGCCCTTAGACTTAGATGAAATTTACCCCTTCCTTTGGGTTAACTCCTGAAAGACAGAGGTTATCTTTACATCACCCGTGATTGCATAGTCAAGTGGACTCCTCTGGCTGTGCTTCATAGACCCCATTTATTTACTTTTTAACCATTTCAGTCTGTCCCCTGGCAAAAGCAACACTGCAGCTTTGATTTGCCCTTTCCAACCATAAAAGGCTTCATGCCACAAATTAGGGAGACTGTGCGATTCTGTCAACTTTTATCTATCTCAATTGTACATTCTGGGACTGGGCAAATAACCATGAGATGAGTTTGGGGACACGGTGGACCAGCTGTGAATCAAGCTTTGGTTGAGATTCTATTGATCACCCATCTGACTTAACTGGATGACCACAGTGCTTTCTGGCTTCCCAGAATCAAGGTCAATTCAGAACTGCTGTCTAGTCGCCCTGAAAAGTCTGATTATTTTCTTTCCCCAAATATATATATAATATAGCTTCCCTAATTTGAAGGCTATAGGTAATTTTAGGGAGATATGGAAGAAAGAGTAATAGTAAAAGTTTTAGGTATTGTGGCATGGTCCCTTCTCAAGGGGGCCTGGCCTCCCCTTAATTCAAGGGGCTTGGAGTATGTAAACTGACTCAAGTCTAGAAATTGGTGGAATGAGCATCATTTTCTGTTGCTATGATTCACAGCAGCTCTTCATTCACTTGTTCTGAAATCCTCCTTCTTGCCCACCTCAAACAGACCTTAGTAGGTTTCCTATACATACCGCTTCTGGGAACACCAGAGCTAATCACCCAGAACTGAAGGTCTACTAGCTAGTAAGAATAGTAGGAATATTGCTTTGCCTGTGATGTCCATTATATACGTATGTTCACACTGCCTTTCCCAGTGTGCTAACACTAGGCCTTTGCTACTCTGGGAGCCATTTTTAGCTGTTTTTTTTTGGGCTATACAGTTGAGCAGCCCTAACTTTCACTCTAGTTCTTTGAAAACTCTTAAACATGTTTTGATAATATTTACCTCCTTCCAAATTCTTCTCAAACCCCCTTCCCTATATAACCAACTTTGTGTCCTTTAAATGATTTTTAAAAACCTATCAAAAGCAATTTCTGCTGCCCAAATATTCTGGAATATATGGTTTTCCACTGAAGTATGGTTGGCTGACCATACTTCATAGAGAAAACTGTTCCTTCTTCTTCCAGAAGCTAATGATTACCAATATTTCTGTAGCTAGTGGTGGGATTTTCTATCCAACTCTTATCTCCATGCTGGGACATGGACTGACCTGGGGTTACACACGTCTTGTGTATGCTATGACAACCATTATGAGTTCATATGTACAGTTTCCCTGCTGAGTCTAAACGACACTGTTTCCTTGTATTCATCTACCACTTCCAGTTCTTATACCTTTTCTGTTTCCTCTTGCATCATGATCCATGAGCCATGGGAAGAGGCAGTGTATACTGTTTCATATAGTATTAGTGAAGGAATCACTGCCTCCCAGAAATTCAAAATCATCTTGGGCAAAACAGCAAGACTCCATCACAGAATAAAAAGAAAGACATATGGATTATGTTTATATGATACACGTCTTTGGCTCTTTAATTCTTTAGATGTTAGAGAAGTTCTGTTTCTCACACGATGTAAATGTACTCCACCTTCAGTCCTCTTTCTGTGTTTGAGCATAGATTGCAAGGGAAAGCAGAATAGATATGTCCTACCCAGGTGCAGGGTGCCGTGAGGTGGGAGAGACAAGCGTGAGCAGTGATCCCAGGAAGCAAGACAACTACAGCAGAGATCCGTGCTGCAAGAGGTAGTGCAAGCTGCTAGGAAAGGGCACCGTGGGGAAGCCAGTGGAGTACAAGGTTAGGACACTAGCAGAGTGCAGGGCAGGAAGCTTGGAGAAGAGCAGGCATTGTGTGTGAGTGGTACCTTCCAAGAGCGGGGCACGCGTTGATGGGATGGCAGTGGGAGAGTGGAACATGGAGAGGTAGGCAGGGGCAGGAGTAACCATAGTAAGGGTTTCTCCATCCCAAAGCTGGTAGCTTTCACATCATTCAGAGCCTGAATTCCCAGCCTGCATTGCTCAGAGTTCTTTCTTCCCCAGTTGGCAGCCATTTTCTGACCCCTGCTTTCCTTTCTCTTATGTGTTTGCTTCATAGTGTCTGGTCATAGTAGTTGGATTCAACCTAGTTCTCCTATTCTACATTGTTGTTGCTGTCTGTTCAGCTCTCCCAGCTCATTGCATCCTTTCTTCTGACCTCCTCAGCATCTCTTTGATGGTGATCATGGGTCCCTGGTGTGTTTCTTTCTTTCTCCCTGTCATCTTTCTTCTGACAGGCTGTCAGTGAGCTATCCACTTCTGTAGAGCATCTAGCTGGGTCCATGAAGTCAGCCTCCACTTGGCACATGGTGGTTTAAATTTTTATAAGGTCTCATTGTGTCTGTTCTATTAGCTGCTTGTTACGGATCCTATAAAATAGTAGATCTGGAATTATTATCCCCGTTTGCTAGGTAAGTAAACTTTGCAGGGAAGCTGAGAGGGTTGTGTGTGGCTATGCATTCAGAGTTGAAGTGGTAATGGCAAAGGTTAGTGGGAGTCACACTCTGGGCTAGGGCTGTAGGATCAAGCCCCTTTCACATCCCACATTCTCCTAAAATTAATTATTACTAGGTCTTTTCTTCCCTTTCCTTCCTTTATTTCCTTCTTTTTTCTTTTTGTTTTTTGTTTTTTCCAAGACAGGCTTTCAATGTGTAACCGCCTTGGTTGTCCTGGAACTTCCTTTGTAGACTAGGCTGTACTTGAGAACTCAGAGATCAGCTCACCTCCGCCTCTTGAGTCTTGGGATTAAAGGCTTGCACCACCACACGGGGCTATTTTCATTAACATCACTGTAGACCAGGCTGGCCTTGAGAACTCAGAGATGTGCCTGCCTCTGCCTCCTGAGTCCTGGGATTAAAAGCCTGCTCCACCATGCCTGGCTATTTTCATCAACATCATTGAGAAACTAAACATAAAGACTCTTCTGAGCTCTGACATGAAAAACAATGTGAAAGCATCACCACTGAGAGCTGCATTGAGCATAACTGAAGTTTCTCCCCACTGTTCACCTGTGCCATTGTCCTTCACAGGAAGCTGTCAACCAGCACTTATCTCCCTAGCTTATTTTCTTCTTACTGGAATCACATGAAGATGGAATTGTTGTACAGCCACATCTTTTCTGCCCTCTTTTGCTTTTAATAATTGAGATCTATCTGTGTTGTAGATTCCATAGGTGGGTTATTCTGTTTTCTGCCACATTCCCTGAGTTGATGACCATTGAGCTCCTTGGTCACCCACCAATAATCATTAAGAGCCTTTCAGACTTGGGTGGCCACCAATAAAGCCACTGTGAATAATCATGCAGTCCTTTTTAAGGCAAATATCCAGGAAAGAATGACTGAAGGATCGATCATATGGTAGATATTTTACCTTTTATTAATTCCTCAAATTTTCACACACATATACAATGTATCCCAGTCGTATCCTTCCCTACTCCATTGTCCCATCATCCTAGGACCACCAACATATCTCTTTCCTAATTTTATCTCTTCTTTTTGTGATGCTAATATCGCAGTAAGTTAAATTAGTGCTATTGATATGCCTATGGGTATGAGTCATCTACTGAGGCATGGCAACCTACCAGTAGCCACCTCTTACCCAAGTAAAGGGGACCCTTTCCTCCTCTAGGAGCCATCACCTTTCAGTAGTTCCTCAGCAAAGAGTATGGCATTTTGAGCCCTTTATCCATAGATGTTGAAATGTTGACTGATGCTGTCTTGTGCAGTCATATTGCAGGTGAGTTCATGGGCGTAATGTCCCTGTCAGGGTCAGAAGACACTATTAACCTTTCAGGAGCAATATTTGGAAGTCTCTTTTAATTTCTAGTACTGGACTGCCCCACTACCAGGGAGTGATACTTCTAGACTGCTCTACATCCTTGCCAGTGCTTGATATGGTCAATCTTTTTTATTCTGTACAATCTAGAGGGAATGCTGTGTGGCCTGACTACATTTATTGTATGTCTCCCAAATGAATAACAGTATGGAGGAAGGTATCCCAGCTTGTTTGCAGAGTTTGTGCCATTTTGCTTTAGCAATAAACTTCTTTAACCACTATAATATGCATTATTAAAATTCTTTTTATCGTAAATAAGGCACTGGCTTTTTACATGTAAGTGAAGTAAATGTGCTGTAACCATTCTATATACACTTATCACGTATGACATTTATTATGTTATAAAGTGGTCGTTCTTTATCAATCTGCTTTTTCTCCACTAAGCAGTGACCCAGAAAAGGCCTGTGACTTGTTTATCTTTACATCTCCTGTGCCCATTATAGGGATAGACTCAGAGTTGATTCCTTGTTGTTGTTTTATGAATTGAATCCATCTACTTTTTCATGAAGAGGTATTTTGTGGTAGATATTGAAAAAAACGTACTTAAAGGACTGAATGGATGAATGGGTTTGGCAACCATGTGCTTCATGTTTATTTGTTTCACAAATAGGCTGAACTGGCTGGCTCCAATTAGGAGATTTCTAATGCTAATATTCTGTGACCAAAGGGTTACCATTGTTCTCAGACCTCACCAGTCTGGCACAGCAAACTTAGATGATAAGTCTTTGAATGTTCACACTGTACTAATTTTGAATCACACTAAAATAAGCAGGGAGTATAGTCCAGCAATTTGTTTTTCATCTGTCAAGATGCTCACTTCAGAACCATTCTGCCTTGTGTGAGAAAGGCATTTAAAATTTTTTTTAAAATTTTAATTTTATTAATTTATTCAGATTACAACTCAATAGTTATCCCATCACTTGTCTCCTCTCATTCCTCCCTCCCTCCCGCTTTCACCCTATTCCCCTCCCTTAGGTCTATGACCAAGGGAGACCTCCTCCCCTACTATATGGTCATAGGCTATCAAGTCTCATCTTGGTAGCCTGCTTATTCTTTGAGTGCCATCAGGCCTCCCCACCAAAGGGAGGTGGTCAAATATGGAGCACCAGAGTTCATGTCAAAGTCATTCCCCACTCTCCACATAGCTGTGGAGAATGTCCTGTCCATTGGGTAGATCAGAGTAGGGGTTCGATGTTTACTATTGCATTGTCCTTGGTTAGTGCAATAGTTTGAGCAGAACCCCCTGGTCCCTGATTTACCATCGCGACGTTCTTCTTGTAGTAGAGTCTCAGTAAGATGTCCTCACATCTATCCCAATCTCCTGGTAAGTGAAGACTGAGAAAGGCATTTTCACAAAGGAGATGGGATCCACCACTCAGCTATTTACCCCTTTGCTCCCTAGGCTTTGAGAAAAATTTGATTTGTATTCAAGATGTTATTTAATATGAGTTCCACAAATCTGCCCTGGGTCTATGTGATGGGGGTCTGAGGAGTGTTCTGGGGACTGAGAGGACATCCCTCAGGGAAAGTGGGTCAGGAAGTAGATTGGTGTCCCCTGTAGGCAGCACCATGCCCATTGATACCTGTTCCCACCCATGAGCCAGGTCATAGAGGTTCTTCACAGGGTGAGCATTTACCTGGCCTTAGGTAACTAATCCTCTTTTTAGCTGCCTTTTCTAATTTCACCTTTGAAAGCGGTGTCCAGTCTGCTTCCTCCAGAAGGTCTCCATGGCTTCCTTTATGTACATATGAATTTGTGAGTGATTCAATCTTTGTAGGAAATTTAGAAGATTATAGAGGTGGAGAAAAAGAGACAAAGAATGGTAGAAATGAAGAAAAGGGAAAGAGGAGGGGGAGTCTTGGAGGGAAGGGTAAGAGGAGATTTTATTAGGCATGGGTCTCCAGAGAAACAGAAAATACACACACACACACACACACACACACACACACACATGCATATATACACATATGAATTTATTCCGTTGGCTTTCACAATAATGTCTGAATGGTTTCATATTGGCCAGCTGTAACACTGGAGAGACTGAGAGCCTGAAGTTCAGCCCATACACCTCGGTATCTCAGCAGTACCATTCAAGAGCTGAAGGCCTAGAAGATTCCTATTGAGTGGCTGGTATTCAGTTCACATCCAAAGCTGAATAAAATAGCATCTGATCCCTGTGGAGGATGTCAGCAGTAGCCACTGTTACACTTGGAAGAAATGAAGGCAGGTAGGCAGGCAGGCAGGTACCTGCCTTTTCCCTGGCTTTTTTGTACCCTGTCTTTTTTGTACCCTATCTTTTTTGTACCCTGGCTGCTTGTTGAAAGATACTGTCTGCACTGAGTGAGCATCTTGCCCCCTTCACTGTTAATTTCCCTGGAAATGCTTACCCATTCAGGCCCACAGATGTGTCTTCTAGATGACTTCATTTCCTTTTAAGTTGACAACTGAGAGTAGCCAGACTCCAAGACAAGATCAGATGGTTGAAACTGCCTCTCATCATAGAATATCACACAAACGGGGGGGGGGGATGCTGTAGGCAATTTTAAGGAGTCAGTGACTGATTTTCCAAATAAATGAATGAACTCAGAGCAGATAAGAGGCTGAACCAAAGATTGTTCTCAGCTCTAGGAAGGGAGCATTTAAAGAGGAGATGAGAGGTGAGCCACACAGGAAGCAAACACATCCTATCTTGCAGGTAGAATCCCCCATGCAGTCTTTAGAGATGCCCTCAGAGGAACAGAGCCGGTCTGGGAGAGCGATGATTGTCAGTCTTTCCTCTTCTTCTGTCCTTAATCTTTCTTGGTTATTTGATGAGATTCCTAGGGAGAAGGGTTAAGGGAAGCTTTCTCCCTCAGATAAGGGGACTTCTGAGAGAACTTCTCAGTGTGCCCGGAGGATCAAAGATGACTGAGAGACGAGCTGAGGAGGTGAGGGGTTGGAGTTTCTTAGTCAGTTCTGAAACCTCTTCTGTAGCACTGCATATCAAAATGTCACCCGTTAGGCATCCCTTTCTTAGTCTCAGGAGGGGTTATGGAGGAGGGGGAGAGTTTCTTTCCAGGGACTGTTGCATAAATAAGACAAGTGGGAAGGAAACAAAGGGAGGTGCCCATGTGAGCTACTTATTTGGAAATCAGAAGTGAACTCCTTATCGTGGGAGTTAGTGAAATCAAGGGAGTTGGGTGTTGATCCACCCTCCAACGCGGCTTATTTGTAGAGATAGAGGGAAGGTAAAGGCCTGGGAACATCACTGGAAGATCAAAATAAATGTGGAAAGAGTTAGCTTATTGACTGCATGACCTTAAACTCTGTAAAATTTAATCTTGTTCAAAGACTGCTATTAAATATAGAAGGTATCTTGCAGTTTTAGAGTCATCTGATATTCAGAACAATGTCCTTGCTGCAATCACATCATTTAGCGCCATAGCTGTGCTAAAAGAAATGTTCAGTTCTTAATTTTTTTCTCTTGTCTCTGAAATATTTCCATAGCCACCTTTAATCTTTAGAAAAGTCAGATCCTTTCAATAAGGAAAAAATTACTTTCTCTGTTGGAGCAGTGAAGTAAATTATATCCCATTATAAGCGTTACATAATTACTTCATTGCATGCAAACGGGTCCTTCCTCCGAGGCTTGCTTCCTAGAGGTTAGAACTCTGCCTGTTCCCACTGCTCCAGCTCTCAGATAAGAATGTCTCTCAGGAGGCTGTCCTTAATGGTGATGAACTGAAAGGGTGTTCCCAAAGAAGAGAGCAGAGGGCTTTCTCCAAAGAGGGTCGATGTGATGCCTTTCCTTTGAAGCTCCATGTGATAGAATGATTTATGCAAAGATCATTGAAATATCCCACTTACATTCCCAGATGCACTGGCATCTCACAGAACCTTCTGTTGCAGAGCGCTGCAAATGATAGAAAGTCGATAAAAGTCGATGGGCTTCCTGAAAAGAGTGAACTTTGAAGGTGGCAATGACAGACCCAAATAGTCTCAGGCACCAGCAAGTCAGCCCAAAGTAACCAAGACTCACTAAGTCCTCTTTCTCCCTCCCCTCTTCCCATACTCCTTTGGTATATGTATAGGGAGGAAACTTCTGATTTCATATTTTCATTTTCTATAATATAAAAGCAGCAGCTTGTTTGGTATATAGAAACATGGAAACTGACACTGACCTCATTGTATGATAACCAACAGAGGGGTGTGGGGACCTTGACACACAGGTGATTGCCTACTCAAGCTAAAGCAAGGTCCTTCCTGACTCAGGTCCTGTTATGGGCTAAATGATGGGAACCCAATGTTGCCGTAATCCCATTTCTTCAAAGAGAGCCTGGAAATAGTAATTCTACCCCCTCCCATCTGTCTGCCTGTCTGTATCTCTGTCTCTGTCTCTGTCTCTGTCTCTGTCTCTCTCTCTCTCTTTTTCTCCCCACACACTCTGTGTATGTGCAAATGCACATGTATATTCATATACATGGATGCACATGTGTGTAGGTGTATGTGTTTGCACTCATGTATTGGTATGAGGGGGCATATATACATGTAGATGTCGGGGTATACTCTTGTGTATTGTTCCTTAGGGGCTACCCACTTTTTTCCATTGGTGTAGAGTTTGCCAAGTTGGCTGCGTGGTCACCACACCCCAGGGATCCACGTGCCTCTGCCTCCCCAGCACTGGGACTACAAACAGTCATCAAAGATACCTGCCTAGCTTTGTTATGTGATTCCTGTTTCTGGGGGTTGAACTTGGGTTATTGTGCTTCCTCAGAAAGCACTTTCTCCACTGAGCCATCTTCCAAAGCTGTAACTCCTTTTTAAGAAATATGAAACATTTATTATTTTAAGATTCAAAATTAGTTAAAGCATTTGAAAACTTCCTTAAGGTAACACTATGTAGGGCAAATCAGAGTAGCCTGGTAGCCTTTGAGTATCACTTTCTGCTCAAGGAGAGTCACAGTGTTCCTGATTCATCCACAGCCTTCTGCTTCTCCATCTCCAACTATAATCTTAACCCAGGTTAAAAAAAAAAGGTAATTATGTTTATGAGTTCAAAGACAAGTTCTTGCTGAATATTAGAATTTTTACGAAAGGTCAAACTTGGTGTCTGATAAAACATTGTCTCTATCGTTGATACAAAACCTGCCTTTATTCACAGCCGGGTCTCCAGCTTAGCTTTGAAAAATACCTCTAGCTCTGAAAAGAGATATTTTATGTGACACAGTAGCAAAACTCAGATATTTTCCTGTTTAGATTTATGGCTATTTCTAGCTCTCAGAAGGGCCGCTGCAGACTCCATCAGTACGAGGGCGAATTGTCTCTGACAGCAATGAATTCACCGGACATACTCTTAAACCTTCCCAATTACGGGCTTTTTCCTAAGCCTCGGAGTCCATTAATCATGTAACTGAAAAAAAGACTTATTATGACCTTCCTTTGTATCAATCTTGGGTATCTCTTACGTGTGGGAAAGCTGTCCGCAGCTGGAGCAGTGCTTTCCAGAAGTCAGGTAAATCAGACAAGAGAGGAAAGTGAAAGGAATGTGTAGAGAGAGTTAGGACCTTGTACGGAGAGAACACCGTGTTCTCACACCCAACTTCACTTAGGTGGCTTCCGTTGTGGTAGGACTGAGGCAGGGAGAGGATGCAGACTTTGCTTGTCACTTTAACCTCAGCGGGGAGGGAGTGATTGGAGACAGGAACCTGCTTCGTTCATCGGTTTTGTCTTCACGTGCGCCGCCCAGTGTGAGCCTCTCATTGAACATGTGCAGTTTGCATATGTATTTGCCTAAAAACATGACATGTTTGCAGGCCAAGTCCATCATTGGATAATGCTCATTTGAGGGTATCTGGAATTCTCGGCTACATTTAGAGACAGTATTTTCAGACCTTATATGTTAACATCAGAGAGATTTTCTTTTCAAAGGTAGACATGAGCTTTTTATATATCTGTATTTGTATTCACTTGACACCAAAGATCCCATTTCCTTGTGAGAAGTGACTGCAATATTCTGCCCACAATCACCACATCACTTCCACCATCCACTGTCACCTCCACTGTGACCATTGCAAAAAGCTCCCTCAGATCTCTTATTTCCAAACTCCAGATGTTTGTCATGTATTCTTCAGAAGCAAACACACAACTTTCTTGGATTGGTTTCCTAGAACGCTAAACAATAGCAAGACGACTTGGGGTGACAGCCCAGTCAGTGAGGTGCTTCCTGTATAATAAAGACATGGGTTTGATCCTTGGAACCTATGTAATAGTTGCTGGGTTCGGTGGCACAAGCTTGGAATTCCAGGGCTGAGATGATGGGCAGAGCCTCAGAGTTGCTAGCTTGCTAGTTTTGGCATCTTGGTGTGTTCTAGGCCAACGAGAGACCCTATCTCAAAAGTAAGTTAATTAACTTATTTTGTTAATTAATAATTAGTTTTATCAATTAATTAATAATTAATTAATTAACTTGGAAGGACACCATCCAAGGTTGTACTTTGATGCACGCACATGGACCAGCATACAATGCAAATACACACATGCACACATACATCCAAATAAATAAATAAATAGAAGTCAGTATGAAAATATTATTTTCTTCTAAATTTTTCTGTCTCATCTTTTGTTCTCCCCTGAACATGCATCATGTTGTCATCACACATCTCTTGCCTGGAGAGTATACTGTGTCATTCATCATCCAGCTGTCACGTGGGTTCCATGTCCAGTGGGCTGGTCCTAGCACCACTTGATTCTGGATGGAAACAGACGGACCTCAAGATCAAAGGTCCCATTTCTTGCTCATGGGCATCTTAGAGTGCTCAGGCTGAGACCTGTGCACTAGGTGAGGCTCCCGGTCTCACCTGGGGAGGTGGAAATTGAGGTTTCCACTGGGCATTACAGTTAGCTCTTTTAGAATGAGATTGCTGGTATCAGGCAGCAGTGGAAGCTCAGGAGCTCCATAAGCCCATGATGATACCCAAAGTGTTACAGCCCTTTGTTAAGCTGCTGTGCTAAATATGGCAGAGGAAGTGGGTGGGTGCCCAAATCAAGCCAGAATGCAGATACAGTGAGATGCAAGACCAGGCTTCGCTGGAGGTCAGCACTGACTTTGCCATGATAGAGTGGGCTTCAGCAGCTGCCGAGACAGCTGTCATTGCTTCCTGACTGGCAGTCAAGTCCCAGGCATGCAGCAACAATTCTTCCCTCAAATAAAATAAAGTCTCAGAGGGTCATGGTGGAGGAATGGTTCAAGCACAGAGAGACTTTATTTTGTGAATCAGAGACATTTACAGACTTTGGGCAGTGGGAGGGGTTTTGAGGGTGAAGGTATTGATTTACTAGGGTTAGGGGTGCCTGAATAATTAATCTACATGTAACAAAGCAATACTATCCCAAGAGGGGAAATTCAGTACCTAATTGTCGCTTGGGTTGGGAAAGAAAAAAGCCGAATGTCATTCGTTGAAAGCCAAGACACTAAGATACCTTATGAGCATAGGGTGCATATCTCTAGGTGCTTGATAAACAGGTTTCATATCAGGAGAGAGTTGTGCTTCTAGTGCCCCTGCTGACTCTGTGACAGTCTTTAGAATTTCTAGGGTTCAGGTAGAGAGGGAGCCCTGCTGAGAAAGAGAGTGCTGTTGCTGTACAGTGAGCTCAGAGGCTATTCCGAAGAGCCAGACTTTGACCTTTCTAGCAGAGCCCCATAGCCCTGGGGCCAATACAGCTTGCTATCTACTGAGGACTTGCCTGGGCTAGAAATAACTATGCATGGGTGCCAAAACAGAATGTACAGTTTCCTCTTCCAGAAGATGGACCATCTCGCCACCAATCCCTCCTTTTCCTCCTTTCCCTTCTTTTCCTTTTCCCCTGGCTTGTGCTCCTTTTGTTTTCTTCTTCTTCCTCCTTCTTTTCAAGTTAAAGGTGTTTGATCGGATGGAAAAAGTTTAGAGAAATGACAGAATTTTGGAAACTAGATTGCCCCTAGTTACTTAAAGGAGTGTGAGTCATTCAAGGCTCAGGTAAACACTTTTTTCCAAACAGCCACGTGTTGGGCTCAGTGGAAGAAATTGAACAAGTAAAAGGAAGTAACAATAGTCTTTAGGAAGGAAAGACTGAAAGAAAGAGAGAATATTGTTAAAAGTGCATACAAGAGTGATTTATAAATCTCTACTTTCTTAGAGCATAAAACCTACTTTGAAATACTTCGTCTTGCTTAACTCAGCAAAGCAGAGGCCATTATCCCACCCTAATCAGGAAGCTGAGGTCTGCATGCACTAAAATACCTTTTCCAACTATGCAGTGACTCAGGATGGTACAAACCCAGATATCTGACCCTGAACCCATATATCTTCCTATGGGTGTACAGAGGAAGATGAAACTCATGGACACTGGAACATTTTCTCTGGTGCTCATATTTTTCTCTGGTGTTCATATTTTTTTCACCTTACAAGCAGGGTCCTGAATGCTTGTGTTCGCCCTTTTCAAGGGCATTCATGGAGTACAAGGCCTGAAGATCAAGATTTTTGTCCCTCAGAGTGAGTGTGAGCTTGCTTACTGTCCAGGGTACTAAAGAGGATCTTGGGCCTGGAGAAATGGTTTAGTGGTTAAGACTACTTGCTGCTTTTCCAGAGGACCCTTAAGTGTCACTTCCAATTTTATGTCAGGTTTCTGCCAATTGCTTGGAAGTACAATTCCAGGAGATCTTACAATCTTCTGTGTCTGTGGGCACACACAGACATGTATACATGTGGCGTGCATGAACACACACACACACACACACACACACACACACACAAAATCACTAAATCTGATCTTTGTTCTGGGTGAAATTTCGGTTCCATTTTGAAAGACTAGCATCCTTATGAATCAGTTCATCTTTCCCTCTTCATTTCTGATTTGTTGATTTGGATAGTGTCTCTCTGTTTTTTAGTTAGTTTGGCTAAGTGTTTGAAAGAGGAACACTCCTTCATTACTGGTGGGAATGCAAACTTGTACAACCACTTTGGAAATCTATCTGGTGCTATCTTAGAAAACTGGGAATAGGGCTTTCCCAAGACCCAGCTATTCCACTCCTTGGAATATACCCAGAAGATGCTCCAGCACACAACAAGAACATTTGCGCAACCATGTTCATAGCAGCCTTATTCATAATAGCCAGATCATGGAAACAGCCTAAGTGTCCCAAAGTAGAAGAATGGATAAAGAAATTGTGATACATTTACACTATGGAATACTACTCAGCTATTAAAAACAAGGTTTCCTGAAATTTGTGGACAAACAGATGGAACTAGAAAGGATCACAATGAGTGAGTTAACCCAGAAGCAGAAAGATTTAACTGGTATATACTCACTCATAATTCGACACTAGCCCAAGGTGCATGTCCCATGAAAGTCTTCGCTTACAGGGAAATTGAGATAGATGTGAGGACATCCTATTGGGACTCTAAGTGAGAGAAATATGGAGAGTGGGGAAATAGAAGGATCCAGAGGGTCCTACAAACCTATAAGAAGAACATTATGATGGGTGGATCTGGGCCCAGGGGTTCTGCTTTAACTATGGCACCAAGCAAGGACAATATATGCAGTAAACATCGAACTCCTACCAAGATGTTGGCCAATGGATAGGACATTCTCCACGGTTAAGTGGAGAATGAGGGCTGACTTTAACACGAACTCTGGTGCCCCATATTTGACCATGTCCCCTTGATGGGGAGGCTCGGTGGCACTCAGAGGAAGGATGTCAAGCTATGAACAAGAGACTTTATACCCTATGATCATATAGAGGGGGAGGAGGTCCCCCTCAGTCATAGACATAGGGGAGGGGAATAGGGTGAAAATGGGAGGGATGGAGGAACAGGAGGAAATAAGGTATGGGATAACAATTGAGATATAATATGAATAAATCAATAAAAAGAATCAGTTCATATACTTGAGGAACATTAGAATTTCTAAAATCTAGCCACTTATAATAACAACAGCTTTCTTAAGGTATAGATACCATAGAAATTACATATATATATGATCCCAAGAAGACTTAGTGGGTAAAGGCACTTTCCACCATGTATAATGAGCTGAGTTTGATCATGGGATCCACGTGGTGGGACAAGAGCTCTGATTCTCTCCAGTTATCCTGTGACTTCCTTGCATATGCTGTGTAATGAACACACATGAACATGCACAATGGATAGTAAATAATAATTTTCCAGGGCATCCACAGAGTCATCCCCCTTTAGTTTTCCATTTCTGTAGTCTTACTTCTACCACTCCACACCATGGAACGCAGGAGTGCCTTATCCTCTACTTCTGCTCTTTTTTTTTGCTTGGTCTAAGTTTATACTCCACGTTTCACTCTGTGTTGTAGATATGAGAGCATGCTCTTTTTTAAATCTCTGAATAGCAGTGTGTGGATGTAGCTCTTCTTTCCCCCTTTGTCTGTTGAGTGATGATGCTATTGCCTCCAGCTTGCAACCATTGGGGAGAAAGTTGGTTCGACTACAAATGTTTTTTGTGTATAGTTTTTTTTTTCCGCTTGCCTTGGGTAAATTTTGAGTAGAATGATTGGGTCACCAGGCAGTATGATGTTTAACATTAATAAAGAAAAGAGCAAACTTGTCTTCTGATGGCTGGACAAAACAATTTTTGGGTAATTTTGTTGCAGATCAATTGGTAATGATAATAATAGTGTATGTCTATTCCAAGATGAGGTATTCTATCCCATTAATTTTTTATTTTTAATACTATTTTTTGTGAATTATTATTGTATTATGATATTAAGGTGATAAGATTCCTCTACCTCATCAAGGCAAGGTCTTCTTCTGAGCCCAGCTCTCTTTTCCTTTTGTGTGTGGCTTCACGGGATCCTTCACTTCCCCAGGAACTCCCTAACCTCTGTTCTCCTTTTGCAAGGGATAACGAACATATAGTGATATGTTTTTTTATGGTACACATTTCCCACTTTTGCTTTCTGCTGAATCACATTCTGTTTGATTAAGGAAAACCAGAATTTCCCCTACATTCTTCCTTATGTCCCTCAACACCAAGAAAACTTGATAGTCTGCAAGAGAAGTTCTACCTATTTTTTTACATACCTTTGGGACAAGGACCTCGGGTCGACAGAATGGAGTCACCCCACTCAGAAATGACCACTGCTCTGTGAGCTCAGAAGCCAGCTGGCCCCTGAGCAGGCTGTCCAATAGCTTTCCAGAGTCCTTTGGCTTCCCTCATTAATCAGAAGTTCTCTGTGTGGGAGCAGATGGCTGGAACAATGTGGAGAAAACAGTTGCATGAGCCTGCTTCTGTTTTTACCAAACTTCCTTTCTGTAGTTAGCAAACATGAAATGTGCATCCTGTGACAAGTGAACCAATGTAGGGCACGGGATTCCCAAATGGAAGCTCACTCTCTTGCATCCTCTCCTGAGTTACTACCTTGGCTGTGCACATTCTAGAGACCCTAGAGCTTCCACTGCCAGGAAGATAGTGTACAGAGATGGCAAGACACCAGAAAGAGAAATCTAAACCACTCAGGCTTTAGTCACATTCCACTTTCACTGCAGTTTTAAAAACCTTATCAACATTATAGTCTTATAATTCTATAATCTGAAGCTTTTAGTACAACAATGCTACCCCTTTTTCAATCCTCCTATGCACCTGTGTACACTTCCCCCAAGCACAAGCATTCTTTACCAGAAAAAAAAAGTTCCCAATCAATAATTTCTGTGGATGTGTGATTGATCTGGTGGATGTGGCAGGAACATTTTAAACTTCATTTTATTGAGAATGTTTGAAAATTTCAAACATATTCAGCAAATCTGGAAGAGGAAGACAATGGAGGGTGATTTATCATTTAGAAATACCATGTGACTTTTATAAACTAAGGAACTTGACTATGAATCTATGATTATAAGCATTTTACATTACTCATATACAGAAAAAATATGTAAAAGATTTACTTGGCATGGCTGCTTTATGGAGTTTCATGCACTGGCAATCTATTGTACTTAAGTACTAAATATACTAAATTCTCAGTTAACTAAGAAGCATTAAGAGGGGCATTCTAACCATCTTCCTTTCCTGATTAATTGGGGCAGGGAGAGTTCAATAGAATTTCCCATTTTATCAGTGGGTGAAGGTGCTTGTTGCTAAACCTAATGACCTGAGTTTCATCCCTAGGACCCACATTGTAGAAAGAGAGGACTGGCTCCTGCATACTCTCCTTTAACATCCACAAATGCGGTATGGTATACCCATACCTCCCCCAAAGAAATAAAACACAATTTAATGAATCTTCTTTAGTGTGAAAGTCTTGCAAAAATATGACTATGTTCTGTGCCTTCATAATTCTACAGAACACCCGTGGAGTTCGGGGTCACTTGGAGAACTTATCCTATTATTTAAGGCTGTAACTGTGGTGGTGAAATTGCAGGCAGTGCAGTGAGTGAGCAGTGACCCGCACCTTCAGTTTTCCTTTTGTAAAATGAGGGCAGGAACTGCATTTAGAGTTTGCCACCAGGGTTAGATAGAGCCCCCAGCCTCCAATCTATCACATTCTACCTGGGATGCTTTTAAATATTGTCTTTCCATCATTGCACCCATACAAAGAAGTTGTCATCAATGTTGCCTTGTACACATGGAAACTAAGGCCAGAGAGACTGTGTATCTTGCCCAAGGTCATAAGGTGCGTGAGAAACAAAGTTAGCAACAAGCCCAGAGCTCTCCTTGCCCTTGGCCTGCAGTTTGCAAAGTGATTACTTACAACTCCTGTCTGTCTTCTCACTGGCTTCTGGTATTCTGCACAATACTGACTTAGTCTTGTCCTCATTTGGTAATAGACGGTAAAGAACTTTATAGTTGCTATCTCAGCATTCCAACCAGCTAATTCTCATCTGCATCCTCAGGTTTTGGAAGCTCTTGGGTATGGAAGGGCATTCTGCTTTTTCAGGACCGGGTACGTAATTATAGTGGGAGAGTGAAGGGCAACTGGAGGAATATGGCTTTTCCCTGCACTCAAACCCCACCATGGATGTGAATCTTACCTATTCTGAACGGAGAACTGGATGGTACCAGGGGAGATGTTGAGAGCATCTTGCCATAAATCATGTCTCAGCGCTTTCAGCTTTGAATAGATGTGACTGACACCGGGGCTTTTCCTCCTGAGAGGACAGGGGTCATTGCATGACACAAGTAGCTCCAGAAAGGGAAACTATGTAGGTGGAGGTCAGCAGTCTCCTTCTACGTATGGATAGGAGTTTATTTAGCCGATTCTGGAGCAGTGACTTGTAAGCAAGCAGGAGATATATTTTTTGTTGTTGGCTCATTTGTCTGCCCCACAAAATGACTTTACCTTCTATGGTGAAGGGCATAAAGGGGGCCACTTAGGACTTCCTGTAGCATCCTTATACAGAAGTCCTGGAGTTAACTCTGTTCTCTCCCTAGACCAGGCTTCTTTTAGAAATTCATTGACAGTTTTACAAAGCAAGGGCTCTGACAGTATTTGTCTTAAGTCTGCTTTGTTTCTATATTTTAAAAATAATAGTTTTAATTGCAGAAAAATTGAAATGGCAGAAAGAAGTTTAAAAAAATAAAACAACACATCATAGACCATAGAAAATAGAAAATGGACAATTAATTTTAAATGAAAGCCCTACCCTATTGATCTTCTGTATAAGACAGTTCAGTGGTTTTGTAAAAGCTCATTTTTAATCAAATTCAAATTCTTCATTCTTTTGTAAAAGGCTCTGCATATCAGTAAGTTTTTATTAAAACGGTCAATATATTTCATGTTGTTAGCATCATTGATGTTTTTAATTTTATAATAATTTGATTCCTGAAAAAGAAAAACACCCCACAGTATCATCACTGCACTTGTGAATACATCACACCATCCTCTTCCCCTCCCATGTTGACCATGAGGCTATAAGTGGTTATTTTTTACTTTTACAGAATACTTCAAGAAAGAGCCCCCCATCTCTGAGGACTAGGGGGGACACAGGGAAGAACGGGGAGGGAGGAGGCAAGTGAAGGGGCTATGACTGGCATGTAAAGTGAATAAAGTAACAAAAAAGGATACTTCAAGGAACATCTTCATACAGAGCTATTTACAGTTAAGGACAGCTTATCTGAAATGCTTGGTACCAGAAGCATTTATGACCTTGGTCATGTTTCTCCTGGACTTAGAATAATTGCATATACATAATGACATCTCTTGGAGGAGGTAAGACTCAAGTCTGTGTTTTTACTTTTTTAGTTGCTGTAACAAAATACTTGACAAGACAAGTAAAAGCTTATAGTTCAGGATCATATGTCCATCGTGGCTGGGAAGGCATGGTGTTGGTAGCCTGAGGCAGTGTTCACATTCCAGAAACAGAGAAAGATGGATGCTGATGCTCAGTGCTCTCTCTCTCTCTCTCTGTCTCTCTCTCTCTCTGTCTCTCTCTCTCTCTGTCTCTCTCTCTCTCTCATTCTCTCTCTCCCTGCTCTCTCCCCCCCTCTGCTGTCTCTCCCTCCCTCCCTCCCTCCCTCCTTCCCTCCCTCTTCCTCCCTCCCCCCTCTTCCCTTCCCCCTCCTCTCTCTCTTCCTCTCCTCCCTCTCTCCCTCCTTCCCCCCCCTCCCTTCTCTCTCCCCACCTTTCTCTTATTTGCTGTAGGAACCTAGCTTGTAGGATGGTACCATCTCCATTACATGTGGAGCTTTTTTCCTCAAGAAAGCCTCTTTGGAAAAGTTCTCACAGACACACTGAAGGCTGTGTCTCATATGCAAATTCAAGCCCAGTCAAGCTAACAGTGAAGATTCACCATGACAAAGTCTAAAGGAAATTCATTTATATCTCAGATATGCCTTATTCATATGGCTTAAGTTTGATTATATGCAAGTTAAATTAACTTTGTGTCTGGAGAAACTTATTTTTAATACTAAATCATTAGAAAGCGAAGGTGTTGCAACTCAGCCCCCATGAGAACAATTTGTGTTAGAAGTGTCCTAGTGATTGAACTCATGTCCTGTGGATAACCAATCATTTTCTTAGTCTATTCACACATTACGTACTTACTAGTAGAAATGTCACATACCATCACTGTAGTGAAAAATGTAATGTGCTTTGAGCAAGTAATCATCATGCAAGTGCTAAAAATGGTTTCCAATTTTGGGACATTTTAGATTTGAGATTTTTGTGTTAGAGCTGTTCAATGTGTATAGAAGATTAGAAAGGCTCCTTGTAGCAATTAGGAGACTGATCAGGCCATTTAAACAAGATAAAGAATGAAAGCACTTAACTGTCCTTACCTGTACATTATCATAATGAATACAAATTACTCTGGCTTCAGATTCAATCCATCCCAACCCTAACATCGGAATACATGACCACTTCTCAGCATTAATGAAGTCTAAGTCCTCAGCTTCCCAGGCCCACAGTTTGTCATTAGATAAAACTAACCCTTTGTCTTGGTCAAGATGAGGAGCAGGCACAGTGTATATGCCATGGAGACTTAGCCCTACTTACCCATAGCACAAATCTGTGCCTAACTGACTTGCTTGATTATCTTTGTTCATGTTCTGTTTCACTTCTCCAATATTCTTGCTGGTGCATGCTTGATAATACAACTCAGGGAACCACTGACTCTCAAGTCCTTGACTGCCCCAGGGACAGCTTTAAGTCTTGGTCTTAAACTCTTTTAACTGCCTTCCATGAAGAGATGAGGTCCAGGTCCCTGCCTCTGAAAACTTTGACCTGCAGGCCAGTGGAAGCAATGCCGTGTGACTTTTGCATCTGTGTTATAAAAGACCAGGGAGCTTCTATCCGGTTCACTGAGTTCTTGCTCTTGGAAACTGAGCTGTTAGATCAAGAGTCCAGTGACCTCAAGGCAGCCATGATGGAGGTGCTATACTGAGTCGCCATTAGAGAAACTTCAAGATTCTCTCTATAGAGGGATGATGTCCAATGAGCCCACGGCCATTCATGCCATTCTATGCAGCCCTAAGGCATGCTAATGAAGAGGCTCCTACAATTGAGCCATTCTTATTCAGAAATCTATCTTTTCAGGTAAATTAGAGGACATCACGAGAAGAGCTAAATTGTATCCACTGTGCCTCATCTCAATGTCTAGTCCACAGCCTCAACAACCTAAGAATCCCAGGATATTGACTGTGATACTATCTCTAAGGAGTAGATATCACAAACATTTGTGAGAAAGTTAAAGACAAGAATATGCTCTATATAATTTACTTTTTGCCATTCAGAGATTATATGTTTTGCCTAAAAGATGTTCATCCAGCACACAGCCTCTCAATCATAGGACTAGCCCCAATCAATTCTATATAAGGAAATTGACTTTGAGAGAGTTACGTGGCCTAGATTAGGTTAATAAATTGCTAAAGAAGTATAAAGGGGGTATCCTTTAATAAGTTTCAAGTTGTTCTCTTCTTAATGGTGTTTGCTGTTCTATCATTAGCAGTCTGCATACATTTGGTTAGAAACATACATGACCTGATCAGACACTGAGTGGGTTTTGCCTGAGTAAAGCTCTGGGTGCTCTGTAGTCTGAATATAAGGAGGAGGGCAGAGCTGGGTCTCAGGTGACTGGGGATGATCTCTGGGATGGATATGATATCTGTCACATACAGTCACCTAGTGCCTGTTTAGGCTCAGACACATGACAGCAGGTAGAAGTGTGCCTTTTGATCCTGAAATGGCAACAGATCTTCAGTTCTGCAGCTTCATCTGACAGATTTGGCAGGAAGGAAGAGGTGTGGAACCAGAGGCATCTGCCACTGAGTTGAGAAAGCTCAAAATAAATGATTTTGTTAGCGTGATTTCCTCTCTCTGTTATCCAGGAAGATTTTTCGTGTGTATACAATGTCAGCCAAGAATGTTCTCCCATGTTAAGTTCCTGGGGTCCTCTGTCTGTGACTCACTGAGGCTTCTGAGATCATGCATATATCAGTCCAGCCCTAACTTCAAAGCGACATCTGCATGGTAGATGTGCATGTGCAGGCATCGATGGACCTAATGCCAAGGTCATTTTGTATCTCAGTTGTTAAACAGCTGTCTCCTCTGCAGAATAGAGACCTGTCTTCACACTGGCCATATTCCTGTTACATTAAAATAAAGAGGACAAAGGTTCAATGTTGGTCAAGACAAAGACCTTCTACGTATACCCTCATTGATACCAGTTCTCAAACAACAAGATGAGTGGAAGTATTTACAAGGGTAATGCATGATAGTTTTTGTGCAGAAGATGTACAATTACTATAAGTAGTTCATAAAAAGAAAAATGATAATTCTGAAGAAAATGTTTGTGAGAAACATGAGATCAACCTCCTAAACAAATAAAAATAATTTAACCCATCCACTAAAAATAATAGAATGAAAGCAAGGCAAGTGTGACTCACAATTATAATCCCCAGCCACTCTTGAAGGTGAGGCAAGAGGCTGGTTACAAAGCCAAGGCCATCCTGGGCTACCTGGTTCTAGGCCAACCTGGGTGAAAATGTGAGACCTTGCCTAAAAAGAAAATTACATGAGACAAAACAAGCAGCGGAGATGCAATGAACAGAACAAAGAAAAGGAACAACTTATTTATGGCCGAGGTGTAAGAGGCTAATACAGGGACCAATGAATGGTCAGCACATGAGTAATTAGAGAAGCACCAATGTAATGACAGATGACAATGCAGACACCACAGTCTAACTATCAGATTTGCCAGGATTTCGCAAGAGCAGTCATACACACTGTGGTGGAGCTGCCCGGGTGTGTAGTTCTGCAGGCTCTTGGTGGGGGCAGCATTACTGTAATCTTTCTAAAGCCTAGGTGACACTATGTCAAGGCTACAAGAAGAATTAAAAATGTTTGTGGGAAGAAGTACCAGGAGTCTATCCTGGAGACACACAAAGTAAATCCAAAGATTTACAAGAAGAGTACTCACCAGAATGAATTTTATTGGAATGGAAGAGGCAGCTCTGTGCTTAGGAACACAGACTGCTCTTCCCAGGGGATCCAAGTTTAGTTGCTAGACACCCATATCAGAGATTTCCCAGTAGCCTACAACTCCAGCCCCAGGGGATCCTATGCCTTCGTTTGCCTTCCATAGGCACTGTACTTACATGCGTGAACTCCCACACAGGGCACTTCTATACAGATCCCCCCCCCACACTATTTAAAAATAAAAATGAAGTTTAGTATAAATGAAAGGTGGAAACAATCTAAAAGTCCCCAGTGCGCACGATCAAATAATAGAAAATATATCATGTACAGTAATTGCTTAAAGTTAAGTATTTAAACAGTACTTGATGATATAAACACAACTCTCATCTGAATGCTGATTTTTAATGGATACAATAAAGCCAGTTTGTTGTCAGTTTGTTGTCAATTTTGAACTCCAATGTATAAATACTAGATGCAAATACATAAAAATGTCAATGATTACCTCTGAGAGGAGAGATTATGAGTGACATTTATTTTCTTCTATCAAACACTTTGGTATTTCCAAAAATCTCTACAATGAACATTAAATTAATCTTCTGCTACAGGACAAATCATCATCAGATGCTCTACCCATGCTGAGTGTCCCTGACTTCAAAAACTGACCTGCCCCCAGCTCTAAAACTTTTTGAGCAGCAACATAACACCCTAAGTGGAAACCATGAAACCATATTTCATGCACAAAATTATTTAAAAAAATATCATATAGAATTACCTTCAGGGTAGGTGTGTAAGAAACAAATGAATTTTATGCTGAGATTTGGGTCATATCCTCAAGACATTATATAAATATTCAAAAAATTGAAAGCATTCCCCACCCTAAATCTGAAATACTTTTGGCCCCAAGCCTTTTTGATAAGGGACATTTGTCTCCTACATTATTCATCAGCATCTGCAGGACAGAGGTCTGGGCCTGGCTTCCTGTGATTCTCCACCCACCGAAGGTCTCAGAAGCCTGAAAAGGGGGTCGGCCAGTGTGAACTGTCACCCAGAGCACAGGGCTCACACTTGCTCATTCATACTGTTGGCAGAATTCAGGATCTGTGGTTGGAGGAAGCTGGCTCACTGGCTGTCAGCCGAGGACATCTCTTAGCTGCCAGAAGTTGTCAGAATCCCTTTCCATATGGCCCATGGGTGGTTCATGGCATTTATGTTTGTTTATTTCCAGTTAAAAAAATACAAGTGTGTATATATTGCCTCTTTTGTGACCCATTAGGGAAAAGTCTCTACTTTTAATCCACTCAGAAAAAGATTTTAAAGACCTAGATGATTTCCCTAAAATAAGCTCAACTGATTTGGGAATCTATCTGTGCCTGAAAAAAATTATCTTTCAGGACCCTGCCTAGGGGAAATAAAAAGGTATGTTTCCACCAGGACAGTGAGAGTAGGTGTCCTACGAGCATGTGTTCGAACACAGGTTATCAAACTAAGACCATTGGAAAACATAGTTACATTATAATTCATAACAGCACAAAAATTACAGTTACGAAGTACAACAAAAATAATTTTATGGCTTGGGGGGGTCACCATAACATCAGGAGCTGTATTAAAGAGCTGCAGCGAAGGAAGGCTGAGAACCACTGTGTTAGAGGGTCTAACCCAGGGGACACCCTGCTGGATTTTAATTCAGCCTCTAATTCAAATGAATTAAATCCTGGAAAGTTCCATAGCCTCCCTGTACCTCAGGTATCTTTATTTCTAATATGGGAGAATAATAATTGTAATTGTTTAAAGAGTTGTTATAAAAATTGTCGCAAATTTAAGTGTAATAATATTTGATCACCTAATTTGGCATGAAATTTGGTTTGCTGTACCAAGTTTAGGAAATACGGAATATAGTTAAGGTCCACAAAAACCAGTTAAGCAGAAAATAGTTTGCGTATGTACCTAAGGAAGAACTTCAAATACTCTCATTATCTCTGTTTCCTGTCAAAGGCTGGGCCCCCTTATTCCCTGCCTCTGGGCAGTGTGACTCTGAAGTACTATTAAACTGACAAGTATGTCTGAGTGTTTCTAACTTTTTTCCGTATTTGAAGCTCTACTTCTGTCTCTAGAAAATAACAGTGCAAGCTTTGTTGTGGCTAGGAAAGCCTCCTCAGACCTTAGATGTCACCTAAAAAGAAAGAACACATGTGGCTGTGAGCTGTGGCTTATGTGAGCTGTGGTATATGTGACCTGTGGCTTAGGCTATTTTGAAGCTTCTATGATAGGATATTTAGAGAAAAGACAATCACTGGAAATAGTTTGGTGTGGGACATAAAGAAAGATCCAGGAGGGACCCTGGTGTGCGACTCCCCCTCTATACATAAGAAGATAACAAAATCATAAGAACATTAGTTTCTTGGGAGAAAAGATCCAATAGATAAAAGAATAAGAGACTGCCACTTTTAGAAGGATCAGCTATGCAGAGAGCAATCCAATTTCTACAAAATCACAACCCAAAAGTGTGTGTGTGTGTGTGTGTGTGTGTAATTTATTCATATTACATCTCAATTGTTATCCATATCTTGTATCCTCCCGTTCCTCCCGCTTTCTCCCTACTCCCCTCCCCTATGACTGTTCCTTGTCTTATCAACCGCCTTCTGCTCTTTGAAGCCCTGTGTGGTAAGTGTAAATCTACTTTTTTCAGGGAATTCCTTTGGTGCCTTAGGCTAGGGAAGGGGATACAGTAAAAAAACAAACTGCCCACGTCTGAGTTCATATTCTCGTTGCCTTCTAGGATATGTGTACCCATGGTCAGACAAGCCTCCACTTCATTTCTACTCACATTCCTACTTGCTGTGTCTTGCTGTGTTGCCTTCTAGCATGAGAATAAAATGACTATTTTCAGATTTATTTGTGTTTTCTGGAAGGTGGAGAACATCAGGCCCTGGATGCTCAACATCAGGATACTTCATTCATTCTTGTCTTGCTATTGAAACAACAACAACAACAAAAATCCTATATTCCAGTGCTCAGGTGGTGAAGCAATGCATTCTGATAGATTTCTTTGTATCTGAGATTCCTTAACTCAGTGTAGATATTGAATAGATATGTCATAATGGAATGAGCACCTGTAATAGGGATTCCTGAAGGTCATGACTGTAATTATATGAATTACAAAATAATGATTATCAAATTGTATATTAAAAACAGACATTTCATAGTTTGAACTGAACAAAAATGTCATCTTGTAAAATGATTACAGTGATTACTGTAGCTAAGTTATCTATGGTCATGATCTTACTTAACTCTCACTGGGCTGTAAACTGCATGAGGTGAGGAGCCATGTCCTTCCCATCTTTACTTCGCCTAACAGTGGCTGGTGTGCAGCACATGGGTGGGATTGGGAATTCCTTTGGCACACAAAGAGTCTCTTTTGTGCTGGGAAAGACTACTCAGTAGACACCAGGTGTTAATGCCTGATACCAGAGAATTTGTAGTGTACAAGAACAGAAATACCAGCCTTAATGCAAAGAGATTTTGAAGAATAAAGACTTGAGTGAGTTAAGGTTAGGTCTATCTTTGAGAGTACGACCGTATGGCTTTGGACAGCTATTTCATATCTCTAGGAGTCAGATTCCTCATTGGTGAAGTGGCCTTAATAACAACAGGTCTCAGCTCTTAAAGGGGCTGAGGGTAAAACAACAATGCTGGATCCACAGTGTATGTTCAGTACATGACAATGATTATCGGTATGGCAGATATTCTGTAAATATTAGGTCATTATGTTGAAGTGTTCTCCAATTTATTCAGCTAGGAAATACATGTTCCATTTGATAAATAAGGAATTTGAACTAGAGGTAGATTAAGTATTTTGATCAAGATTACACATTAGGAAAGTAACAAGGCTGGATTTTGTATCTACGTTCATAGCTCTATATTCCACCTCCTTTTATACCATTGTACCATTCTCTGTCCTTATCAATGGTAGAAGCTGAAAACAGCATAAACACACTGGGTACTATTCTTGAGAGCAAATAAGGTAGGAGGGCAAATGCAGTGTAGTTTCTCAATCAAGATACAGCAAATGGACTCAGGGAACATCCTGGGGTGAGGCGGAAAGGATTTAAAGTCTGGAGGATGGGGAAGAATACCATGAAAATCTGTTTTCTGGATATGACATTTCTAATGTACTCAAGAATTCATGACATCTACAAGACCTGTACAAGACCAAGCCAGTCAATAATCCCACCATGGAATCAGAGAGACATTCACAGGTCTGCACCCTTGATGTAAACTATAAGAATATTCACTTTGCTTTAGTCATGTGGACATTGGTTGGTTGGTCATGCACATACAGGTAGCACTGATTGGACTAAGTGTGTTATTAAAAACAGAATACATGAAGGTAGGTACAGTTTGTATTGTGGTATGCTTTAAGGAAGTGTGATGGTTTATCGAAGGCAGATATGGTCAAAATGCATTGTGTATATGTATGAAATTATCAAAGAATAAATAAAATATAGACAAATATAACCAACATATGCAAAATTGTATATACAATGTATGTTTTATATATAAATATTTGAAAATATATTTTATAATTACCTAATTATACACAGAACATTTTGTATATACAATATAAATTAAAAATATAAACAATATATACAGAAATATAAACAAGTGGATAAAAAGTATTCTAGTCTCTACCAGAGTACAGCTACTAATGAAAGAAGGATTCAGTGTTGTGTACTGGCTTGTGCCAGTTGGAAGGGGGCTGCCTTTTCCTTGTGTGACAGCTGGTCTTGGTAAGAAGGAATGCCTCAGAGTTGGCACCACAATTGAGCCCAGAATCTATTTCACTTGATTCACAAACATACAACTGAAAAACTTATATTCAGGGAGGCAAAGATGATATTTATCTTTAATAATTTTAACTTTATATTTAGAGGGGATATGGCTTATTTAGCAATACCCATTTTCTCTACCTCAGTAGTACTTTCATTGCTGCCACTGCTGCTATTGCTGCTGCTGCTGCTGTTTTTCTTGTTGTTGTTGATACAGGGTCTTCTGTACCCCAGACTTGCCTTGAGCGTGCTAAGTAGCCAAGGATGACCCTGAATACCCTGGGTACATCTGTGTGTAAAACTGTAAAGATTAGAAAAAAAACTTGTTTCATAAGAAAGAAAAGGAGGTTTGTAGTTAGAGAAACACAGAACTGAGGATTGAGTAGTGAGGCTAGACAAAAAGAGAGCTTGTGGTCCTGGATTTTATTCTGTGTACATTGGTAAATCCTTAAGGTATTGATTAACCATGGGACTTACATAATCTAATTTGTTTCTTAGTACGATTTGTGCATATGTGTAAGTGTGTGGATGTAATGTACATGTATGCATGTGATGTACATGTGTGCAAGCATTCTTACTGAACTATACCCTCAGCCATACTTGCAATTTTTATTAGATCTTTGGGAATTACACAGATATTTTGACCTAATTTACCTTCCTTCCTCTAACTCTTCTCAGATACATCCCCTCTTCCCTTCCCTTTATGTCCCACCCTTACTCAACTGATGCCAGTTTATTCTGGTCAAATGTTCTGAAATATGGGGCTTCCCAATGGAGCATGGTTGACCTATCGCAGGCTGCACCTTTAGAGCAAACTTATTCTTCCTGTCCCAACAGCTAGGAATTGCCAATGATTCCTTGGATATGGATAGAACGTCATACCCAATTCTCCTCTCCATGCTGGTATTTGGTATGGCTTGGGCTTGCATTGGTCTTGTACATAGTGTCACAAAAAAATGTGAGTTCATATATGTAGCCATCCTTCTGTGCCTAGAACTCATAGTTTCCTTGTAGTCACCCACCACCTTTGGCTCTTAGTTCCTTATTCTCCTCTTCTGAAATGATCCCTGAGTCTTTAGAGGAGGAGATGGTATCTGTCTTACATCTAGGACTGGACAGTCTTATTTTCTGTATCTTAGCCAGTTGTGGGTCTCTGTGTTGTTCATCATCTACTACCAACAGAAGATTCTTCAATGAAGGTTGAAGGATGCCTTAACCTATTTATCTAATGGTAAGTCATCAGGAATTGGTTTACTACTATGTGCGTTTAGCGGTATTACAGTGGCAGTTTTTTTCCCAAAGGTGTATGATCAGTGTAGCCATTATGACTTGGTCCATGCCAGATAGCAGTTTCATTTGCAAAGTAGACCTTAATTCCAATCAGAAAGGGGTTGGTTACTCCCATGATGTTTATGCCACTGCTACTATTACACCAGTAGGCAGACTTTCCAGGCTGGTTGTTATTATGGCTCATGGGGTTCACATTTGGGAAACACTGATGATTATTTTTCTCTTCTAGTGATATGCGTATCATCTTCTAGCATGATGAATGTTAACCAGCAGTGATAAGCTTGTGTGTCAGTAACAGTTTGATTTCTCCACATTCTATGACTCAAGTCCATAGGATTTTCAGCAATAGGGTCTTTACTGTCAAGTTCTGGAGGGTAAGTGTGAGCATTGGTGATAGTCTATAATATTAGGGGAATTTGTGGGACCTCATTACCCTAAAACCCCGAAGGAAGTAAACAATTACTGGTGGTGGACTTTTGTGCATACTTTTTAAAATTTTTTTTATTTTTTATTTTTTAAATTTTTTTATTATTTAATTAATTTATTCTTGTTACATCTCAATGGTTATCCCATCCCTTGTATCCTCCCATTCTTCCCTCCCTCCCATTTTCTCCTTATTCCCCTCCCCTATGACTGTTCCTGAGGGGCATTACCTCCCCCTGTATATGCTCATAGGGTATCAAGTCTCTTCTCGGTGACCTGCTGTCCTTCCTCTAAGTGCCACCAGGTCTCCCCCTCCAGGGGACATGGTCAAATGTGAAGCACCAGAGTACGTGAGAAAGTCATATCCCTCTCTCCACTCAAGTGTGGAGACTGTTCTGATCATTGGCTAGATCTGGGTAGGGGTTTAAATTTTACCGCCTGTATTGTCCTTGGCTGGTGCCTTAGTTTGAGCGGGACCACTTGGCCAAAATCTGCCTATCATAATGTTCTACTTGTAGGTTTCTAGGACCCACTGGATCCTTCTACATTGCTATTCTCCCATGGTTCTCTCGTCTAGAGTGGTGCTGGACTTTTAAATTTGTTATTCTATTGTATCTAGCAAGACCTTGTTGCCTCATTATAGGATAACTTAGTTTGACTCTTTTCTATAGAGGAAAGAACAGACAGTTCGAGACATGTAGTTCAGTGGGATGAAACTGAGAATCCAGTCAATTGAGAATTCACAAAGCTATCAGAGCAATCAAGTAGGGGGAAGAATAGTCTTTCCAAAAAATTATACTAAGTCAATGGGATGCCCATACAAAGAATGAAATAACAGTGCCGGGTTCTGGGTTGTATATAAGAAAAGAACCATATTGAGGATATGGTTTTGGAAATGCACAAATATAGAACAGCCATCATCTCCTGATGAGTGTGTTGTAGAAAGCATCACATGGCAACATCATAGAGGAAGTGGGTGGAGAGACAGTGAGGACATTAGCAAGGGAATAAACTGAGAAAGATAGACTTGCTTTGCTCTAACCCATATATTATTAGCTACTCTATTTCAAAGACACATAAAGTGCTCTTGTGAGACCTAACTTGCTTCTGTGAAAATAGTATAAATCTCTGTTAAATATCTAATTGTCATCTTTTTAAGACCACATACCTCAATATTGTCACATTAGAAACAATGCTTTCAGTTCATGAACATAGGAGACAACTACGTCCAAACTATAGCAGAGAGCATGCTAATATGGCTAGTACATTTTCTTTAATGGCTCTGTTTATCCTGATGATTTTTATATGCTGCACAATCCATCTCTTTAAATTGCAAATTTCAGCATTTTTGCAATGTTTGCAGAGTAATGAAACAATCCTTATACTCTAGTTTGGAAAATTTTCATCACTCTTCCTCCAAATCTTCCACCAAGTAACAGCCACATTCTCTTCCCTCTTGTTTGGCCAATTAAGTATTTAATAAGTCACCAAGCAGCTGGAGGGGTAGTGGTCGTAATCTTTTCAACAAACTTTGACCTAAACCTCATGCCTTCCCTGAACTACATCAACGTGAGCCATCCATCTAAACATAAAAACAAAAGCTACGAAAAAACTTTTATAAGGAAAAAGAAGAAGAAAAATAAATTAAGGCCCTGGTGCTATTTATGGAGTTTTTTTTAGATATGTCAGCAAGTCTGACCCATTAAAAACATGGATAAATGGACTTCACAAACATTAAAAGTTGCTCATTAAAAGATACTACTAAGAAAATGAAAATGAGAGCCGGAGATTAGGGGGAAACATCTGATTTATTTCAAGGATATATAAAGAATTTCACAGCTGAACAGTAAGATAAGATATAAAAGAAGGGAAGACTTACAATTTGCAAAAAGTTGATAGGACAGTAGTAAATAGAAATAGAAGACATCCTTGACATGGTCTTTGCAGATACGCAAATTAACCTTGAGGGGCGAATTTTATTCCCATAAAAATGGCTACACCCCAAATGCTGAAAGCCTTAAAAGCTGACAAGGATTCAGAGCTTTCAGAATCTTCTACGCTATTTTTTAGTAATGAGCAGTGATTATACTCTGGAAAACATGGTTTGGCAGTTTCTTGTAAAATTAAACATATTATCTACTAGTTCCACTTCTGTTTACTCTAGAGAAACAAAAACTTTTGTTCACATAAAAGCTTGTCCAAGAATGCTTCTGACAACTTGGTTCATGATTGTTCCATACTGAGAAAATTCCAATCTCCTCTGGGAGTGAATGAGTAAACAGACTGTGCGACAGCCCACACAGTGTAATGCAATTTAGCAATAAGTGGAAAGAGAAAACCCTGACAAATACAGCAATTTGAGTGAATTGCAAAGGCATTATGCTGCTTCACAGAAGCCCCTCGCAAAGTCCCCACGCCTCAGGATTTCATTTACGTGGCGTAGTTTTGAAGCCAAAACTAGAGTGAAGAAAACATCAGTGGTTTTCTGGCGACACACTTTCTCTGAAACACCATAAAAGAGAAGATGGAAAGATTGTAAGAGCTAGAGAGCCAGGAAATCTGCTGTCAGATGGTGCTTCCCAGAAATGACAGGCAAGCTACATGATATCACAATAAAAAGACTGCCTGAGCAAGACCTGGCGAAGAACACCACCAACAGAATGCTAACACAGAAAGGGGAAATGTCACCCTTACGCCAGGAATTGCAGGCAACGGAAGGATGCTGAGAGCAGGGAAGCAGTCTTCTCCAGGGAAGAGTGCTAAGTGGTTATATAGCATCAAGTGCTCAGCCCTGAATTCATATACAAACTAGTAACACTAAATGAACTGAGCAGGTTGCATGTATATTTTAAGCTCACACACACACATGTGCATGCACACATATGTATATGTAACAATAACAATTAAAGAATAAGAGGCTATAGTTTGAGAGGGATTGGGAGGGCACATGGAAAAGACTGGAAGGAGGACAGAGAAGGGGGGATTGTAATTGTATAAGTTGAAAATACAAATTAAGTTAATAATACAGCCACAACTGATGATGATGATGATGATGATAAAGCAAGCACATGAAGGAATTGGCAGGATATCCTGCATTCTAGATGTCCTGGTTATAAAAATTATGCATATGTTAAAATTTCTATAATTTTACACAAAATATTTTCACTAAAGACTAGTTTAAAAATAAAGTAGAAGAATAAATGTTTTCTTGACAGTCAAGAACTCCAGTGGCCAACTCACCTTGTAACTAATCTGCCTTTCCTATGCATAACCAAAGTGAGATTAATGTTAATCTTTCCTGTGTGTGTCTCTGTGTGCGCATGCATGTGTGTATGTGTGTTTGTGTATATGTCTATGTGTGCACATGAATGCATGTATGTTTGTGTGTGTGTTCCAGCACATACATACAGCAGGACATATACAGAGGTCAGAGACAAACCCCTATGTATGACAGCCTCAGATGTCCATCCTCACTTTCCACCTTGTTTGAAGTTGTGCCTCTTGCTTACCTCTGCATCCACCTGATTCTCAGACCAGCTAGCCTCCGTGGATTCTCTAGTCTCTGTCTCCCAGCTCCTGTAGAAGCACTGTGATTATAAATGTGTGATACTACATTGGCTGTGCATGGGTTCTGCAAATTCCAACCCTGATGGCCATGCTTATATGACAAGCACTCTATGCTCTAAGCCATCTCTCCTGCTATAGGCTTAACTCAATGTCAGCTATCCAGCTGTTATGTCGGGATAGGTACACATCATGTGATAGTAAAATTGAAGTGAACTAGCACCTTCAGGGGACATAGAACAGTGCTTGACACATGAAAGCTTAGTGAAAACTTAACTGCTTCTACCATTGCATCCTACTATCACTGCCTTATCAAAGGGGATCATGCCAATATAACAAAATTACTCTCATATTTTAATTATTAAAATAGCCATATCAAAGCTAAAACAATCCTGTACAATAAAAGAACTTCTGGGGGTATCACCACCTCTGATTTCAAGCTGTATACTACAGAGAAATAGCAATAAAAACTGCCAGGTATTGGCATAAAAACAGACAGGCTGATCAATGGAATCAAATAGAAGACCCAGAAATAAACCCACATACCTATGGAAACCTGATTTTTGACAAAGAAGCCAAAACCACACAATGGAAAATAGAAAGCATCTTCAACAAATGTTGCTGGTCTACCTGGATGTCTACAAGTAGAAGAATGTAAATATGTCCATATTTATTACTCTGCACAAAATTCAAGTCCAAGTGAATCAAAGACCTCAACATGTAACTGGATACTAGCCATTCTGATGAGGGTAAGATGGACTCTCAGAGTTGTTTTGATTTGCATTTCCCTGATGACTAAGGAGGTTGAGCATTTCTTTAAGTGTTTCTCAGCCATTTGATATTTCTCTGTTGAGAATTCTCTGTTTAGTTCCAAGCCCCATTTCTCAATTGGGTTATTTGGTTTGGTGGTGTTTAATTTCTTGAGTTCTTTATATATTTTGAATATTAGACCTTTGTCAGATGTAGGGTTGGTGAAGATCTTTTCCCAGACTGTAGGCTGTCGCTTTGTTCTCTTGACAGTGTCTCCAGACTTACAGAAGCTTCTCAGCCTCATGAGGTCCCATTTATTAATTGTTGACCTTAAGGCCTGGGCTGTTGGTGTTCTGTTCAGGAAGTTGTCTCCTGTGCCAATATTCCAGGAATCTAATAGAAGAGAAAGTGGGGAAAAACTTTGAACGCATTGGCACATTGGCAAAATACCAACAGCTCATGCACTAAGACAAACAGTCAATAAATGGGACCTCCTAAAGCTGAAAAGCTTCTGTAAGGCAAAGGACACTGTCAGGAGAACAAAATGGTGGCCTAATAAATGGGAAAAGATCTTCACCAACCTACATCCAACAGAAAGCTAATTCCAAAATATATAAAGAACTCAAGAAATTAAAAAACAATAAACCAAATAAACCAATGTTTAAAATGAAGTATAGAGCTAAACAGACTTCTCAACAGAGGAATATCTAATGGCCAAGAAGTACTTAAAGAAATGCTCAATGTCCTTAGTTATCATGGAAATACATATCAAAACAACTCTGAGATACCATATTACAGCTGTCAGAATGGCTAAGATTAAAACCTCAAATGACAGCACATGCTAGTGAGGATATGGAGCAAGGGGAACACTTCTGCATTGCTGGTAGGAGTGCAAATTTGTACAACCACTTTGGAAATCAATCTGGATGTTTCTCAGAAAATTGAGAATATATTTACCTCAAGACCCAGCTATACCACTCCTGGGCACATATCCAAAAGATGTCCTATGATACCACAAGGACACTTGCTCAACTATGTTCATAGCATCTTTATTCGTAATAGCCAGAATCTGGAAACAACCACGATGTCCCTCAACCAAAGAATGGATAAAGAAAATGTGGTACATTTATACAATGGAATACTACTCAGCTTTTAAAAACAAAGGCATTGTGCAATTTGCAGACAAATGGCTGAAACTAGAAAAGATTATCCTGAATGAGGCAACCCAGATGCAGAAATACACACATGGCATGTACTCACTTATTAGTGGACACTAGCCATAAAGTACAGGAGAGAGGGGGACACTGTCTGACCCATAAAACTTTCAACCTAAAATTTATCTTGCCTCCAAGAAATGTAGAGGTAAAGATGGAGCAGAGATTGAGGGAATGGCAAACCAATGACTGGCCCAACTTGACACCCAACCCATGGAGAGAACCAATTTCTGACACTATTAATGTTACTCTGCTATGCTTACAGACAGCTTCATCCAGCAGCTGATGGAAACAGATGCAGAGATGCACAGCCAAGCAATAGACTGAGTTTTGTAGAAGACTAGAAAGAAGCTTTGGGGAAGCTGGAGGGGTCAGGTATCTGACAAGAATACCTATGGTGTAAACTAACTTGGGCCCATGTGTGCTCACAGAAACTGAACCACCAACCAAGGAACATGCATAGGGTAGATGTAGACCCCTACATATATGTAGCAGACATGCTGTTTGGTCATCATGTGGGTTCCCTAACAATGGGAATAGGGGCTGTTACTGACTATGTTGTCTACTTTTGGATCCCTTTACCCTAGCTGGATTGCCTTGTCTGGCCTCAGTGAGAGAGGATTGCTTAATCCTGCTGTGACCTGAGGTACCAGGGTGGGTTAATACCCCTTATGGGCCTCCCCTTCTCTGAGAAGAAGGGTACAGAATGGGTGGACAGGGATGTGAAGGTAGAAAAGAGGAAGAGTGCTGGGATTATGCCGTAAAATGATTAAATAAATAAATAAATGAAAAACATAGTCATAGCAAGACACTTTGAGAAGCACTAATATACAGGAACTTCTAATATTTTATTTTGAAATTTCAACCCGAGATTAGGAAGGTACAGAGAGCTCACAAAACCTTCATCAGACAGAGAGCCACTGTTCTCTGATATTTAAGGTAGTTGACTATGGGCCATGTAGAATTTACTGTTCCCTTGTTGATTAACCTTGGAAGCAGAATCAGCAAAATAGATTAGGAGAAATGCTTCTGAGAGGCATGGTTTCCATAAGCTAATATGAATTTCCATTAATGGTGTGTGTGTGTTTATCCCTATGAGTGTGTATGTGTGTGTGCATGAGCATGTGTGTGTGCATGGGCATGTGTGTGTGTGTGTGTGTGTGTGTGTGTGTGTGTGTGTGTGTGTGT
>OU015755.1:78925466-78938325 GCA_907169655.1 Acomys percivali | reverse complement strand
GTGTGTGTGTGTGTGTGTGTGTGTGTGTGTGTGTGTGTGTGTGTGTGATCTTCTTTATTCCTCTGGTGCTATCTCACAGCCACAAAAAGCAAGATTTTCAAATATCAGAATTCCAGGCCTTAATTTTGTTTTGTTTTGCTCTGGGATATGGTCTCATGTATTTCAGCTGCCCTCCAGCCTTCTATGCATATCAGAATGGATTTGAATTCCTGGTCCTCCTGTTTCTACCTCACAAGTGCCAAGATTGTAGGCACATGCCTACACGCTGGCTTTTAGGTCCTATCTTTTTATGGCTGACATCAATAGCCCAAGACAGCTTCATATGTAAGTGCCTGGAGTCACTAAAGATCTATAACTGACAGAGCCAGGTCCCTGATTGAGCATGCCTGATCCCTTAAGGTAATAGAGGAGCTTTGTCTGAATCCTCTAATCTTTGTCAACTGCCTTGGAGGCCTGCCTGCCCTGTCTCTCAGCTGGTAAATTCCTCTGCCCCTGCAAGCTACCTGCTACAGCATCTCTCCAGGAAACAGCAGAGAGGGTCAATTCTCGAACCATTCTGCTATCTCCTAGTCAACCCTAATAGCCCTGTCTGCTTGCCACTTGAGGATTGTGTTACATACAACTTCCTGGTGAGTATGTTGGGAATTGTTTAGAAACACAGTGATGGATGAGCTAGGAAGATGAAACTAACTGCAGAGAACAAAGAGGCACAGGATATGGCCTCGCCAGTCTCTGGTCGCTCTCTGGCCTCTGTTTGCACAACTCTTAAAATATTCATTAAGGCAATTAAGTGAGCTTTAAAAATTTTTTGTTATGATTTAGTTGTATGTGTGTATGTGTGAGCGTGCATGTGTGTGTGTGTGTGTGTGAGTGTGTGTGTATACAACTATGTGATTATCATAGATTTCCAGAAGAGGGCCATCAAGTCCCCTGGAACTGGATTTTTTAGGCAGTTGTGAGTCATGTGACATGAGTATTGGGAATTAAACTCTATTCCTCCAGAATAGCAGTAAGCTCTCTTTACCACCAAACCATCTTCTAGTCAAATTATTTTTGAGGTCCTTATGTGTTAAAATAAGTCAGAATGCTGGCTTATAATCAAGTTTTCATTGTTCCGAACAGTTGCAATCTACACTTTGACTACACAGAAAAAAACAAACAGCAATAAAAAACTCTCTCCCCCAAATAATGAAAGCCGCATTTAAAACGACTCAGAATAGCCACAATGAGATGACGTCCAGACCTGTCAACGAAGCAACATTGACCTGTGGTACTATCCAGTGTGCTTTCACACAAAGCATGAGGCTGGGGAGCTGCATTTTCCCCTCAGATGTGAATGACATAACAAGGTCCTGTGTTAATTACCGTGTGTACACTGTCTAACGGGAGATGAGGAGATAGGAGGCAGCGGTGGTGACTGAACGATCAGGAGAGCGAGGGGGTTCGTGGGTCTTGGTTGACAGCATAGTTGCAATGACACAAGTCTTTCCCTTCGTTCTTTGACTAGAGCATTCTTACTGTTCACCTGCCAAGTCCTCTCCTGCTCTAGATACATGTGCAGGTGGAGGATAGCATCTTTAAATGTGGGAGGGGCAGCTGATTAGGCTGTGTTGTTTCAGAATACGAATACTCATGTGCATGGCTCCTGGCCCAGTGGCAGCCAAGTGAGAGATAGGAAGACAAGGACAGAACCCGGATTGAATGACTGTATCCAGTGTATTATTAATTTTTCAGGGCCAACGTCTACAATTTCACTTTTACCAATACAGACTGTGCCCATACAGGGCTCACATTCTTGACATAAATCGCCATACCCTCCCTGTCCAGGTGCAATGGCTGCTGGGTCAGTGCTGCATTAGGGGCACGGAACTGGCAGGAAGTCAGGAGCTTGGGTTTACCTGTTAGCTATTGATCGATGACATGGTCACTTTGACCTCAGCCATTCATCCCTTTTGCTATTGTAGCCTGAAAAAGTCACCTTTACTCCTACATTGATAACTTTAAATATTTGTCAGAGTGAATATATTGTGGATTCCTGGTGTATCATCCACTGGGTGAAGAATCTGTATTATGGGGTGTTCCTCTTGCTTCCATAGACTTGTAGCCATCAGAGCTGATGTTTGTTGAGCTGGCTGTGGTCCATATGCATTTGCAGAGATTCCGAAATGGAATCCACAAAACACTCACCAAATAGCTGCTTGTGATATTCATTTCACAGATTGGTAGGTTGAGGTTCCTTTAAGTTAAGCTAGCTCATTTATTTAGAATCATAGGGAATTTGGAGAATTAGGACATTAATTTCTGAGCTTTGGAATTAACCATGGTGCTGCACGGCGTCTCTCGAGTTTGATGATCTGAAGACATGAATATTGCCATCTATTTTAATTCATGTCATAAGATTTTATTAAAGTAATTAGCAAAGAATAATGCAATATTAAAATTCATTTAGATTACAATATGTCAATTGGGCAGAGCAGTTCAAACCACACAATGGTGGATACAAGCTTGTATAGGTTTGTCCCTATGCATATATTTAAGTCTCATTTAACTTGTTCATTGGGCAAAGAGGTAGAAATTTTGTCCACCCTATCATTCTGGAAGGTTCTTGCCAAGCTCTAAAAGAGCTGTGAGTGTGGATTGTTTTCCTTGAAGAAGCCTTGGAGCACTCACATGCCAACATGCTGTGATATTTATGTGTCAGTGTCAGTGGGCATCACAGGGGATCTCAAGACATTCTGCCCTACATCCACCGTGAGCACTAATGCCTGAGGAGCTCAGTCCTCAGAGCCAACTGGCAGTATAGCAGCTGTCAGGTGGCTTATCAACTTTGCAGTGCATTAAATGCAGTTTCTACATCTCAGTCCATAGATTCTCCAACTTGCTGCCTTTACACTAGCTGAGTCACAGGAGTCTACACCCCTAAACACACACCTGCCTTAGTTCCCACTTAAGCAGTATCCAGACTATTTTGGAGGGGGATAGATGACAATTGCAATATATAAAGACCTTTTGTTTCCAGGCTGAGCATGGTAGCACCTGGTTTTAGGGAAACAGTCTTCCTGGAAATATGCTTGTTAACTTAATGTTTGCTGAGTGTTAGGAGGTGTCTTTGGCATCACATTTACAGTAATGCAGTGTCAGGTAAAGTGTATGACCTCATTCCCTAGACTGAGGCCAGGAGTCCATGTACATCCAACAACATACAGGACAGCTCCCACACAAGGAACCACTTAGCCCAACATTTCAGCAATGTTGAGACTGAGAAATATTACTCTATAATTTCTGAGTCTCCCAACTTTGAGATTTCTTTTATTTGGTGACTTTTTCTTGTTCTCTCTGTTTCTTATTTACTTATGGGAACAAGGTGTTATCTATTCTAACCTAACTCTGTGCAAGTTTCAGAAAAATATAGCATAAATTTCATTCCTAGCTCTGTCAAATATAATCACAGGTGCCCTTTCATTATCTATAAAACAGGACAAGGAGCAACTCATACCTATTTGGAGAATTAAATTTTGACTATTGTATGTAGATTTCTCACCACTATGTCTAATACCGAGCTTAATAAATATTATTTTTCCAGCTTATTGATTTCCTTAACAGCCTTGTGTGACACTTGAAAGCAATGGTTGTCACGTATGATTGTAAAGTTATGTTTCTTATATCTTCTATCTGAAAAGCCAAATAAACCAGGCCTGTTTCCTAGGGCTCTTAGTAATGGTAGAACAGTAGTAAATCTTATGTAACAATGGCTTTCAAAAGTCTGGGAATATAGGACCAGCACATTTTCTTTGGGATAATAAGCTGCTTGTCTAAAATCAGTGAGTCAAATTTTCAGTCTTTACTGATACCTGATTTAGAAAAGACCCATCTCTGACTGAACCCGCATGTCTGGGGTGTGATATACTTCTTCCTGTGTTAGGTGATGATGGTTGATAGAGAAACACTAAGAATAGAGTTGACACCAAGGCAGATGCTGGTCAGAGATAGGATGTAGGAGATAATAGCATGCAGCATGAGGGACCAGAGCTGATATATTATCTGAAAACCAAAGCAGGGGCTGATTATGGCCAGCCATCTGTCCTGTGTTCTTGAATGAGTCTCTCCACTCTCTTAAGTAACTTACCGAGTTCTCAACTTATATCTACAGATCAGAGGAGTGCAAAGAGACAGGTAAGGCTGTCATATTTTAGCAAGCCATCATGTCACACCACTCTCAGGTACTTTCTCACTTAAAGTGAGTCTGCATTTTTCTACACAGAGCTTGCTTAAAGGCACTTATGTAACTAAGATGATCCTTTGCTATTTCTAACATAGGGTTTCCAAGAACACTAGGAAACAAGGGCATTCTTTCTTCCTGGAAACAACAGGGTGCAGTGGGGCACCAGTGATCTAGGGAGGACTGAGTTGGTAGAGTACATACACTTCAGTGGCAGCTGCTTCTTTTCAGTTGGGAGAGCCTACCACACTGCTTCTCTTCTTGAGGTCTTGACACTTGTTCTCCACATGCCTTTTCTCCACTGCCCTTTCCTTGGTGAAGTGTACAAACATTGCAGTCTTAATGTGTTAACTTAAATGTCCTCTTCCCTGAACACCTCTTATGTTACTTCCATGACCCGGAGAAATTGCTCTCCCCTACAATTCTATATCAACACCCTCCACTCTTTTCCCAAAGAGTGCACAGCTGTAATAAGTGAAAAATCCTGTTCTGTTGTCCAGACTATAAGCTCCAGGTTGAGCAGTAGCAAGGTGGTCTTACTCATTAGTTGGCGCTTATGCTCAATACAATACCTGTGGCATAATATATATTCCACAAGAAATATTTATGTAATGAGTTGATAAAGCAGGTATTAAAAGTCAAGAGCTTATCCTATCATTTTTATATATTTGTATACCACCTTCTTTCTTTTCAACCACTATCTCAATATCTATGGAAGAAAGACAAAGGAAAAGAGAGACATCCCCAAGTCCAACCTCGTTTTCTCTCTGAATAAGACCAATAATAACTTACAATCAACTCCCAATGAATATAAGCATCTGTATTCAGAGCAATCAAAAACCTACCAATCCTCACTTAGGGGATATGAGGCATCATTCTCTTAAGGTTTCTTTAGGCTGATTTGGGGCAAATAGTATCTTTGTAGGGGCCCAAATAAAATTAGAAAAAAATGGTTAAACAAGCCAGGAATACCATTTGTGGTCTAGTTTCTAAAGGTTGGGAAATTACAGGCTTACTAAGAGTCCTGTGTGGGACAGTCTGAAATGCTGGACCAATTTTTATCAGAAGCAGAAAATTCTTTGAAGCTGTCCTGGGAGTTGTCCTGTTCTGATATGTAACAGCAACTGAAGCGCTTGGGGCTAGAACATGAGGGATGAAGGATGTCAGCATCCAGCATGCTGAGAGGAATGAATGCTGTCAGGTCTGATCCAGCTTCAGTGTCTGGTTCTTTTGTTCTGAAACACATAAATTCTTACAAGCACTATATAGTCTTAAAATTATAAATATATGACGTGTTTGTGATGCACAGAACAATTAAGGCTTGTTCTTTGCACTTTGTACGAGCAGAAGAAAGACATCTGTAAATCTTCATTTATGCCATAGGAAGAATTGCATCTAATAATAAGTCACAGGGATTGTGTGACCAACAAGAAGCCTTGTCTATGCCTAGACATTCATGTCTCAGCCAGTCTCAGAGCTCTGAGACTATCCCCATGTAGTGGGATTAGCAATCTACTCTTCCACTTAAGGCCTTGATTGTTACTAAAAATAAGGTTATTTTTAATTCATTTGTCTAGAATTTTATATATTGATACAAAATAAGTTTAATTTTGATACATTGGTATAGAATCCAACCTTAGATTAATCTTCACATACTTTGTATATATTTTTACTCTGATATGAGGTATTGAATCCATACAACTCAATTATAATACAAAGTTTACTTCCAGTACCTTAAAAGTGCTATTGCAAGATATTTAGGATAATTAAGAAATTCAAGCTAATTGTTAGTTGATCAAATCATGGGCATGTCAATTACTAGTCTATTTTTATCATAAGAATATACATCCTAGATTGAATAGATAGATATGATTCTATAGATAGATGAGGTAAAATAGTTAGATAATGTCTTCAAAAGCCTCAGAGACCTACAGAATATGGCATTTAAAGATGCTTTTACTATTTCAAAGATTCTTTGATAGCAAGACAGGTTAACTCCTGGCAACACCCAGCCTACCTCTATAAGACAATGAATATCAAAAAACCTCATTATGGAGATGGCTTCAAATTCAGCAAACAAGCCACTGGGCAAAATGCCCTCATTTCTGCCACAGACAGAATTCTGCCTAAAAATGGGCAAGCTTGGATTCAGGCAAAGTGGATGGCCAAACTCTGCCAAGACAGGGTAAACAAGTCCTCAGTAGTTCCTGCCTCACAATTATGTCTGTTGGGCCAGAAGGCTGAAGATGATGCTCCAACGTTATAGAGAGTTTTGGGTGACTGTTTAGGCAGCAAACTGTCTTTGTCATTTTTTTTTTTTTTTGGAAGCTGCTAACCTGCACTGTCAGTTTACTCAGGTAATTTAAGTTTTATTCCATCTCAAGATTCTGATGATGTTTAAGGTCAGATAGTTTAGTCTTACAATTAAGCTTAGTTATTTAGGCTTTCAGATGTTTTTAGGGCTAGATGTTTTAAGTTGATAGAGGTGAGATATGATAGATATTGATTTTCATTCAGAATTTTAGACTCACCAAGATAGGAAAGATGCTTTCTTCAAGGTTGCCAAATGCAAATAGCCAAATCACTATGAGTGTAACAATAGTATAATTCCTGATTGTTTCATGGTTCTTCTTGCTGTGTGTAGTTTTTTTTTTAACTTTATGTGTAATAATATAAATGTATATGCCAAAAAATAAAGTAAAATAAAATCTTTTTTAAAAAATCAAGGGCTTAGGGCTGGAGAGATGGCTCAGCCATTAAGAGCACTTGCTGCATTTTCAGAGGACTCACACTTGGTTCTGAGCACCCACATGATGGCTCACAACCATCAATAACTCCAGTTCCAGGGGTTGTGACTCCCTCTTCTGGCCACTGCAGGCACTGCACACAGGTGTACTCATACATGCAAACAAAGTACTCATCACCTAAAATGCATAATATAAATAAATAAAAAGATTACATATTTATATGTTTTACATGTATTGCAAAGTTGAGGATACAAAACAAGCTTGCTGTTTTCTCCTCCATGTCTTTCTCTCTCTGTGTTAATCACTTGCTGAGATATTGAGTAACGGTTTTCCTCAGGTAACTACGATTATTTTATGTTCATAATTCTGTTTTTCCCTTGCCACAACAAGATGTAGCAGTAGGGACTATACTTGGTGTAGGTAGAAAAATTAGAGTTTTGAGAGAGACTAAAATGTTGGGTCCAATGTACATGGAATTCAAATCACAATGCTATCTTGATTTATGTGTGTTTACTTACAACACAAAGATGTTGAGCTAAATGATTCCTGAACTCTATTTAACTTATATTTTAAAGTAACAATTCAAAAATTAATCTGGGATCAGTGAGACAGCATGTCTCTGGCATAGATAGTAGAAACAGCTAAAAAATGATTGCTAATGAGGTGGGTGTGGAGACATGAGAAGTGATAAGGAGGTTGGCAGAAGGGAGAAGTCCTGCCGACAAGGTGATGTATCTGATCTCATTCCAATTTATCTAATAAGTTAAGTGACTCCAGCCAGGGTTAACAGATGCCATAGCACTGGCTTTACAAGATGTGACAAAGACCAGGCAGGAGTCAATAGTTTGCCGAAAGCTAATGATACATTCTGAAAGTGGCATACCATTTAGTCACTCCCACTCCCCTACCCCCAAAGCATATTTTTCCCTTCCTCTTCTGTGGGATTTCTAGCTGTTTGACAGCAAAGCAAATGAGCTATGTCCAGTGAAGAATGAAAGTGCAACCCAGAGCCTCACGTTGCTTGCTGCCTCTGTTTAATCGTGCGTGACTCCCTGAGTCATCACAGAAGACATGGGGAGGGAAGTGAGAGAAGCGAAGACCTACTTGGTCTCTTGATGGTCTCCATCTGGCTCTGGAGAGGTTTGGTTTTGGAGTTGCAGTGGAAATTAAGGGCAGTTGTGACACTGAGAAGCAAGATGACGTGGGGCCCCCAAAATGACAGATGAGTGGGGCTTCTTTTTATTTCTAGATATGGTTCTATAGGCAGTGAGGAAGGGGAATGCCTAGACTCAGTGGCTGGCACTATGCATCCACCTCTGTCACTCAACCCTGTGACTTGAGCAAGCTCGCTCTCCTGGGTTCACTGTATCCCTATCTATAAAGACAAGATAATGGAGCAACATGGGGGCATGGAGTCTTAATTATTGTTTGCAGAGGACTTGAATCTTCTTGGATGAATGATGCAATCAAGGTGCTGTGCAAAATATTATCATTTTGCATGTCAGTTAGCAAAATGGCTTACACCTGCCATTGAATAGAGGGTGAGTCTTAATCAAGGCCGAGCTGTAAATATAAGGGAGAGGAGGAAGTGGAGGAAGCCTATTCCAGAGCAATAATAGCTTCTCCATTTAATTGGCCACACTCCAAGCCTCCTTTTATTCTTAGTACTAGCTACTATGGACAACTAAGGATGGCCCCAAATTCTTTTACTCCGTTTCCATCAAAGGATAAAGTTTGACCTGGGTACAGTGGTGCATGCCTATAATCCCAGCATTCAGGGAGACAGGGGCAGATGGATCTCTGTGAGTTCCAGATTAGCCTGGTCTACAAAGTGAATCTAGGAAAGCCAAGGCTACATAAGGAAACCCTGTCTCAAAAAAAATGGAGGGGGTACTAAAGTGTGTTCCTATTCCTTTGAATGTGCACTTTAATTTGAAAAAGCATAAATAAACAAAGTCTTTAAGACAACTTACAGCATTTCTTGGTCTCTGGGAACCCTGGGACACCATGTAAAACATTCAGATGTCCTGCTCTAGTATGTAGGCATATGTAATTTATAGAGGAGAAGAGTGAGGCCAGGTATATGAATGAAACTTTCTTGGCTCTTCACACCATTCAGTGCCTTCATTATTGGCACAGAGAGTTTAAGAATCACCCAGCCAGATCTTGTTTGAATCTCTGCTTCACAAAGCTACATGAGAAGGGTCTTTACACATGAACTCACAGTGTTATCATTTACTTCCTGTCCATTGTATTTGTTATTTATGTTTTGCTTGAAAATTGAGTACACGTAGTTTGAATTTGTACACAAGGAATTTAATTCCCAGATGGAACAAATAAGACAGACAGAGCTTGGATTCAGACATGTCTTTAGGAGGTAAGAGCTCAAGCAGAGGGGTTTCTATGGTAAGCATCCCTTAGCTGTTCATCTTTTTAGAGCCCACCCTGGTGTAGGAGGGATGTTTTTCAGTGCTTTGTCCTTTTGCTCTAAGTGTTGATCATAGTCCATTCTTAAGCCAGCCCAGGAAGGTGGGTTTTCCTCCAGTGTTCACAGAGAAGAACTAACTCTCATGATCATAGACTCAACAATTCTCTATCCCGACCAGCCCCTCTGCTTTGACTCACTGTATCTTTTGACTTATGAAAGAGATGCTCTCATTGGTCTTCATTTTGATAATGGGCCCCAGATCCCCTAGATTGTTCATTTTCACGCTTAGAGTGGGCACTAGGGTCTTGATCTGGAAGTGTCTTGGGATAGGGTTATTCAGGATTTCTTACATTATCACCTGGGCTGGAAATCTGTGTGTCTAAGCCCCTTATAGCAAGAGATTGGCTTGCACAAATTCTGGAAAGACAGCTGCTAATGGTGCCAGAACAGCAATTTGCTTCCCCTACACTCATGGCCATGCTCTGAAGAAAGGCATTACCGAAGCAAAGAGACGCTGCTCACCACTCCCATTAGCTTTATGCTAATGAGGAAGTGGCTGGTGCATGTTGGTCCTTGCTCACTGTGGATGAATGAATCTATTTACTTTTAGTAGGTGAGTTACCTTATTGTCAAATTGTCTTGGAGCTAAAGAGACATTCAGATATCATTGTCACAGCCCCTTAATTCATACAAATGAGCTACTATTAATTCTGTAATAGATACAATAAACCAAATAAGCTGCCACTTATTATGCCTCAACACCATGGTCCCCTTTCTTTTCCTCCATGATCCAAGCTTGGCTTTTGTTATAGCCTTTGCTCCCGCTGTTCTTAAATCTAAAGAATTCCTCTTCCTTCAGAAACTATTATACTTATATCTGTGTATTTGAAAGTCCCTTGTGGAACACTTACTGTATGTCAGTCCTACCTTAAGATCTGTAGACACACTAGCTATTTGAGTCTTCAAACAATTCTATGAGAAAACTGAGGCCCACAGGATAAGAGACACAATCAAGCCTCAGATCACGGTGGGGGGGGGGGGAATCCAGACCTGTGCTGTTAAGTAGCACTCTGTCTTTTCTTCATGCTACTGTTTCCTAATGGTCACTGACATATGACTATCTGAACTTGCGATATTTTCATCTTTGCTGTTGATTATTGCCTATGGCTTCATATCCAGGATGTGTGCTCACCCAGTCCAAGTACCTGAGAGGGCTCTTTTACAACTACATTTTTAGTGCACTGGCTATATATATAAAGACTAACCAAATTAGGCAACAATATTTAGTGAAAGCCATGGCCACAGTGAAATCCCCTAGTCCAGTCTGCTCCTTAGCTTGTTTGCTGTTTCTTGTCACCATTTGTCACCTTTGTTCTTCGTAGGAGAATAGCATGTACATCTGAGCAGGCGAGAGTACAATTTTCTATCAAAGATAGATCCAGTTGTGAGTCTTGTTAGTCTCCACTAACACCTACTGGGGATGAAATCATAGGCAGGCCATTTAGACATTCAGAGTCTGTTTTCTTTCTTCAAAAATGAGGGCAGGTTACATACAATCTTTTGACAGGACTGTTAAACTCTCAAGAGTGGTAATAGTAGCATGCACAGAAGATATCAACTGATCTCACACGTGTGCCAGGCTCTGTGCTAAGCCATTTTGTTTAATAGTCCTCAAAGCCCTGTGTGCTAGATAGAGTCATCAACACATTCTCACGGATGAGAAAATAAGCACAGCGAAGTTGGGTATCTTGCCCAAGAAGAGTCATATTTCAGGCCCATGCAGACTAATTCCCAAGCCTGAGCTGCTAAGCACTATGAATGTGTCTGTAAAGCACTATGAAAAATGCCAGAGATTATCATTGTTATAAATTGCTGCATAATGTGGACTTGGCGATTGCTTCTTGGGGGCTTAAATCTATATCCAAAAGAAGACCTGTCTATAGCCTGGCCCTTGGCTGAAGTTAGCATCTTCTATCAGATGTGCTTCACCCTAGCAGGGGGCTGACAAGATGACAGAATGTTGCTCTCAAACTGGCTGGGTAGGCAGAGACAAAGCAAAAGGAAAAAAAGAAAAGAAAAAACAACAAAAACAACAACAAAAAACAAAAGAAAAGAAAAAGAAAAGGAAAAACTGAAGGTTGAATCATCTGGAGGTTGCATAATTATAATGTCTCCCATTTTTCTCAAACATTAGCTAGCATTTTAAAAAAATGTACATAATTGTGAAACTTCCGTATTGTAAGTTGGCATACAGATTGTGCTGTATGTTTCATATCTTTTGAAAAAGGCTAAAGCAATATGTTAGCTGAATAAACACGGTTTTCCTTTGTACATAGAAATTGAGATTGATATTAAGATGTTTGTTTCCTATTGTATACCAATAGGAGAAGTTAGAATAATTTTTATGGATTACAGTAATACATGTTTCTATTGGAGTGAACAGCTGCAATTATTTTTAAAAGCATGGATATTATTAGCTTCTTTGCATGGCAGTAGTTCTGCATACATTTTTAATGCTTTGATCTTAGAGAGTCATTGTCATTTCATGTTGAAAATATGTATGCCATTGTGCTGTGACATGGCTCCTCAGTGACTACACTATACCAGAATGGAGGTGTGGGACAAAGCACATTAGAAATCAAGGGCAGAATTCATTGCCAACTGAGTGAGGTATTTCAGAATTAATTTTTTATAATTTATGATTTATAAATGTGGAACCCTGATGGGAAATAAAAATGAACATTTCTATCATGTGTTATAGTGTCCACAGGTTCTTGGAGGTTATTGCCACCATTACATATGTACAAATAGTTGTATCAGAAAGATTTGTAGAACACCCAGGTTTATATCTTTAGAGCTACAAGAGCAGAGATTTGAATTTTTAGTCTCTGACTACATAATTTTTCTCTTGTGATACTACCTTCATATTTCTCTCATACAGTTACTACTTTTCTAATTCATTGACAGAAGATAAAAGCAAAAGATTTGGATTTGTAAATATGGTGGTATTATCAGCAAGTTACCAATAAGAATGTAGATCATATCTTTCCAGAATCACATATCATGTTATTTCTATTCATTCATTTATCCATCAACCGATTTGTAGTCCACCAATGTTTGCAACTAACATGTGATAGTGATTGTTAAACATGCCTTTAAGAAGTCACATTTATCAAAACAGTCTGGCATATAGACAGATATATAAAGGGATGGACTAGAAAAAAAAGCCCCCATTCAGGTCTACATTGAGAGAGTAAATGGATATTCAACAAGGGACTCCAGAATACCCCACAGAGAGAGGATGTTCTCCTTGAAAAAAAAAAGTTGTTGAGGAAACATATGCAAAAGAATGAAATAGGCCTTCCATTTTACACCACATAAAAGTCAAGTCAGAATGGATGAAGGCTGAAATGTAAGACCTAAAACTGTGGAATTCCTAGACGAAAGTATGAGATGAAATCTTTA
>OU015755.1:78875947-78924342 GCA_907169655.1 Acomys percivali | reverse complement strand
ATCTATCTATCTATCTATCTATCTATCTATCTATCTATCTATCTATCATTCTATCTATCTATCATCTAGCTATGTATTTATCATCTATCTACCCATCATCATATGTCTATATCATCTATCTATGTATCTATCATCTATCTCTATCATCTATCTATTTATCTATCTATCTACATATCTATCATCTATCTATTTACCTATCATACATCCATCTATTATCTATCAATTATCTACCCATCATCATCTATCTATATTATCTATCATCTATCTATCTATCTATCTATCTATCATCATCATCATCATTATCATCACAATCTATATCATCTAACATCTGTCTGTCTGTTTTTCTGTCATTTTATCAGAGATGTTAGCACATCAATATTTATTTTGGTATTATTCATAATAGTCAAGACGTACAAGCAAATTTATGCTAAAAATTAATAGATTTTAAAATAACATATACATAGCATGAGGTGTATTTCAGCTCCTTTTAATAAGTAACAGAAAATTTCAATATGAAGTAATATGGATGAATCTTGAGGGCATTATGTTGATTGATTAGCCAGTCACAGAAAGACAAAGTTTGCAGACATGAAGAAAAATTCATAGAACCCCAAAATAATATGTTGATTACTAGTGACCAAATAGAGGGCAGGATAGGAAGTAACCAAACAATAAGCATAATGTTACAGGCAAGAAAGATGAATAAGCCTCAAAGATTTTCTCTAAATACCATATCTATAGTAACCAATAATATATTGCATTCTTAAAATGCTGACAGTAAGATTTCATGTTATATTGTTTCTATAATAAATTACAGTGGAGAGGGAGCCTACCCCTGGCACTGCTAATGATATTCTTCTATACTTGCATAACCATTATCAGAGAGGCTTCACCCAGAAACAGATGGAAACAGATGCAGAGACCCACAGCCAAACATTAGGCAGAGCTTGGGGAATCCTGCAGATGAAGAGAAGAAAGCATTGTGGGAGCCAGAGGGGTCAAAGACACCACAAGAGAAACTACAGAATCAACTAACCTGGACCCATAGGGACTCACAGAGACTGAGCCAACAACCAGAGAGCATGTATGGGACTGACCTATGTAACATTTGTGGATTGTGGCCTTCATATGGGACTTCTAACAGCAGGAACAGGGGCTGTCCCTGACTCTATTGCCTGCCTTTAGGACCCTTTCCCCATACTGGGCTGCCTCTATTAACCTCAATAAGAGAAGATATGCATAGTATTACTGTAACTCGACATGCCAAGGGTGGTTGACATCCATGGGAGGCCCCTGTTTTCTGAAGAAAAAGAGAGGAGGAGTGAGTGGAGGTGGGGGAGGGAGGGTAAGTGGGAAGGGAGTGAGGGTGTGGGAACTGGGAGGAGAGGAAGGAGGGGAAAAGTGGTATGGATGTAAAATTAATTAAATAATAATCTATTTTAGATTAATTACTTTTTCATTAATTAAAAAAAAAAAAAACCAGAAGTTCACTAAGCCACAGGACACAAGCCGGTAAGCTGTACTTCCCCATGGTTTCTGCTTTAATCCTGCCGCAAGTTTCTGACCTCTCTTTATGAGGGACTATACACTTTAAGATGAAATAAATGTTTTCTTCCCCAAGTTGATGTTGGCAGTGTTTTATCAGGGCTACAGAAAGCAAACTAGGACAGTGATGAAAATAAAATAAAGATAGAAACTTCCTTAACAAATAAATTACAGTGAAGAGTAGAGAGTTCCTATATTCTGTACAGATTGTCTGTATAGACAGACATAATAATTCTTAGGATGAAGCCGACATGTTATTATCCAGTGTTGACCGCTGTGTACTTTGTGAAGGGAGAGGACCAGGGTCATGGCGACAAGGACACTGCCACTGACTGGACTGTTGGAAGGGTGGGGAGAGGAACAAGTATCGTGTGAAGAAGGGAACACGGGGCCAAACCATCCCCTTTGCTAGTGGAAAATCAACCAGTAAGCAACAGTTGAGATGGGAAATTCTTCAAAAGACAGTAGGATAAACAGTGTCTTTTAAAAAACTTGGAAGGTAAGTAAGAGGACGTGACTACCTGATGGCCACTAGAATTGTAAAATTGTGTGTGGAGTGGCTATACAAGGGACAGCTTTTTTTTTTCTATAAATAACTTTTCTAATTTACTTAAGACCTGTGTGTGTGTGTGTGTGTGTGTGTGTGTGTGTGTGTGTGTATAATGACTTTGATAAAAATAAAAAAAATTAATTTTACACAAAATATAGAATAGAAACATGGAGAGAGAACTGCCTCTGTCATTGCACTGGATTATTCCAGGCGAAATTTCCCAGCATCCTTTATCCTCTTCTTTCGTCTTCTGATGTACCCCAGGGAAGATGGCGAAAAAAGACATTTTCAAGATCAAAAGTTCTGAATTTAGCTTCTTCTTTTTGTTTCTAGAACTCAGGAAACTTTTTATTCACTGTTTGATTTTTTTTTTCCCCAGCAAAATCTTTTAGTTATGGGTAAAAGCCAATGATCACCATCATAAGAAAAGAAGTGCTGATATTATTCGATTCTGTATACGCAGATGACACTTGCTAACAAAATCAAAGCAGAAACATTAATTCAACACAGTACGAATGCAGGCCAGACAGGATATGAAGTCTCTGTGTCAGGCAGACACATGTGGTCAAGCATTTTCTCTTGGTCATCCCAGTTAACTGTTAGAGCCTGTCCCGCAACCCTGTGTACAGATGAAAGTTTCCCAAGGTTGCTAGATGTCTTACCCCTCACCCTCAAATGAGCTATAAAGCCTCGCAACTCCCTTGGGAGTAGGAACTAAAAGAGCCTGTCTCCTTAAATCTCATTCCGTTCTCACTAGCCAACTTGATCCTCCCCGCAAGGAGAACGAACATAGGGCAGGCATTGGTTTCTCCATTGTGTAGACGAGAAAACTAAGTGGAATGATTTGCTGTCATCCTAGAGATGAGGAAGTGACACTGCCACAAAGAGCACAAAACTCTCAACTCCGAGCCCGAGGGAAGTTTTTCAGTTAGAGAGAGAGAGAAGAGAGATGGCTTCATGCTTGCACACACCTACTGTCTACTCAGACACGGTAAAGCTAGAGCAGAGAAGATGTGGGGATAACTCATAGCCCTCTGCTCTTTCTAGAACTCAGGCTAAGGAGGTTCCATGTCTATTTAACTTCCCTTGATATAGTTTAGAAAAAGAAAAAAGCATATGGATGTATGCTATGTAAGTACATATATGCATATATATTATCTCTGTTGAATGGTGTTCCGTTTTCATAATTTGAAGTTGGAGTTATTTCAATCATCGTGGGCTCATTCCTGGTAATTCATACCCCTATATATTCAAATTTCATATTTTCTATTAGGCACTCAAGAGCAAGAGTCACATATAGAATACACTTGTTCTCTGGGTCTGTTGTGTGTAGCTGGAGAGGAGGGAGCTTTGCAGGGGAGCTCTTAAATTCCAGAACAAGACTATAATTAGCTGTAATAGGACCCAGAGTAACTTCACAGCCATAATTCTCAGCAGGAAAACAATTATATTGCAGCCGTATAACTAGACAGACATGCTGTAAATACAAAACATTCTCTGGAAATATATGCTCTGTATTTCTAAATACATGGAAAATTAAGTCAGACACTTCTTAGCTAATTGTAATTCAATGCAGCATTACACCCTTTCCAGCTCAGTGAAAGACTTTCCTTCCTAACATATATGTTTAAGGAAAGCACATCTTACTTAAAAACTAGAAGAAAGGGAGTACAATGACCTTCAAACTTGACACGTTTGGGGAAGTTTGTATGACGTGACTGGAGGCCTGGTTTAGAACCTCGGAGGCTAAACACTTTTCCTGGTCCTGTGGCTAATGACCCCACCCAATTTATTCTGAAGCCATGAAACGGCAGGGTAGACACAAACTCTGACAGGGACGTGACAAACATCTTCAGTGTAACCTGTGTAGTATTTATTTGATCAAAAATGAGGCAGTGTTTAAAAGATCAGTGGATTTCACAAAAATATCTAGACATATCTATTATCCGTGTCTGTCTGTCTGTCTGTCTGTATCTATCTATCTATCTATCTATCTATCTATCTATCTATCTATCTATCTATCTATCGCCACAGTTCATAAGAGGAAGGCTGGGCAGGTGCTGGCAGCTGGAGAGCAAGGCATGTTGAACATTTCTGCAACTTGCCACAGAGATTTCTGTTTATTTAGGCTGTCTGATTTGTGATTGGTTTTCTCACCTATAAAGCAAAGACTGCTATCCTTCCTCTGAGTGCCACCAGGTCTCCCCCTCCAGGGGACAAGGTCAAATATGAGGCACCGGAGTACGTGAGAAAGTCATATCCCACTCTCCACTCAGGTGTGGAGACTGTCCTGTCCATTGGCTAGATCTGGGTAGGGGTTTAAAGTTTACCGCCTGTATTGTCCTTGGCTGGTGCCATAGTTTGAGCGGGACCCCTGGGCCCAAATCTGCCTATCATAATGTTCTTCTTGTAGGTTTCTAGGATCCTCTGGATCCTTCAACTTTGCCATTCTCCCATGCTTCTCTCATCTAGAGTCCCAACAGGATGTCCTCCCCTCTGTCCCAGTTTCCTGGTTAGTGAAGACTGGTGGCACTCAGAGGAAGCATAGCAGGCTACCAAGAAGAGACTTGATACCCTATAAGCATATACAGGGGGAGGAAGTCCCCCTCAGTCACAGTCATAGGGGAGGGGAGTAAGGGGAAATTGGGAGGAATGGGAGGATACAAGGGAGGGGATAACCATTGAGATGTAATATGAATAAATTAATAAAATTTTTTAAAAAGCAAGGACTCTGGGCTGAATGTTGCAATTTAGATTTCTTAAGTGTCCACTAGGTTCCCCCCCAACTCCCCCAGATCTAAGCTTTTATAGCAATACAGACTATGATCTGGTTTAGAGTTGACTAAAAGACATGAAGCCAGCTATAAAGAACTAAATTACAGTTTTTTTCTTTCAGCTTGTGTTCTTATGATGCTCATTGTCAATTTTACCCCCCTCCCCAGGAGATCATTAATAATACATCACAAATACCTGTAAAAACTGCAGTGTCTCTCTGCTTGAAAATATATACCACACAGAATGGGTAGTTCTTTACCCATGAGTTGGCTTTTAAGCACTCTGAAATCTCTGGGTTTCCTGGAGGTTAAGTCAGAACCTTAACATAATTTAAAATGTTTTCTTTTCCAATGACCTCTCTGGATCCTATTTAACACTAGAATCACAACTATCCTAATTCTGCTCCCCAGAAACTTTAAGCAGAAATCCGTGGGTGCCGGGAGGAAGAGAACTGACACCAGAGTTCATGTGTGCTGGCTTCTATCCCCACTACCAAAACTAGAGTGCCCTTGGTCCTATTCATAGCTCCACACCCAGAAAATAGCCAGCAAGAAAATCTAAATAGAACGTTTCTTAGAATAAAAGTTGTCTTTAGTCCAACTGTATAGGGTTTTCGTATAGGGTTTGTGGATTTTAAACAGTTGTTTTATAATTCTAGGGTTAGGGAAAAATCCATTACTTCCTAGTTAAATTAAAGGATCTTCACATTCTTTGGGTATCTTTTTTTTTAAGGTGGAAGAAGTAGACAGGATTATTTTATTACTCATTTCTAATCTTAGTTCTTTTGTTTACCTCCTACAGTGATTTTTTTTTAGACAGAATATTCATATGCTGCCCAGGCTGGCCTTGAATGCACTATGTATGCCTTGTGGTCAAAATCCTCTCCCCGCTGTGTCCATTCATGGTGGTCCAATGGGTATTTTAGTGCACTGCCATGGTTATTTCTCTCCAGTTTTCATGTGGCAGCTTATATTAGATGTAGAATTTGTGGCAAATGATCAACCCAGGAGCGCTACACCTTTATGATAGTGGAAGAAATCAGCACTTGACCTGTTCAGGCCTTCTAATTTCCCTTTCTGTCAGGGCACAGCCACCTCCTCTCTGAAGAAAATGCTCTGCAAGACAGTGTCTAGAAAACAGCCGCTAATTGTACCTTCTTGTGCTGTGGTTTTAGACATTATAGTTTCCACAACTGTGTGAAATGAGCTCACTTTTTAAAAAATTACACAGTCTCATGCATTTTGACATAGCTCCAAAAATGGACTGGGACAAAGTCCCTAATAGACAGGGTAGACTCCAGGACCACACTGAGAGATAGCATTCCTTACATTTTATCATCATCTGAAATCGTTAGTGTGGACTCTTTTATATTTCCATCTTAAATTATTTTTTAGTGTTTAATATATTAGATAAATTAAGTTTAAGTCAAACTGTATTTATCATGTATCTATTAAGATGAGTCACATGATTCTTATCTTTTAATTGTTTAATATAATTGATTAAATTAATCAAAGTTATAATGTTAGGTTAATTTTGAATTTCTTGGCTTTTTAATTAAACTGGCTGCCTAGTTCATTTACAATTGTGTTTTATTTCTAAAAAAAAGCTATCTGAGACTAGTTACATATATTTCTGTAAGGATTCTTTTCACTGAATTTTATCCCATTTGGTGTATCATTCAGATTTTAATATTTTTGTTTAATATTAATAATTTCTATTATGATTTCTTATGTGCTTTCAAATTTTCTAAGGTATACTTAAAGTGCATTGTTTTTAATTTCTGTGTCTTAGAATACTTGGAATTACAACTTTTTTGAATGAGAGTCAGAGGATTTTCGGTAGCAGGATAATTTCTCTGACTAAACCAACAATTGGGTAGCTGACATGGGACTGACCTGGGCCCTCTGCATATATGCTAGAATTGTGTAGTTTGGTCTTCTTGTGGGACTCCTAATATTGAGAGCGAGGACTATCTATTACTGTTCTGCTGGTTTTTTTATTCCCTCTCCCTCATACTGGGTTGCTTCATCCAAACTTAATATGAGGGGAGGTGCCAGTCCTACTGCAACTTAATATGCCATGTTTGGTTGGTATCCATAAGAAGCCTGCTTCTTTTTGAAGGGAAATGAAGAAGGAATGGATGGCGAGGTACAGAGGAGAGGTGGGGGTGAGGAACTAGGTGGAAAGAAGGGAGAAAAACTTCAATTGGGGTATTAAAAATAAATAATATATTATCATATATGATAATTTCTCTGAGGCCGGCTTTTTAAATCATGTTATGTATATCTTCTATCCCATTTTTAATATTCTTAGTCATTTTTACACTTAAATATCTTTATTATCAAATGTAATTCATATTACAAGAAGCATGGTCCTGCAGCTGGGTAACCCTTCAGAGCATTCCAAACTGGGGAAATGGTATGTGATCTCACCATCCTGCATCGGTAGGGATGTTTTCAAGGAAGTCGTGTCTGCAGGTTTGGTTGGTTAAGCTTGATTCCCAATTGGAGAAGCTTGAGGAACATCTTGGGGCTAACTGATAAAGCACACTTGTACGTGTCTCTGTGAAGAACTCTTCAGAGAAGATTAAGTAAGGGGGATATATTGTCCCTCAATGCAGGCAGTTCCAGGCTTGGGGAAGGCTACTATGCCAGTTTTAAATGGGTTTAGCACTCATAAAAGGGTCCAAGGTTGAAGGGGATAGTATAATGCCTTTTCATTTGTGTTTGAACATAGAACAAGGTACTGCCCAGGAAGCAGGCAGCAATCCCCACTAGACACCAATCCTAATGACTTCAGCCTCCAGAGCTATAAGACATTTTATGCTTCTTATAAATTACCCAGTCTCAGATATTTTCTCACAGCTGCACACAAGCAGACTGAAACAAGATGTATTTTTCCGTCTTCAGCATGCCATCTCCACATCATTCCCTCAGGCATGCCCTTCTAGAGCCAGTCTGCCACTCTAGCAGGCCATTAGCTTCAGAAAATATTGATGTGTCAAGAGCATGATCGCGTGCCTGCTGCTTCATCGCCGTGTTCTAAGGCAGTCACGATGAGTCCGCTGTTGGTGAGCAAATGTTCCATTAGCCTTTCTTTAGTGCGATGAGTTGAGGCCCCGTGGAAAGGAAAACCAAGTCTATCCCCAGACAAATCTTTCAGTTTTTCTCAAGATGGACTTGTGCCTGGAACCTTGTGTTCTGCACAGTCACTTTTCTACCAAAGAATTGTTCGTCTCTTCAGTGATGGTTGGGAAGAAAGTTGAGTGTGTGGTTTCTTCTGGAATTAGTGGTAGCTTTCCTGTGAGGCTGCTTTTGTTACTAGACTCATGGTTAATGACTATTCAAGTCACCATAGCAACTCTATTTAGGGTTACATTTTTGCTAGAACTGGGTTGGCAGGTGCCATAAGCTGGGTGATGTCAACTTGTGAAGTCATAATATTTAGCTATCACTTTAGCTGTTGATTTTCTCATTTGGATCACTGACATGTGAACCAAAGACCTTTTTTTTTTTTTTTTAATCTGGTCTTACTCCAATATCTTGTCTACCTATCTTTTGTTTAGACCTTCCTGCACCCAACTTTCCAATCTTTAACTTTCCGGGATGCTTTTATCTCAGAGTAGATGACCATATGGGACACTAAAAACCTGCTCAGTTAGATGTTTGTCAACTTGAGACAACATTGAATGATCTGGAGAGAGAAAACCTCAAGTTAGAAAATGATTCCAATCTGATTGACCTATAGCAAGTCTTTGGGTTTTTTTTTTTCCTTAGTTGATGTGATGTGGGAGGACTCAGCTCAGTGTGGCAGTGCTGTCTGAAGGCTGGTATCACTGGGTGTCATAAGAATGCAGATTAATAGCCCAAGGGGCATATCCCATGAGAGTCTTCACTTATCAGAAAAGTGGGACAGGGTGGAGGACATCCTACTGGGACTTAGGGTGAGAGAAGCATGGGAGAATGGGGAAAGAGAAGGACCCAGAGGGTTCTAGAAACCTACAAGAAGAAAATAATGAACATTATGTTCTGGGCCCAGGGGTCCTACTCAAACTATGGCACCAGCCAAGGACTACATGTGCAATAAACCTTGAACCCTGACCCAAATCTAGCCAATGAACAGGACATTCTCCACAGTTGAGTAAAGAGTGGGGACTCACTTTCACACAGACTCTGGTGCCCCATATTTGACCGCATCTCCTTGAGGGGAGGCCTAGTGGCGCTCAGATGAAGGATAGCAGGCTACGAAGAAGAGACTTGATACCCTATGAGCATATACAGGGGGAAGAGGTCCCCCTCAGTCACAGTCATAGGGGAGGGGAGTAAGGGGAAAGTGGGAGGGAGGGAGGAATGGGAGGATACAAGGGATGGGATAACTATTGAGATGTAATATGAATGAATTAATTTTTTAAAAAGGGAAAAAAAGAATACAGGTTAAGCAAGCCATGGGAAGCAAGCAAGTAAGCAGTACCTTTTCATGGCTGCTACTTTAACTTCTGCCTCCAGTTCCTGTTTTAAATATCTGCCTTGACTTCCTTTATTAGTGGACTGTGTTATAGAAGTGTAACTTCCATATAAACTCTTTACTTCCCAAGTTGATGTTGGCTAGTGTTTTATCATAGCAATAGAGAAGCTAACTAAATAGTGGACTCTAGATGTTCTATAGTTACATTATCTATCTGTAATGTGTTCCAGTAGCACAACAGGAGCTTTCATGGGGTTACATACTTCTTTGCTGCAAATGGCATGGCCTTTCTCTCTAGCTGTAATGTTGACAATGTAAGTCCTCATTGGGGTGTTTCATAACCCTGTACAGTGTCTTTGCCATCCAAATTTTTTGTTCTTTTAAAAAAGTTAATAATTTATTTAGATTACAACTCAATTGTTATCCCATCATTTGTATCCTCCTATCTTTCCCTCCCTCCCACTTTTGCTCTATTCCCCTCCCCTAGGTCTATGACTGAAGGGGACCTCCTCCCCCACTATATGGTCATAAGCTATCAAGTCTCGTCTTGATATCCTGCTTATTCTTTCTTTAAGTGCTACCAGGCCTCTCACCAAAGAGAAGTGCTCAAATATGGAACACCAGAGTTCATTTCAAAGTCAGTGCCTGCTCTCCACATAACTGTGGAGAATGTCCTTTCCATTGGGTAGATCAGTGTAGGGGTTCAATGTTTACTATTGTATTGTCCTTGGTTAGTGCAATAGTTTGAGCAGACCCCCCTGGGCCCTGATCCACCCATCACGATGTTCTTCTAGATTTCTAGGACTGTCTGGGCCCTTACATTTCCCCATCTCCTATATTTCTCTTACCTAGAGTCTCAGTAGGATGTCCTCACATCTATCCTAATCTCCTGGTAAGTAAAGACTTTCATGGGACATGCCTTTTGGGATAGTGCCCAATTATAAGGGAGTATATACCATGTGAGTCTTTCTGCTTCTGGGTTAATTCAATCATTATGATCATCTCTAGTCCCATCCAATTGTCCACAAATTTCAGGATTCCCTTGTTCTTAAGAGCTAAGTAGTATTCCGTAGTGTAAATGTACCACAGTGTACTATAGAGCAACAGTAATTAAAACAGCATGGTACTGGCAATAGCCTAAATGCCCCTCAGTTGAAGAATGGATAAAGAAACTGTGGTACATTTACACTATGGAATACTACAATTTTTTAAAAAAAAATCTCAACACTGCTGGGAAGTAAGTCCAATGCATCAGGGATGTTTTTACCACATCCTGAAACTATTCTTTTTGTTTTGTGACCTCACAGAAAGCACCTTTCCATGCAATTTTGATAAAGAGTTTGAAGCAATGTATAAGCATTACTCTTTATCATTTTATTGCCTCTGAATTTTAGCCCACACTTCATCACGTTGCTTGTCTTATTGGAATGGCATTGTATATGTTTATATTTTTTTCAAGTTCATATGTAGTAAATTTTTGTTGGTAAAGGAACATGAGAGATTTTTCTTCATTGCTCAACTGTGCTTCTTCTTCCTATGGTCTTCATCTGGCACGTGGGGTATCTGAAATACTTCTTAGTTTCAGTGAGGATAAAGTTTAAATGGAGCAGTGGAGGCCAGTGGAAATGTTTAATTTTTAAGGAAAGTGGTGCTACCTTGTCATTGTGAAATGCAGCATGGCATAATGCTTGTGAGAATTCTGTAGCCTACAGAGACATTTGGCAATGGTTCTTTTATCATTAGATCCGTAAATTTTGGTAGCCTAATTTAATGTCGCATAACCTACATACTGACAAAGAACTCCCCTTTATGTCTGGTTAGTAGAAAGTATGGCATGTTCCAGCACTGTGGTAAGTTATAACCTATTTCCACATATAGGCCAATCTACAGATCCATAGTCCCATGACTACAGGGAATTGTGGATCTTCATGAGGAAAGACCCTGTATAAAGCCTTCTTTAAGGAACCTGTGGCCAAACTAGAGTAATGATACTACAGATGGAAAGAAATAAAATATCTGTCAGGACCTAACATACACTTGCTTTGAGTTGATGTTAATTACTAGTGACATTAAGTAAGGGGCTGATGGCAATCAAGATATAGATGCAGACTTATTTTAAATCTCAATCATAGGAGAAAGAATTTGTGTCTAGTCTTGCTTCGTGTTGTCTCCACACTTCCTGAATGCATAATTTAAGAAGTTATACTGGCTAGGATATGCTCATGACATTCTGATTTATTAAGTGAGAGAGCCACTGGGGTAGGAAGGGTTGAGCAGATCCTAAAACACTTCCTCCTCTTCCTAACCACCGCCCCCTAAGCAGTGCCACGACTGAAGAAGAGCCACAGAGACTGGCAACACCATCGGAGATTTGAAAGGGGAAAGGATGAGAATCCTCTATGTCTGTGATTTGGGCCACCTGTTTTGTGTAGGTAGATGTCAGGTGGATCTTGGAGAAAACCTGTGAACCGTCATAAATTTAAATAGGCACTGATTCCAGTTGTGGAGGTTCTGTAGATACAGTGCTTCTACAAAACCAGTGTGATGCTTGGCATTTGCTATGCAGTTACTGATCTTAGTAATTTTCTCAATGGCATTTTAAAAAACCCAGCAGAGGTGATGTGCTTTCTTCATGTGAAACCAACAGTATATCTTCACATTGAGCTCAGAAATATATGGATTATTATCTCCCTTCCATAGTGAAGTCTACAACAATTTTTGTCATCTTGGTTGTTTTTACAATACCATGGTGGCCTGCTATATTGATAACACTCTTCTGTTTGTGTCTGATAACTAGGAAGTCATAAGAATGCCCATGGCTTGGCAAAACACATGAACTAACCATGGGGAATACAGTACACAACATTTAGAAGTCTCCTACCTCAGTGAAACTTCTGGGGGAGCATTGGTGAAAGTCAGGTTAATTTGTCATGTGCCATTCACCTGGAAAAGAAACATATTGATTGTTAGACTTTTTAAAAAAAAAGTTCTGGACTCAATATGCATTATATAGGACTGTTCTTCTTTCTATGTAAAATGTCTACCTGTATGGTTACCAGTTGCAACTGAGGAGCAGAGCTTAAAAAATATCCTCAGAGGCTGACAAGATGGTAGATAAAGCACAGATTTCTATGCCTGACAACCTGCGTTTGAACCCCAGAACCCACATAATTGAAGGAGATAACTGACTGGTTGTTCATGATACACATGTGCACCTCTCCTATCACACATTCATATGAACACATATTTATATAAACATGTGTGTGTGTGTGTGTGTGTGTATGTGTGTGTGTGAATTGACAGGTGGATAGATAAAAATCGTAAAACTTTCTTTTTTAATATTCAGGTCCAGACTGCATGATAGATAGCCAACAGATAGCCTTAGCACTTGCACGTGTTAGTCTTGCAGATGAAATGCTAGTTTAAACCTTATGGACACAAGAAAAGAGCAGTATAGAACTTCCAACGCAAATTCGTTGATCAGCAGAAGACGAGCTCATTGGATGTCTTTGTTTCTATTTCCAACGTAGCCATATTGAATAAGCCTCCTTTTTTTTCGTTTTGTTTTCTACTAATATAAATAAAGCAAATATATGCACTCTTGTTTTGGTAGCTACTATAATTTCCTTTAAAAATAACTTCGCTTCCCCCTTTTATTAAAAATAGATTCTTTTTTTACATATAATATATCCCAACTGATGTTTCCCCTCCCTCTCCTTCCCCCAGTTCCTCTCCATATTCTTTCCCCTTCAGATCTACTCCCTTTACGTATCTCATTAGAAAAGAAGACAGTTACAGTGCTACAGAGTCTCAGAAAGGTGACCCTGGGGGGGACAGTATTTAAAGACTGCTGGTTGGAATGTCAAGTGATTTTCTACTTTGTCTTCAATGAGAGATAGATTATAAATACGGTTCAATACCAATTAACAGGCATCTGGGAAGTGTTCAGCTGGATGGTCAGTCTCTGAAGGAATATAGTTAGAAGAGTGGTAAGATTGGTTATGGTGGAAGGAGGATGTGAATAACTCTCAGATTGAATACAGACTTTCAAAAGATTTGCACCTCTTCTCTGTGTTCCTCAAAGTGCATCTATAACAACGAAGTTCTAAGAATCAAATATGCAAACAAGATGCTTGTTTTTGAACCCCTGGGCACTCACAGACCACTCTAGACAGGGAAGCAGATCAGTGTCTTGCTCAGCCACTACCAGAGAAGCTTCCTTCTGCATCCAATGGGAATAAATACAAAGACTCACAGCCAGCACAGCCAGACATTATTTGGAGAGTGAGGCACATAGGAACACTCAGCCCTAAATGCAATGTCTCCATCAAATCTCTCCCTTCAGAGCCAAAGGGAGAGGAGGCTGAAAGAATGTAAAAGCCAGAGTAAATGGAGGATATGAAGACGACCAGGCCCTATGAATCAAAATGATCACACACACATAAACTCACAGAGACTGAGACAGTATACATAGGGCCTGAAAAAGTCTGCACCATGACCTTTCTGAATGTATTGTGACTTCCAGCTTAGTGTTTTTAATGAGATTCCTGAGTGTATGAATAAGTAGTTCTCTGATTCTTGTGCCTTCTCTTGGGCTCTTTTCCTTTTGCTTGTTTGTTTTGTCCAATTCTACTATGTGAGTTTCTGTTATAGCAATCGTATATATCATATATCATATCATATTATGTTATTGTGTTATTATCCTCTTAGAACCCTGTTTGTTTTTTGGTCAGATAGCCAGGCACATTTCTGAGACTTATAAGAGACTTGTTTGTTTTCAAATGAGAGACAGAAAGGGAGTGCGTATTGTTGGGAGGGAAGTGGGAAGGAACTGAATGGAATAGAGAAAGGGAAAACTGTAATCTGGATATATTATGTGAGGAAAAAAAATCCACTTTAAATAAAAGGAAATAAAAAAAGTATGCTCTTGAGATGTCAGATAGAGTGTGTCTTCAGCCTTCGAGGTGATTATTCAATGGGCCCATGAGCAGAGTGGCAGGAATGTAATTTATACATGGACTCAGTGGCATAGATGGAGATGGTCTCTTGGCAAAGCTGGTTTGGAAAACATTAAGTGACTAATTTGGCTTTAGTAGTCATCAGTGATGAGGCCTGATAGGGACCATTCTGTGGAGGGCCAGGTAGGTATTAAGTAGCAGGTTGATTATTGGGCCTCTTCCATCATAGAGGAATCAAAGATGAATCCTTATTAAAGCAGACATATGTTCCGGATATGGATGTACTTTTCCTTCCCCTAATACCTCTAATGTAACTAGAGTCCATAGACATAGAGAGTGTCTTGCTCACTGTTATGACATCTCCTGCACAGCATTTCTTCTAATAAAGAATTTCACTTTACCACAAAGGAAGCAAGGAAATAACTATAGGATAAATTAATGCCGGCGCACACTTTGTCATCTGGCAGTGATTGATTTAACAGAAAGATGAGGTGACATACTGAAGACATAGGTATAGCAGCAATTAGAAGATCATCCTATGAAAGATGAGATTCTGGCTTAGATGGAGTAGCGTGTTTCATTATAAAGTGTTGCTTTCCTGTCATTCATCGACCTGTGGTTCTGTGTTCACCGGACCGATCCTTAGACAGCTCAGGGTGAGGCCCATGCATTAGGCAAGGCTCCCAGTCTCACCAGGGGTGGTAGAAATGAGTTTTTTTCCAATTAGCGCTTTTAGGATGAAATTGCTGGTATCAGAGTGATGCAAAAGTGTATGGTCATACAAAGGGTTACAGCCCATTGTTTAAGCTTCTGTTCTAAACACAGCAAAAGATGGAGGTGGACCCCTGAAACTGACCAGAAGGTAGGTGCCATGAGGTGCATGCCTGGTGGGTACTTGGTAGCGGGCTTTAGCAGTTGCTAAGGTGGCTCTGCCATTGCTGCCTGATCACTGGCAGTCAAGCCCCAGGCATCTATTGGTGATTCTTTGCTCCGAATAAATGAGTCTTATATGGTTGTGGTGGTAGAATGTAATGAGAGAGCAAACCAACCTTCATTCTTGAATGAGGAATTATAAACCTTGGGCAGTGGGGAGGATTTTCCAGGGTGAATGTTTCTGATTCACTGGCGATAGGAGTGCCAGGATATTTAATTTACATGTAACAAAACAGCCCTATTGTAAGAGGGGGAAAGTAGTACCTAATCATCCTCTAGGTGGGGAAGATCTCCAGGAAAAGTCAAAGGTCATTGGTTGAAAGCCAAGACACCAAGATATCTTATTAACATAGGGTGGGTATCTCCAAGGATGCTCAAGTGCATACTAAACAGGTTTCTTATCAGCAAAGGGCTGGGTTTATAGTCTCCCTGCTGGCTGGGTGATGCTCCTTAGAGTTTCTAGGGTTCAGATAGAGAGGAGACCCCACTGAGAAGGGAAGTTTGTCACAGTTTACCAAACTCAGAGACTATGTGGTAGCACCAGACTTCAACCTTTCCAGAAGAGCTCCACACTTCCCATAGCCAGGATATGTATCTACATTGGTGAACTTACAGACAGGCCTAGGGATGAATGACTTCTATACCTAAGCACCCGCTTGCAACATTATTTCTTCCCACTCTGGTACTGTTAATGCTCTGCTGTTATAGGGGAGCTGGGTCCATGAGGGGATGCAACAATAGTTTTGTTGAATGGAAAGAAAAGCAGCCATCTGTATTTGAGGAGCCTTATACCTCTGTGCCAATGGCAAGAGAGAAGTGTACTCTATGGGTTGTAGTGGCTGATCTTATCATCAGGAAAAAGTAGTGCAGTGAGGTTGAAGAGGGAGCATGCCTGTGTATTTTTGGAGGCTGTCTCTTGCTGTGCCAAATCTCCTTGATAAAGGTAATGTAAACCGTTATGAAACAAAGAAAGGCAGGACTACAAAATATTACAATGAAGATTTTCTCCATCTACCTGATAAAAGTCAGTGGCTGAGAGCCAGGGAAACATTAAAAGCATGGAACAAGGTTATCATGGAAGTCAACTCTAGCCTTGTGCTTACTTAAAGACTTGAGGACTGTTTACATATTTTTCTTTGCTTGTTATCTGCATGCATTTATTTGAATATACTAACACTTCCTTTTCTTTTCCCCCATTACTATTGTATATAGAAGTCTTTAAGATTGGATTTTAGGTAACTGAATGTTTAGTAGAAGTCCTAATTTAAGGAAGAAGTAAAACAGTCACTGTGGTTGTCTGAATGAGCACACCCCTCATAGGCCCACGTATTTGAATGCTTAGACCTCAGCTGGTAGGACTGCTTTGGAAAGACTGGGAAATGTGGCTATTGTTCAAGGAAGTATGTCACTGGGGATGGTCTTTGGGGCTTAAAAAGCTCATGACAAATGCATGGCTTTGCCTCTCTCTCTGCCTTCTGCTTGTGAATCAGAGATAAGCTCTCAGCTACAGTTACAGCACCATGCCTGCTACCATGCTTCCCACAGTACTGGTTATGGACTCATTCTTGGAAACTACAAGCAAGTTCCCAACTAAATGCTTCTGTTTATAAGTTGATTTGGTCATGATTGTTTGGTTGGCATATCCTTCCCCCCCTCTCTATGGTCTGGTAAATCTCACTCCTTTCTCCAACCCTGCCTGCTTGAAGAAAAGCCTCCACATTCCTGGCATTCCTGACGACTGCCCCAATTCTCTCACCTGGAGCCACCAGCTCCCCAAATTCAACAGGTGGCAGACATATTATCTTCCTTTGTCTACAATCTTTAATCCTTCCTGCCACCATCCCCATCCCTCACTTCCTCTGGCCTAGTCCCCTGAGACTGCTCACATTGCCCAGGAGTCTCAATTCCCAAATAAATCTGCCCTTTTATACTTTTAATCTGGTTTGGATTAGTTTATTTTGTCATAATCCATCAATGGTGTCTCTTCCCAAAAAACAGTCAGAGATAACATTGCAGGACTTTGTGCACTGTGATTTGAAGGGAAAAGCCAGAATCTCTTCAATTACACAAGGGATAGCTCTGTCTTGAAAGATGAAAACACACTTCATAGCATGTATATTCACATATACATGGGAGAATATACGTAGAAATTTAGTATTTAAAGAGGTAAATTATGCCTGATTTACTGAGGCCTTGCACATAATTCTAGAGCTTATACTATGTATACGACATTAAATAATTTTCTTCTTTTCTAGACAACATTAAGTTATCATCTGCCAATAAAGAGGCTGGAAGATCACTCTAGGAAAAAGAACATATGCTCTTGATTTTTCTGAGTTTCCCATGTTTCTAGTTGCTGGAATGCTGCATTGATGTTGTAATTTCTAATAAGCTTATCCTTAGTTAGAAACTTCTAGGAAATATCTGGAAAACTGCATAGTCTACATCTGGATTCATAGTGAATTCAAAATGAACACTCTATGGGTAGCTTCTCAGCAAATAATTTCATTTCTTATTCACTCTTCTCTTCTTTCACTTCCCATCTATTGCCCCCTTTCCCTACCCTTCACTTTCTTTTTCTATATCTCCCTTCATTTTTAATTTTATATCATTTGCAAAAATGGTTTCTGGACTGGGGAGATGGCTAAACATTTAAGAGCATGTACGCACAGGACCAGAGTTTGGTATCCACTTTAGGTGGGTTTCAACTTCCTGTAACTCCAGCTTTAGAGGATCCAACACCTTCTTCTGGACTCTGGATACATGCACTCACAGGTGAACACACACACAAATACATAATTTAAAAATGAAAACCAATCTTTAAAAATAATAATGGTTTCATTGTGATGTTTTCACATATATATGTACACACACACACACACATACACACATACACACACATATATATATATGATACCTTTGTCATATTCACACCACTTTTATTGTTTCCTGCCTGCTTCATCCTTACTTTTGTATACAAGAATCATAGTTTTACACTCTGTCCTTCCCATACCAGCTAAATTCCATGTTAAGAGTCCTGTTTAGAGCTCAAAATATGGCTCATCCCTTCTGGACCCAACATGCAGTGACTTCTGTGTTTATTTGTTTATATATCTGAGAAAATACTTTCCTGGACACCATTTTTGATCAGGGGACTTTTTTTTACATAACATAACTGAATTTTATTTTATTTTTTAAATATATTGTATTAATTTATTCATATTATATCTAAATTGTTATCCCATCCATTGTATCCTCCTATTCCTCCCTCCCTCCCATTTTCCCCTTACTCCCTTCTTTTATGAATGTGACTGAGAGGGTGGGTCCTCCTGCCCCTGTATATGCTCATAGGGTATCAAGTTTCTTCTTGGTAGCCTGCTATCCTTCCTCTGAGTGCCACCAGGCCTCCCCATCCAGGGAACATAGTCAAATATGGGGCACCAGAGTTCCTGTGGAAGTCAGTCCCCACTCTCCACTCAACTGTGGAGAATGTCCTGTCCATTGAGTAGATCTGGGTAGGGGTTCGAAGTTTACTGCACGTATTGTCCTTGGCTGGTGCATAGTTTGAGCAGGACCCCTGGGCACAGATCTGCCCATCATAATGTTATTCTTGTAGGTCTCTAGGACCCTCTGGATCCTTCTATTTTCCCATTATCCCATGCTTCTCTCACATAGAGACCCAATAGGATGTCCTCCCCTCTGTCCCACTTTCCTGGTAAGTGAAGACTTTCATGGGACTTTCATGGGCTAGTGTGATCAGGGGACTTCTTTAGCTGCACTCTTCATTCAGCATTTATTGTTTGTGTTTTGAGAAGTTGGATCCTTTAAGGAGTGGTTTTGTCTGATTGTCCCAGTAAAGAATATAATGCTCCCGTTTTAATGCCACTAATTTCTCTAATGATCATAGATGTTTTGTGCCCTTTTTGCCTACAACGACATGTGTGTATATATGTGTCTTTATAATCTCTCTTACTGCAGGCCGGGATAACTGTAATGAATAGTAATTATACTGTAGACTGAGTACTCTATGGTCTTGCAATTTCCTTTGCAAACAAAAAAATTAGTCCATGACTTTTCATTTTACCTGCACTCAAATTCTCAGGATATAGCCAGAAAGCAGCCAGAGTCTTGGCCAGACTGTGGAATGAGTGGTCTTTTGCTGAGTTCCCTTTGAGTTTTCCTTTTTGACACTTCACGCGCTGAGCCTCCGCTTTCTACATGTCTGTTGGCATTCTGGTGTTCTAACTCCTACAAGAATTGGCTCATGTAATTCAGCTTGTAGATGCCTAGGGTTTATCAAGCACACAATTCTGGAGGCATCCACACTCTCCTACAAATACATGACAAGGCCTATGAACCGCATGGTCAGGCTTATCAGAGCAAAACCCTACTGCTTAACACCAATTTTATGTATTAGTTATTTTTTTCTTATCACTGTGCCAAGGTACTTAAGAGGAGAAATGCAAGAGCAGAAGGGTTTGCTTTGCCTCATATTTTAAGGAAGAATAAAATTCATCGTGCAAGGAAGGCATCATGGTGTGGTCATGAAGCGACTACCTATGTTATTTTCACAGTTGAGAAAGAAGAAGAGATGCTGTAATTATTTTCTCCCTTTCTTCAGTCTAGGTACCTCAGATTGTGGAATGATACTTCCATAGTCAGTACTGGCCTTTCTGCTTTAGCTAAACCATTCCCGAAAGGTTTGTCACCACAGTGATTCTAAGGCCAAATCACATCCAGGAGATTAACCATCACAGTGTCTTAAGTTGCCTTCAAATATTTGACCCCAGTGATGAGGACAGTAACTGATTGCATCATGTTTTTATTTTGTTGAAGAGCCTCCAAAATGATTTCCATAAATAACTGGTCTAATTTAAATTCTCCCATATAATGAATAGATGCTCCTTTTATTTATTTATTGCTTTCTTGATGGTAGCCATTTTGACTATTATGAGATGAAATCATGATGCAGTTTTGATTTGCATTTCCCCAGTATCTATAGATGTTGGACATTTTAATGTATTTACTGGCCACTTGTATTTCTTCTTTTGAAAAAGTATCTGTTCATCTCCATTGCCAATTTTTGACTAGGTATTTACCTTGGGCAATGTTTTCATTTTTCTGAGTTCTTTTTTTAGATATGTAATTTCATGTCCAACAAAGATACAGCAAACATTTTTCTATAGTCTGTCTCTTCTGTCTGTTAGTTGTTTTTCTTGCTGTACAGATCTTTTAAATTTCATTGAATCAGTTTTCAAGTTTTTGCTATTGCTTTCTGAGCTACTGAAGTTTTATTCTATGGGGACCGACGAAGTTTTGAGTGAATATGTATTACTGACATTAGTATGGGCATGTCAAGGACTCTGATGCCTCAGACCCATAGGAGTGACAATATGTTCCCCAGGTCAGGCTCAGAAGAGGGACAAATACGTCTCCTGATCTGAATAGAGATGTTGTGAAACAGATGAGCTTAAACTAAAACCAGTGTGTGCAAAAACTATCAACCAGAGCATCCTCCTCCAAGATGACTGAACCTGAGACTTCTCTACTGAAGAGACCTCCTATTGATATTAATCCACCCCCTCCCCATTCATGCTGTATATAATACATGCACTGAGTCACTGGGCTGCTGTTGGCACATCCCACCCAATCCCATTTCCTGTTTGTACGTTTGTTGTTTCTTCGTTCTTCATCACCCTGATTAGATCAGTCCCTAAGATATCCAGGTTGGAGCATTATGTACTGCATATTTGCCTATGACTATATCTTAAAGCATTTTCTCTATATTTCTCTCATAATTTTAAAATGTTGGTCTTCCATTAGTATTTTAACATATTTTAATTGATTTTTTGGTACAGTGTGAGCCAGTAGACCCTTCTTTGTATGGATTTGATAAAGAGCTAGCTTATCTCCTGTCCCTGACACCTTTCTTGAGAATCACATGGCTGTAGTTTTGGGGATTTATTTCTCAGTCAAATTGTGTAGTTCTACATGTCTGTTTTTGTACCGATACTATGCTGGGGCTAGCTTGGACACATTTTCTAGACTCTAAGAGATGTACTCAGGGTCTTAGACTTCCCTACCTTGTTACTAATTTTGGCAGAGCACTTGCAGTTGTGGCTAATGATTGTTCATTAACTATTAAGCATGTACTTGGAAACCAGAGGTTGAACTCAGACATCTCACTCAATCACTTTTCACCTTATTTGTTTGAGACAGGGTCTCTCAGTAAATCTGGAGGTCACTGACTCATCTAGATGAGCTGATCAGCAAAGCAAATAGATCCTCTTCTATTCATGTCCTCAGCACCAGGAGTGTAAGTGACTGTCCTTTTCATGTGGGTTCTAGGAAACTGATCACGGATCTTTGTGCTTGGGCAGTAAAGATCTTATCAGTTTCTATTGGGGAGAGACATCAAACTCGAGTTTGTTAATCAAATGAGAGAAATTATTTGTATAGTATCTTTGTCAGTTTGATATACTGAAGTCTGTGCTAATTTTTAAAGCCCATTCTACCATGGGAATGACATACTATTTTTGATTTACTATCTTTTCCAGGTCAGAATATTTTTGATGGCTTTTTTCCCCATTGTGACAGCTTTTATTGCAAGGAATTAATGTGGGATTTCTTCCAACTACTAAGTGTAGCTATTACAAAGCCAAAGATTAGAAAATTGTCTGCCAATTGCATTCACAGACCAAGAAGATCTCCTGGGAGGAAATATGGACCAATATGCTGCTTATAATCTGTACTAGCCAACACTCTGACCTCTAAAAGGGGGGGGGGGATGTGGCAACAATTCAGGTTCCCTGATAACAGACTCTGTGGCCCATAGTTCTAAAAAATGGTGAATACTTCCATTTTTGCATCTTTCTCTAAATTTTGGACTTCTGTCTTCTTGGAGAAGGACTGACTCTACCTATTGTCATGCTGCTGGGTCCATCCTCCTAAGACTCTGGTTGTTCATCAGTGGACACCCTTTGAAAGCTGATTTGGGTTTTAAAACCATGCAAGAGATAGTTTAGTTGTTATAAAAAAAAAATCAATCTCCTGAGGCTCTTTGACAGTCATTTGATTGTGTAGTGGGAAAGTTTCTTGATGACAGGCCAGAAAAATCATGGTAGGCTTTATGGGAAATCGGGCCTTTGTCATAACTACTCGGCTCTTCCCCTGTAGCACAGCAACAAGCATGAATAATGTGAAAATGAATAAGCATGGCCGTGTGCCAATAGACCCCTATTTGTTCACAATTGCCTTTCAAATACAAAAGAAAGTCTTGCACTGTGAACTGTACAAAAACAAGTGGAAGGCTGGATTTAGCTTTGGGGCTACAGCTTGCTTGTCCTCTAGTCTAAGCAATACATTTGTTGGTTTCTGTCTTTCTTGTTCTTTGGGTATTCCGTGTTCTCTGAATAGCTTCTAACTGTCTCTCTTTGCCACCTACCTCTGCCACTGGGACTGCAATAGCAGTAGTATAATTGTGCTTTAATGCTGGTGGTTAATCAGTACCACCTGAACTTATTGTCGGTCATCTCCCTGCTGTTAGGCAACCCAGTCTATACAGTAGTCCCTCCTACTCCTGGTCTATATAATACTGTCACCATTGAGTTCTTTAATGACTGTGGTGCAGTCTTGCTAGTAGACTATTCATCCACTGGAATATAAAACACAACATCCCCTATGCTTTCCATATCATGACATAAAATCTTTGGGTTTGCAGCCTTATAAAAGCTATCCACGCTTGTATGTGTACTTGCTTGGGCCCTTTTATCTCTCTATTCACTATAAACCACTAGCGCTGTGGCATGTATGCCTCATTTGGTATGAGCCATGGTCTTCTCCAACTCTGTGTGATGATCTACTTGAATCTCTGACAGCACATCAAATCTTATAAATGGGCTATGAACAAACAATGAATTTCCCTTAGATCTAAACTTTGTGTTCTACTGTTCCTAATCAGCCAACCCAGGATCCATCATCATGTACATCCTTCAGCTCCTATTGGAGCATTTTAGATAGTGTCTTAGTTTTAATCTTTTAACTCATATTTGCTGTGATTTGTCCATGCCTAGGGAGGTGGCTCATCGGTTAAGAATACATGTTACACTGATGCAAGAACTGAATTGGATTCCCACGACCTGTGTTGGGCATCTCACAATTGCCTGTATTGACACTTCCAGAAGATCTGACCCCTCAGCCTCTGGGTTTACCTCTACTCACACATGTGCATACATACACATAAACACACACAAAAAAAACAAAAGAAATATCTTTTGTTTTGTTGTATATTAAATTACAAAATTCTTTAGATCAAAATTCTTTTACTGTCTTCAAAATTTACCTTCTTCACATTGAAAATAATTATCCTTTCTGATATCTTTTTGGAAAGAATATAAGTGTCTAATTGCTTTTGGTGAAAAGCGAATTTATTTGAAGTTTGTCTTCTCCAGTGGAAGAGGCCAAGTTGGATGATGTGCTCTTTAGAAATACATATTCAAGTGATATTGTTTCTCCCATAAGGTAGAAACTGTGCTTTGCTGTCATAATTGCTGGATATGGCAATTAAATTCAGTACCACAGAAAATGCATGTGATGGTACTTATGGGATGCTGTCCCAGTGGTCTCTGGGGCTCGAGGGTTTCTCTCTTATGTTGATCAGAAAGTGGCTTCCATTCTTTGCCTATTCCCATTGGAATAGAAGCTATAAGTTGGTGAGTCTCATTGACAGACCTTTATCAATTGTCTAACTTAGTTCCCAGAGTATGGAAATAATGATTCCGGCTTCTATATTGGGAAGTAAAGATTCAATATGTAAAAAAGGACGCATGCAGGAAACTCAGGCATCCATATGTGACTTTGAGGATGAAGACATCATTATGTATGAGGAAACATGAAGACATAAGCAACATCGGACAATATCTTCTCCAAAGTGTAATGATGTCCTACCATCACTCTGTAGCTTATTTTTAGATTTCTCCATGAGAACAGATTATTACAGTTGTTTGTTTAACCACTGCCAATAGTATGATTAGTGAAATATAAACACCTAGGCAAGTCTTAATTCAGTGTCATGTTTTATTGTGAATTTATGGCTTTGTCTTTTCTGTCTCTGAAGTTCACTGTTATTATAAAATAGGGATGGCCATCTCATTGATGTCTCTGAGATATTACTGAGATGATACATAGAGATCACACAATGGCTTCCTGCAGGAAGTAATTGCCAGCATATGTTAATTTCCTCCTATGTCTCTTTACAGTTCTCATAGTGTGATCTTAGGATATAAGGTGACCTCAAGGGCTACTGAATCATCATAAAAGGATTGTATTTTATAGTACAAATAATTTTGAGAAGCTCATTTTGTCTTACTTGAATATTTGAAAATTAGTGAACCATATAGGATATATTTAGACTCGCTATTAATCAGAATGCATTTTTCTAACCAGAATGCCCCCTTTGTTGCTGAAGCAACATTGATTTCTCTATTGCTGGAGGACCACAAAGGAAGGCAGCTGTCCAGGGTCCTGACTGTAAATCCCACAGGGCAAATTTCAGACTTAGATCTGACTTCTACCACAGCAATGCTTCTTAGCCTTTCAAACTTTATGAACTTTCACATTTCCCCTTGGTTTGTCTTCTATTGTATTCATCATTCAAGAAGAACTTGTTGACCTTTACTGACTGTGAACTTTACTCTGTATATTACAAAAGCAATAGGTGTACATGCTCGTTTATCTGTTCTTTCTGAATTGCATGGTTTGCCTTAAAGTCATATTTTACATTGACTAACAGACTCAGTCTGATGTTTAGGTCTCTGGATTTATTATAGATTATTAGATATATGTATTATAAAACATAGGCTAAAAGTCTAGTGGTGAAATGATGAGCATTGTGGTAGGCCAGTTGTGGAAGCATTATAAATGGAGAGAACTTTCCGTATCTGTAGTGGCTATTCTTTGTTGTCAACTTGACTACATCTGGAATTAACTAAAACCCAAATGGCTAGGTACACCTATGAGGGAGTTTTTACTTAATTAAATCATTTGAAGTGGAAGGACCCACTTCTAATATAGGTCTTTAAGGTGTGACAATATACCTTTAATCCAGACATTTTGATGTGGGAAGATCTACCTTTAATTTGGGCCACACTACCTGAGGGCAACCTAGATAAAGGACATGGAAGAAGGAAGCTTATGCTCTAGCGCTCTCTCTCTCTCTCTCTCTCTCTCTCTCTCTCTCTCTCTCTCTCTCCCTCCGTCCCTCCCTCCGTCCCTCCCTCCCTCTCTCTGTCTCTCTCTCTCTCTCTCTCCCTTCCTCTCCCTCTCCCTCACTCCCTCCCCACCTCTTGCTTGTTCTTGCCTGGTTACCAAGTCCATTCTATTCCTTCACTTGAATTATTGCCTACTTCCTTAGGATTCTAGTGTATACTGCAAACCTCCTGAGATATCCGGCCTCATGGATTGAACAACTACTAGACCTTCCATTGGTAGACAGCCATTGTTGGACTAGCTAAACCAAAGCCTGCATACCATTCTAATTATATTATAGTATTATACAGTGTATAGAAAGAATGTATGGTATTATAGAATACACACACACACACACACACACACATATTTTTATACACACAATGATCATATAGAAGGGACTATATAGAAGGACATCTTAAGCTGCATAATAAATCCAAGGCCCACCTGTGCTACATGAGACTCTGTCTTAAAAATTTCTAAGAAGAAAATTAATTTCCTCTTCTCAAGTCAAGAAATATAAGAGTAAAATGTCAGTGGGATTAGTTTCTATTGAGACCTCCTCCCTTGATGTTTACATGAGTGTTGCCTCCCTCCTTCCCCCACCATGTGTGTGTATGTGTCTATGTTCACATCTCCTACACTACAACAACATAGTAATATTATATTGGGACCCAATCTAATGATCCTATTTTCACTTGATTACTCCATAAAGCCATTGTGTCCAAATGCATGAACATTCTGAAGTGTTTAAGGCTAAGACTTGTACAGATAAGCTGAGGTGAGGCTATATAGTCAGACTATAACATTTTCATAGGTATGTCCCCCATGAATTGCAAGTGAGTCTCATTCTGTTAGGTATCATTCCCAACTACCAAAGATTTCCTCCCTTCGGCCTCTGAACAACCCAATTGCACAAGTAGAAAATGGAAGGAATCCACCAAGATAGCATTACTTCTGTAGACTGTGAGCAAATCTGCAACTTCTCAGTCTAAAGCAATTACTGCCCCTGCTACATTTTCCTGAATAAAGTATTTGTTTTATGTAACTGAGGAAACATGCAAAAAATTTCCCTCTGGACCTTCATATACCAAATTTGCAATAATGTTGCATGTTCTCATGCTTCCTTAACAAACTCATATCCATTTATCAATTCTAGCTTTAATTATTGATTTCTGTTCCTTTTTACTATAAATTAAATATTGCTACAGTAAGCACAGTACAATTTTGAGGCTGGGCTATGCTTTGTTTCTCTTTGTTCTTTTGAAACAGTTAGTAAAGTGCCCTGATAGTTACTTTTCTCTTCCTGGGGTAGAATACAATGACAGAAGCAACTTAGAGGGAAATGGGCTGACTTCACCTCACAATTTTGGAGGTAATAACAATCCTTTATGGTGGGATCTGCATTGTAACTAGAGTGAGAGGCTAGCTGAGCAGTCAACCATTTTGTTTTTGTTTTTGTTTTTGTTTTTTGTTTTGTTTTTGTATTTTTAGTCTCCATCTTGATTATAAGGTGATATTAGGTTTAAATTTTCAGGCCCTGCCTACAATGATTATATCTTTATGTTTTCTTGTCTCAAACTTTACATAAGTTGTTACCTGGATACTCTGTAAATTTCTCTAATTATAGAACCAATCCAATTAAAGGTTAGAAAGGCTTTGTCAAGCTAGTCAAAATGATGTGATGTTGCTTCTTACACCTGGATACCTAGTTGTTACCTGGTTATTATCTGATTGCATTTTTGTTGGTTGTTACCTGGTTATGGTTTTGCTATCTAGTTGTTACTTGGTTACAGTTTTTCTTATAAAAAGCACGCCTTAGAAACCAATTTCACAGTTTGGCTCCAGAGTTCATTGAGTCCCTGGCCATAGTCAGTATGAGGGTGTTGCATTTAATAAACCATCAATATCTCCATAAACTAAACAAATGAAAACACAAAACCAACCAACCAATCAAGCAAATAATAACAAAACCATGGAGACCACACTTCATCTGCATACAGGAAACTGAAAGGGCAAAGAGAAAGTAGAACCATTCTCTAAAACCTCAGACTGTAGCTTCAGCGACAATGCTGCCTTCAGCAAAACTCCATCTCCTAAAGACTCCAGAACTCCCCAAAGTGGTGTCACTTTCTGGGGTCCATGTGGTCAAATACATGAGCCTGTGGGTGACATTTCTCATTCAAACTTCCACAAGTGTCTTGGACAGACTTTGTTCAATGGACAGAGCTCAATGTAACAACTACTGTTCCAGCTTGTTCCCCAAAGCCTGATTCCATGCTTCGAATAAGGTGGTTCTCAATACAGAATCACATGCCACAATATAGTGGGGGGTATGCAGTGGACCCAAGAGATTATAATGGGTTAAGAAATCTCTGTCATTTACTTCCATAGCGTTTTTTTATAATGTATTCCTCATATGTAAGTGATAATGTTGATGTAAACAAACTCACACTTGACAGCCAGTTGCATAAAAGTATAGCACTAGAATACAATAATGAGTGATTACATTATTATGTTTTTACTGAGTTATACATTTTAATGTACTTTTAGAGAGTATATTTATGCCTATAAAAAGTTTTTCAGAAAGACATGTGCTAAGTTTTGCTGGCATCACCCTCACATAACTTGTGTTTTACACATCTTTCATGAACTTAAGAAGCCAGGTTAGGTGACTAAACTGGCACATAGTATTATGCAAGTGTATACTAGGTGTTGGCACAATGATTAAACTTCCTCAAGATGAGTTGCTCGTAGTGCATCCATGTGTACACTGAATATATATATTAACTGAATCCTGTGTTATTCCTTATCAAGCTTTTGTGTACAAATCAACAAAAGCCTCTCTCTATAGCAAATGGAGTCTACCACAAATTTCACAACAGGGTCTACTGTAGAGATCACCTGTTAGTGGGGAGCTTAGACCTAATGAATAAGTCTATATCACAGCTCTTCTATCTGTGGCCTAGAAAGCACTGTGGAAGGGAGACAGGAAGCAGAAAGATTGTAAGAGCCAGAAGATGGGGAAACCTACTGTGAAAGAGCCTCTCCTACAAATAGGAGCCTAAAAATGGGAACAATTGCAAAATCAATTAATATGTTTATATTAATGTATTTAACATGTTATTATCCATTTACATGTTAAGAGAGGAACTTTGTGGCATCCTGTGTCTAGATGAAAAACTACAGGCAACTAATGACTGTTTGGAGAAGGAGGGAGAAAGCGATATAACTCTATTTAAATTTAAAGACATATTAAAAGAAAATTAGTATTTAAAATTATTAAGAAGTTCTTGTGTGCCAGCCATGGCATTTTGAAATCTTTTAACTATCCCTTGACTGAGTTATTTTCAGCCCAATTTCCCCATTGACATATGGCAATAGTCTACGTCTACTTAAAATTGCAGAGCTAGAATGAACTGAGACTTTCTGGATTGTCAGCTGGTAGACAAGCCTAGACTTGTCTCTCTAGTTGGCCTAGAAGCTATGGTAACACAAACGATGCACAGACAGATGATCTTTCAAAAGTTTGAATTGACTCCTTGGCCTATATTTTGCAGTCATACACAGTATCATGACTCACTAGCAGCAGGAGTTTTGTTGTTTGTAAGGGTTAGTTATGACCTTAATCCTATAAGACATCCTTGAGAAAAACTAAAAATAGTTCTTCAAGACTAGAAATGAAGAGAAACTTTGTGGCAGAATTTAGGGGAGATGAAGTTGACCTTTAAATTTTACTCTGGTTTACTGGTAGTAGACCATTTGATTTGGGATCTGGTAGAAAATGAAAACTCCAGTTACATCACCAGCTTTGCATTGTAAAGGTTACCTTCTCTCTTGTTACTTTACTTTTGCTATAATGAGAAACCATGACCAAAGCAACTTATAAAATACATAGCTTATTTGTAGCTAACAATTTCAGAGGGTTAAAGTCCATGACCATCGTGGTGGGGAACATGGCAGCAGGCAGGCAAAATGGGCACTGGAGCAGTAGCTAAGAGCTCACATTTTGAGACAGAGGGATAATTGGGAATGTAAGGACTTCTAAATCCACAAAGCCCATCACTTTGACATACTTCCTCCAATAGACTGTACTTCCCAATCTTTTCCAGTTTTATCAACTGGGGAACAAGTAGTCAAATATATGAGCTTATTGGGCCATTCTTATTCAAACCTCATGCCTTCACACTACTGCAAAGTGAGAGAGAAAGAGGACTTTTTTTTTTTTTTTTATTCAAAGTGTTTTTTGGAAATTCGAACTGTGAATGTTATCAAGGTTATATGGAGATCTATTATAGTAATTGTCTTTAAGGAGTTTAAGGTCTGCTACAAAATACCAACAACATACACATAAAATATAACCTGGGAACAGATATTTTCTGAGTGTGCTATGCATCAGGCCCTATAGTGAGCAGAGCCAGGATCAGGGGAAGAGAGTAAGCCACTTATGTGAAGTGCAACATTGTAGGAGGAATCTCAAAAAGCTCATATTCAAGATAATATTTTATGTAGTGTTTTTAAAACTCAAATAATGCAAGCCAATGAAAATGTATCGACTTATAAATAAAGTCAGGATCAAAGTTACTTACTGTTGTTTTTTCTTTGGTTGGTTTTTATTTTGTTTTGTTTTTGCCTTGGGCTTAGTGTAGCACTGTAGCTGACATGAACACCAAATGCATGTGTTTCTACTATCCAAACCATTTGCTTCCAATTAATTTCCCAAGTAGACAATTAGAAATTTGCAAAGCATTTAAAAACACAGTATCTGAGAGCATAGGATTTAGGTGTAAGTGTCTAGGTTGAAAGCCCATCTCTGTTGCTTGTGGACTGTCCCCCTGGGTGAACTCCTTCATTGTCACTAGCATCTATTTTTTTTTTAAATTAAAATGGGGCAAAAGTACAAAACTCCCATTTCTGTTATTTGAAATGAACCAAAGTATGCAAAATGTAGAGTTAATATGTTTGTCAAATGGCTAATTGCTCTTTTTATAGCATAAAAGACTTAAATCAATAAGCTATTGGGACACAAATATTATGTGGTTGGACCACAGCATAATGACTGATTGATTGATAAATTTGAAACAGGGCATATTTCATGTTGTCAAAGCTGGAATTGAACTTGCTATATAAGCCAGGATGACCTTGAACTTCTGAAATTGCTATATAATATCCTGAGTGTTGAAATTATAGGCATGCCTCACCATACTGAGGCTTATGTGGTACTGAGGATTGAACCCTGAGCTTCATACATGCTGGCGAAGTCCCCTAAGAACTGATCTATAGTCTCAGCCCCACAATGAGTCATTTAGACTGTGGTACAGGATGCTGTTGAACTTGCAACAAAGGCAGTTCTGATGAGTCTTGAAGAATGAGTAAGGAATTGATAATTGAGGAAAGGCATGTGAGACCAAATCTATATTATAAGAAACTCATGAAATCCTGAATGCAAGCTGGCAAAATGTGGGAACATATGGCCTGTAGAGGATAGTAGGAGGCAAGAGTAGGATGGATAGGGATTTATCCATGAGTTCTGACTTCTCTTTATGTAATGAGGAGGTTTCAGGGAGGGAGGCACCATTTCTTGACATGACTTTTGAAAGATAACTGGCTCCAGGGTGAAAGGCTCAAGGGAGCATTGTCATTTCTAGACACATAAAAATAAATATATGGAGATGGAGAATACTTCATAGATTATAAAAGAAGAAATATGTTTGAAGCTACATTTATAACAACTGATAGTTTCAATGTTCTGGGAGGAAAAGAGAGTTCATATTCTCAGAATTTTAATTTCAACTGCAGACTCAAGGTTGGTGTATCATACATCATTGTCATATTTCTAGAAAAGCCTTGGTAGCAAAGATGGCCTATCATTATGCTGGACTTACAAGTCAGGGATCAAAAGCAATGTTTCTGTCAAAGCTATTGATTTTCAGGCATAAAATAATTTGTTTTATTAGGAATGTATTTTCTTTAGTTTTAATTTATCCTTTCCCTTATAATGAAATTAAACAGAACTGTTTAAAAAAATTATTCTTTGCAGACCATTCTTGGTGAAGTGTTTTCTTTTCTGATCTCCTGGTTGTTTCCTCTGTATAGATGTCAAGTTTTACATAGCTGTAATCAAAGCCTGTATGTAAATGTGCATTCTGGCATTTTTGAAACCTAGAATCATAATTTCCATGTCTCCATTTCCTGAAAGTATACTGGGATGAATAATCTAGTTTGGGAGACAGAAAAAAAAAGGGGTATGAGCACAGAGGACAGGAACTATGTAGATTAGAGTTTGAAACCCTGCACACACTCTACAAAGTAACTAAATATAAAAGCATACTTAGGCTCAGTCTCTGTGATATGGGCTGGCAGAAGATAACTGTATAAATGAAAGTGTACATACACTGTGCACAGCCCTCATAAGGAGTTGACTTTCTTGGCTCACTTTGAGGAGCAGGTATGAAAATAACATAAAACCCTTACCAGATGCACATTTTGAAGTATGAGTTCCTCCCTGATATGTCAGAAAAGACGCTTCTTAGCCACTATATCAGAGGGAAACTTGTTTATTTACTCATTTAAAATGTGTGTAGACACTGCTTCATGAAATAAGTTGAAAGACTCGGGGGTCTATAGGCTTAGATTTTGTAAACCTACTTTATTTAGGATTCTGAAACACTTCAATCTTACTTCCAACCCACAAACAGGAGGAAGAGGAGAAAGAATGTTAATTGGAAGAAGGAGTTTTGGACCTGTTTAGATGTAGTTCCGTGGGCCAATATCATTCTGTGTTGTCAAGAAACCAGCAGTCCAATCCAATAGCCAACACCAAACAGCACATGCATCAGTAGTGGTAGCAAAATCCAAAAGAAACTGCAAGGTTCCACTGAATCAGCACGAGCCAGTGGAAGTGGCCAGAATCAGCTGAGTACCACAAAGTTCTCTGAAGCATTTCTTTCTGCAAAGTGAAGACCAGCAAAGACTACCAAAGGCCAGGGAAGACCAGTGAAGCATTACACAGCAGGGTAACAATGCAAAATCTTTCTTCTGTCTGTGGGGGTTCTGTTTATACCCCTTCAAACATCACATGCCCTCTCATGTGTCTGCTCCCAGCAAAACACCACATGCCTTCTCATAAGATCTATTCCAGAAAAATATCATGTGATACAACTGAGTCTTCGAAGAAACCAAAAACTTCTCCTTCAGGGGTTCTGCCTTTATTCTGGATATCAGTTTTTCTTCTGCTTCATACTTACATCCTGGGTCCGCGCTGGCTTCAGTGGCTAACTGCTAGATTTTTACAAAGTTTCTTCAGAATCAGAGCATTACAGGTGATGGGATATTTAGCTTTGCTCCAGACATGTTTCTTCTGGAATTGACACTGTTGAAAGAACCTTTGTGACAACAAGAGCAGGCTTAGTGGTTAGACAGCCCATATTCCAAAACTAGTCTAGCAGTTGGCTTGGTGATTCCTATGTCCTCCCCAGGATTCAGTTTTCTCAAGCTCTCCTCTCCAAGGGATACCTCCTGCTTGAGGGGATAACTCTGAGAGTATCATGAGATAATCCACAAAATGCTTGTGGCGCTGCCTTCCCCATTGAGCCAAGCAATGGGAATTGCCTTTATAATTAATGTTACCATTACAACTCTTGTGAATTGTTGCTGGCTTCATCTCATCTGGGCACTGCTTTATTTTGCCATTCCATACACTGAATCTCAAAAAATGCTACTGCTTTGAGAAATAATTAAAGAAGCCACTACATACCCAAAGAGAACATTTGACACTAAATGTCACTTCAACTTGGTTTTCTATGAGATTACCTGTCTCATCTTTGTATCGTTGTATCTCGCTTCTTTGTTGGTCAGCTATCTGTCCTAAGCATCTTGATCCAGGCTTCATATTCTGGGTCTTCTAAACATTTTTATTCTGACAACCTCTGCCATTGGTTTTGTGGACCATTCAGGGTCTCTGGACATCACATTCGGATGCCATACACAAGCCATGACTAATGTTATGCGCACCCCAGCCCATTCCTGGCTTCTTAGATCAGTTTTTATCTCCATCTACAAATCTGCCTTATGGAAAGATATTTTATTGTTTTATAAGCCTACTTTTGATGTTTTACATACATGATGTAGAGCGTCCATAATGAGTGGTCTTTCTAGGAAAAGGGGAAATTGTCCTTTTTTATTGGCTATTCCCCATACCTCTTTCAAGATAAACACTACAGATAGAACATACAAAGCCCCTGGCTCAGTATATAGATATACTCCAAATGTTTCCTTTTAGTCTATATGCATATATTGACTATGATTCCCATAATACAAAATTCACCATTTCAAAGTTCTAAGTCCTTTATTAAATTTACAATACTTTGTAGTCTTTTGTAACCTGTTGTATAGTTCTACAACATTTACAACATTTCAAAGGAGAGCAGTCACTTCCCATTTCCACCTCTCTTAGCCTGTGTTAGTTATGTTTTCTGTCTTTGTGAGTTTGTCATTATAAATGAAATCATACAATATGTGAACTTTGGTGTCTGACCTCTTGCATTTAGTTTGTCTTCAAGGTTCATCTGTGATATATGTATAGTTCCTTTGTATTTATTTGTTCGTTCATTCATTCTTTTTAATTTTATCTGTCTATCTTTCTGTCTGTCTGTTTGTCTGTCTGTCTATGTTTTGTTTTGAGGCAGGCTTTCTCTGAATAGCTTTGGCTGTCCTAGAACATACTCTGTAGAACACGCTGTCCTCGAATTCAGAGATCCTCCTGCTTCTGCCTTCCAAATGCTACCACTGCACAGTTTATGGTTCCTTTTAAATGACTAGATAATATTTTATTGTGTATATATAAATTTATCTGTTATCATCATAGATGGATTATTTTTACTTTTTGGTTATTATTAATAGTACTGTAATAAAATTTAAAACATAGCTTTTCATCCAACGCTAGTTTTGTGTAGACACTTACGAATGACAGTCATTCTTCATGATCTTTTCCATAGTTTTGACCATTAATTGTGTTTGATAAATTTACAAAACTCTAAGGCCCATATACATAACTTAACCTCACTGGACTCAAGAGCACTAAAGAACTAAAAGATAATGGTTACACTGCTGTGTTGAATTTCAATATTTTGTTCCGTAACATTTACTGGGAGAACAAATACCTTGCACTGAAGTAATATTTGTGCTGCTGAAAAGTATAACAGCATCTAAAAGAACTCATAGAAAAGTTCATCCCAAAGAAAACACTACTTAGAAAGCATTGGTGAACAAATTATGCATCCCTGTAAGCCCAGCAGATTTGGATTCTGACTGTTTTCCCTTGTTGTGGGTGAATAACAGAATGTAGAATTCTTTCCCTTGGTAATTCTGAGTTGGCTAGCAATCTTCATTTTGCTGTCCTGGCCTCCAACAAGCCAATGAATAGATTAAGGAAAATGGATGGAAATTGGGATTTGAATCACTTCCTAATTGTTTTTACTCAGTTCAAATGGCCGCAGTTACCATACACACATTTTTCTCCACTAAGCAATCTCTAGATAAATGAAAACAGTCATCTTTTAAAAAACATTCCCTCCATCTTTCCCCCTTTCACAAATAAGTAGCCCTGTGGTCCTCTGCATCCACATTAGCATTTTGCTATTGGCTTCTGAACTTGAAATCAAGCTGTTCATGAAGTTTGATGTTATCTGCTTATTTCAGATGGTGTCTGATAGCCACCGAACCCAAGCTGTTGACAAAATAAGCTTCCTGTGTGCGAGGCAAGTGCCTGTGCAGTAAGGGACATTTTAATAGCCGCATGCTGAATAATCGATTCCACTCTAAAGCTCAGATCAATGGTATCTCTGAGATGCCCAAGTAGCCATTAAATATGAACAGACCAGGCCCAACAAGCAGAAAAATGAGCAGGAGGATTGCTCTTGTCACAGCATGATGCTTCCATTGCTTATGAATGGAGACCTTGACCTAGCCATAAAATTAACTTATTTATTTATCTATTTATTTATTCTCATTAGTGCGTCTTGTTTAGTTAAGGTCATTATGCTTTGCTTTTTCTCATTTTAAATATTTTTTTATTCCAGAGGAAAATACTACGCATTCCCTGTGGCATAACTCCCAGGGCCTTAGAATTGTGTGTGTGTGTGTGTGTGTGTGTGTGTGTGTGTGTGTGTGTGTGTGTCTATGTTTTACTTTATACATTAAATAAATAAATTTATGGGGCTGGAGAAATGGCTCAGTGGGTAAGAGCCCTTTAGGAAACCTGCGTTCAAATCTCCAGTACCTACATTAAGAGAAAATTACCAGGCTTGACTGTGGTGTACTGTAATCAGTGTTGTGGGGGAAGGGAGGGACTCTTACAGTCAGAATGATTGCTAGGACCTGCTGGCTATCTGGTTCAATGAGAGACCTTGTCTCAAGGAAATGAAGTTGCCAGTGGGATGGGAAGACAATCACTGTCTATCTCTGGCCTCTGTAAATATGCATACAGAGACATATGAACTTATAGCACACTCACATAATACACAAGGTAATGAACTTTATTTTAGAATGGTTTTAGATTTACAGAAAAATGCCTCAAAAGGCCCTTTTTATTACTAACATTTTATATTGTACACCACATCTGACAAATTAATTAACTGATACTGGCTCATTATTATCGAAGTCCACTTTATTAGTTTATTTTCACTTTTGATCTACTGTCCTTTTTGCTTTCAGGACCTCATTAGAGGTTACACTATATTTCTTTGAGTGTCTCTTAGATAGGACTGTCTTGCAAACTTTGTTTGCTTTCTGAGATCTTGATAGCATTGAGGATTCTAGCACAGGTATCTTGTAGGACACTACCAAAGCCCAACTTGGTGAATGAATATGTTTTATTAGAATTACTTACAGTATAATGGATTAGGGGTTAGTTACAGGAACACAAATGGCTCAAAAAATTTCAATTACCCACCTATGAAAAGCTAGAATCCTGGAACACGATGCAGAGCCTGAAGGCAATCCAACAGGCTGGGGAGGGTCTTATCTAGGCAGCTTAGCTGGTCTGAACCTTTTCCAGGTAGCTAGGCTAGACTCTATTTCATTCAGACATTTTAACTTGTCTGAAAGCCTTCTGTTGCACTTTGTCTTGTACAAGAATATCTCTCAGCAGTCCTTACTGATTGTGCATGCCAGGGTAAGCAGGGATCTACTTAGTCAGTTTCAGCTACTTCCTGAAGCTATTGGGTTTTCCTTTAGGATAGAATGTTTCTCCTCCCTGCAATCATATACTGCCTTAATTAGTTTCCTTCCAAGACAGACTGCTTTATCTGAGAGAAGTTTTTGACACAGCAGCATCCCTAGCTGCGACTTTCCTATTATCTTCATAATTAGGCTGAAACTATGGAATCCTGGGACAAAGGCAACAGAGGACAGATGACCCTTTTGTCACAGCATGCCATCAGTCCAAGCACATGACTTACTATGCATGATAATAACCTTGAGCACCTGTCACAGATAGGGTTATTTAGGTTTTTTTTCCCCACCACACAATTTGTGGTTTTCCACACCCTCTTTACATATTGTACTCTTTGACAGAAGTCACAATGCTTCACTGATGCGTAGGGCATGAGCAGTCCCTTGCTAAGGAACAACTATCTATATAAATTATTTGAAACTGTTCTATAAGAGATTCTCCTTCATTCAGTTACTCATTCAATTGTTTGAGCATTTTAATATGCATTTTACAATTTGGATTAAGATCTAGTTATGACATCCTTTGCTTACTTTGTTGTTCAAACTATTTCATTTTTGAGATCATCCAGTTGGCTTCTTTGTTCATTTGCTAAACCTACATGATTGTGTGTGTGTGTGTGTGTGTGTGTATGTGTGTGTGTATGTGTGTGTGTATGTGTGTGTGTGTGTGAGTGAGAGAGAGAGAGAGAGAGAGAGAGAGAGAGAGAGAGAGAGAGAGAGAGAGAGAAGAGTGTAAGGGAGTGTTATGTGTGTCTGTTTTTATTATTCCCTCATTTCCTATTATTATTAAAATAATAATTGTGGAATTAATCATTCTGTGATGCTCTGGCTTTCTTTACTGGAGGCTGGCATGAGAAACTAAGTCCTGAGTGCTAGGCATGTCCAACATCTAAGATATTATTTGTTTAAGCCTTATCATATGAAAGGAATGCATACTAACTTAAATATATGATATATATCTATATTTACACATGTAGCTGTATATATACATTTATGTACATTATATATACATATATATGCTAAATAAGAGTCAATGTTAATATCTTCAATCTCAACCCACTACCATGGGGATTATTCTAGCCAATTCCCATTGTTTGTCCCGTTGCCTTCCACTCCAGGGTAGAACACCTAGCTCCTACCACATCTTCCTCATTTAGATGCTTTACCAATCCTAGTTTATGTTCAGAGTGGATTCACAGTTGTTACTGTTCTTCCTAGCCAAACAACTTTATCACATGTACCACAGTGCTTCTATACCTTCCTTTTATGTTTAATCTGACAGGCTCTATTCACCTTCAGAGACTTAGATAAGCTCCCTTCTGCCATATTTCATTTCTATTAAGTAGGTGTTTCATATATTTATAATACAGTCAGATTCTCTTGCATTGATATATCTTCCTTCATGGGATCCTCTGACCCCCTAGATAATTTTTGTTTGTTTGTTTAATTTTTTTTTTTTTTGCATCACATGTGTTGAGACTTCCTCGTGTGCTTTGATGCTTTCTGGATTTTGACACCGATCTGTATTGCCAGTTGCAAGTTATTACAACACTGTTGTAATCCCATAGTGAATAGTCCCATCACCTCCAATCTCCTCTGGGTTTTCACTACTCAGTTCACCTCCTTGTACAAGCTCCTGGTACGTACTAGTCATTTTAGCATCTATAGCTTTACTTTTCTTCAGAGTGTGACATAATTGGAGTTATATAGTATGCAGTGCTTTCTGCTTTTCCTCCTTTGTTTATCAGCACGTAGTTAAGATTCATGTGTGACTCTGTGCTATTTGACCCCTGGATACTATTGTGCATGTTGTCTGGTAGTATTGTTGTTTGATCCATTGGCTTACTGAGGCACATGCTACTGTGTAGGCTGGGACACTTGTGAATAGAACAATCCTTAACGTTTGACTGCAGGTTTCTGTTTGGAGATAACTTCAACCCAACTGGATAAATCCCTGAAAGTTTAATTTTTTTTTCACATATGACTGTGTTTAGCTTTCTAAGACACTGACAAGCTGTATCCCCCAAAACTATACCCATTTTCTAGTTCCACAAGCAGTGGCACTTTTGTTTAACCTCCTCACCAACATATTGAAATAGTTGGTGCAGTCACTGTCTTAGTCATTTTAATAGGTGTGTAGTGACTAAATTATATTTTTTAGTGAACATCTATAGCCATTGTAAAAATGCCAGGCATCAAAACAACAACAACAACAACAACAACAACAAGAACAACACCACACATGGATTGATGACTGGATGCTTTTGATGGTTAAAGCTCTCCTGTGTACAACACGTTTCCACCATAGAACCTTGGCATTTATCATGTGATTCTTCTCCAAATGGAAGATGCAGAAAACTGTATCTGTTAATTACCTGTTGGTTGAAACAGGTTTTAATTGCACTACCACTTTATTATTTATTTATTTATTTATTTATTTATTTATTCTTCTTACATCTCAATGGTTATCCCTGCACTACCACTTTAATGGCTCTACCACTTACTACTTTTGAGACTGTGTAAGTTATTAACTTAACTTGCTTCATTTTCCTCAATTTTTAGAATAGAGACAAAAAACGGAACACAGTAGATAAGGTTATATGAATTTAATGAGTTTCTGTATGGAAAGCACTGAGCATGGCAACTGGAACAGGATGGTCACACGTTTATTGTCACAGCTATTACTATATTGATGCCTCTCCCATTAAGTCTATAGAAGGCTCTTATCACTGCTCGAGAACTGTATAGTTTCCAATCCCACATTTGGGAGATCGCTGCTCTTTTTCATGTAAACATGCCTTATAAAACTAGAATAAACATATTTCCCATTCATTACATTTCTCACAGAATGATTTCCTTCTACTCTGAAGAGCACAGTTGAATAGACACCTGCAAAGGTATAGCCTAGACCCCACAACTCACTGCCTGCTTGTTACTTCTTGTACAACTAATAATCCTTTACATTTGCTCAGTGCTTTGGATTTGATTTAAGGCTAGATGTTTCACAGACAGTATATCCTTTGCTTCTAAGAGCAGCTTTCCGAACCAGGCAGGGCATCCCTTAATAGCCCCATGATGTACTGAGGTACCGTGCTCCAAATTGCATAACGTGTAAGGGGCAGAGCATATTATGTTTGATGCAGGTTTTTCAGATTCCTATTCAATATTCTTTCTCAGAAACCAGACATGGGGTGACTCTTCAGACAGAACATAGGTGCCTCCTGGGATATTCAGTAGTTCCCATGGCTGCTGATGCACATGCTCAGGTGTTTGGGGAACAGGGACCTTAAAGGGCTACATGTTATATTCCCCGGGGATTTCAACCAATGAAAGCACTGCCAAACCTCCTGTCTCCCTGGCTGCCTCTTGCACATAGACGAAAGCAGGGGTAGTGTCCTACCCCGGCGTCTAGTGCACTAGGTTCTGGGGTTTATCCCACTTACCTTCTTTCTGCCTAATTCAGAGGGCTCAGCTTCCAGCCGACTTGCTGATACTCTAACTACACACTCTTGAGTTGTTCAGAGTTGATATTCAGTCAAGGTAAAGAAGATTCTTCTCCTGGGAAAGACTTGGGACTGTAAACAGCCAGTTTAAAAGATATGAAATGGTTAGTCTAGACGTCTTTTACCACAGGAGCAAAAGGACAGAGTTATTATTTCAGCAAGAAAGGAAACAGAGTGTAAGCACGCATGGCAAGAGGAAAACAACTGAAACACACACACACACACACACACACACACACTATATATATATATATATATAGAGACAACTCTAATAAAAAGGATTTCACTCCCAAGTTCCAGTCCCTTCCAAAGGCTTGCTTTACTATTGCTGCATGTTTCTTGGGGTGATCTTTGAAATTACTCTCTCCCTACCACAACTCACTTCAGCTATGTCTCTTACTTTTATGAATACTAACAACTTATGCAGAACTGGTCGTTAGGCTGTACCGCTGCTGTTCTCCCTCCACAGGAGTGTTAGCTCTCCCATGTGACTGGCTACCACTTAGCCACTTTGTGGATTCTTCACACCAGGGTGCACCCAGAGTACTTAAGAGCATTTCTGTCCTGATACAAAACAAATGATCTTCCCAAGCACCCCTGCCTTAGCAAGAAAGAAACTCCTCAGGTCTACTACCTCAGTCCTCTTCCTCAGCCAGGAGTCTGCCCTACCACCTTCTAATAGTTTATTGCTTGAAATCCACTGTGACTTACTTAGAAGCAAAATATGAGTGGGAGCGAGGGAGGGAGGAAGGGAGGGAGGGAGAGAGGATGAGGGAAAGAGGGAGGAAAGGAAGGAGCTAGGGCAGGGGAGGAGAAAGTGGGGTATTTAGGATTAATGTCTGGAACATTCTGCTCAAATGTTGGAATTGCTTAACTTCTAGGAGGCTTCCTTTTTATGTGTAAAAGACAGAGATAAAAATTATACTACATGGATTTTTAAAATAGAGATCTGTATAAAACGAAGCATGCAATTTTTATGAAATGACATATGTACCTGCTACTTAACATGGTCCATAGTAGATACCAAGTAGAGTTTATTTACTCCCAGCCTTTTGAGACATTCTCCACTCATTCTTCTTTATAATAAGCAGCAACTCCCATACTTCATGCTTCCCTTCATGTCTGGTAAAATGGGCCCTCAAAACACTAGGTCTGAAATCCAGGGCTCAAAGCCCAGGCCAATAGTTTTCTCTCTTTCTTTTTTCTCTTTCCTTTTACATTTCATAAAAGATCTCAAAACTGCCTTGAATTCTTCTAAACAGAAGGCCTGTGGTTTGGGGATGTGGCTGGCCTAGCAGAGGGCTTGCCTAGCATGCATGAATCCTTGGGTTCAATCCCTAGCACCACATAAGCACAGTATGGTAGTACACACCTACAGCCCCAGCACCTGGAAGGTGGACACAGGAGGATCAGCCTGGGTTACTTGAAATCTAAAAAATACATTAAACTATAACTTGTAAAATTGAGGGCCTGGGCTAGTGACTATTTCCTGTCTCTTACTATATGAAACACCATGATCCTGCCACTCATTTTTTAAGACATGCTTTTATGGATATTGAATAAATCATAATATTCTTCACTATAAAGTTCTATGGACTAGTGAATGATAAGAAATCTCCTGTGGTATATTTCCCATGGCAGGGGAAATCCTGCTTTCAAAAGAAACCATTTTGATTTCGAGAAAGATAACTTGCCAGGTATCACTGTACAGTCAGAGGAAACCTGCCCCACTCCCTGTAATTAGACATTATCCTTTATTTCGTTATTCAGCATCCTGCCTCAGGATGATACAGGATGCAAGAAAGGGTACTTTGAAAATGCCGTCCATGGACTCCTTTGCCTCTGGAATCTTTTTGCTTCTTTTCTTCCTCCAATAATCCTTATTAGCTAGTCAGCTGATGTCCTTCATACTCAAACCTCCAAACTTTGGAATCTTGTGCAGCAACAAAAGAGAACTCTATTGGAAAAATTGTTTCTAGTTGATACTACAGTGAACATTCAGAACACACAATGTCTTAACAGGTGATTTTTTTTCTGCTGCTCACAAGTTTGTTGATGACAGTTCTATGAACAAGAGCTCTGGGTAACTCCTTGCTTCCTTATCCCTCCCCTCCATTCCTTGATTTATCCTCCTCTTCCCTCAGCCTGGCTCCTCTCTGATTTGGATATGCACATGTGTAGCCAAAACAACAGGAATTAATAGCATAGATCAATATTTTTTAAGACAAGAAATCACAGCCCATTAGATCATAGGATCGATTACACTGTGGTCAACACTTTTTAAAAAATCTAAATGGGAAATATTGGAGTGAATCATATGTAAGGATACATTGCTTATTTCTTTCATTTCAACTTAAATTATATGAGAGAACAACAACAACAAAAAGAGACAGAGTGAATTTGCATAACAGGAAGTGTTTCCTACTGTGTACTTACTTGCCTCAAAACTTTGAAACACTAGCTTATGGAAGAAGACATGCAATTCAGACATAGCTAGTGCATTCGTCAGTGAGGATCTGGATTCACCGGGTGTGTAGTGGGGCTGGGAGTCCTTGTTTGAGAGGCTGTGGGGTCCTGTTTGCTGCTGGTGGTCCAGGCAGAGGACAGACTGCTCCAGAGAAGGACCCCAGGTAAACTCTGATAGCCACTCCTTTGTGATGTCAGCGCTGACAAAGCAAAGAAGCTTTCCCCCCAGTTACGGCTTTGGCTTTCAGCTGATAGCACTGTTGCTGTAGAGTTCCCTGGTGGTGCTCCACCTTAAACTCAAGGGACAGCAGACACTTCAGAGCAGCTGTGCAAAGTGATTAGCACTGTTTCTGAGGGCTGGGCCTCAATTTCTCATTATATTCTTCCAAGCAGTGTTCTCGCAATGGGAAGCCAGGTGCTTCCTATACAGACGACTTTCATAACAGGGTCAGGAAGGCTTTTATTTGTTTCAGCTTCGCATTTCACACTGCAGCAGGCTTCCATCACCTGGACCCACTTAACTGCCTCGCCCTGCATTTAGTTTCCGCTGCCTCCTGCCCACTCCACTTCATTCATCTTTAAAGTCACCGATAAGAAGAACTTTATAACAGGCAGATCTGGGTCCTGGGGTCCTCCTCAAACTAAGGCACCAGCCAAGGAGAATATAGGTAGTAAACTTCGAACCTACCAAGACCTAGCTGACGAACATGATATTCTCCACCGTTGAGTGGAGAGTGAGATCTGACTCTCACAGGAACTCTGGTGCCCCTTTTCTGACCACGCCCCCTGGATGGGGAGGCCTGATGGCACTCAGAGCAAGTTACCAAGAAGAGACTCATATATAGGGGGAGGAGGTCTCCCTCAATCACAGACATAGGGGAGGGGAGAAGGGGGGAGGTGGGAGGGAGGGAAGAATGGGAGGAAACAGGGGAAGGGCTAACAATTGAGATGTAATACGAATAAATTAATAAAAAACAAAAAAATGAAAAAAAATAAAAAAAAATAAAGTCACCGATAAAATGTAAACTGACCGCCCAGAATGAAGATTGCATGATTCTCTTTTCCTGATTACAATCTTAGTGGTTCCCATTGCTGCTCTGCTGTGACCTCCTGGATGTCATGTTGACCTGACACTTCTCTCGTGGGATTTCACTTCTTTATAGACTTTTACTCAATTCCACTTCTTCCAGGAAGTTTTTCTTAACCCCAGGGGGCAACCTTTCCCTCCTCACCCCCACTTCTCTCTCTTCCACTCCCCTTTGCTGATGCCTCTACACAGTCTTGTTTGTTGAGCACGAGTTGCGCTGTGGCATGTAACACATAAGCAGAGGGTTGGCAGGAGGAAACCAAACTCGGGTCTGAGCAAATTGAACACACAGTACAGGGTCAGGCCACTTGTCTGATTTGTTCATTGTGGTGAGGACTACTGGAGGAGATAATCTCTAAGAAACGCGCATGGTGCCCAGTAAATGCTCATTTCACTAATTTTGATTCTTTATAGATCTCATTTTCCATTCCTTCTCTTGTTTCCTTAATTTAATCATGTTTCTTGTTAGCATTAAGCTATTGCCCATCTTTTGAATTGCCTTCTAATTTTTAAATTCTCCCACAGTTGGCTGGTTTTGTTTCGTGTCTCCTCTCTACTCTTATCAGGAAAGAAACTGATTTTATGTCTGAGGGAAAGAGGCCCATGAGCGTCTGGCTGAAGGCTGACTCTCAACTACAGAGATATATTCGTTCCTCTGGGTGTCCCTTCAGAGTTGGGGCTCTCTTGTTATGTCCTAGTTGTTTGGGAGGTGTCAGGCCCATCTTGCAAGCCAACTCCCTTCTGTTTGGAAGGAGGAGCCCCTTGGAGTCTGTTGGTTAACGGGAAAAGTGCTTACTCTGGGAGGAAGGCGGGGCAAGCCGGAACAAGCTGTCCCTGGGAACCCGCAGACTCCTTCACTCCTTTTCAGAACCCCATTCTCCTCCAAAGAGACAGGAGGAGGTTCCAAGGGACTTGGACACCGTCCCTTCCGCGGAGACCGTGGAGACGCTTAGCTGCTTTGGGGCTGATCCTGCGGAGCGGGGCGCCCCTCCCCGCCCCCATCCCCCTGGGCTTCACACCGGCTTTCTGCAAAGGGAGGGGACAGACGGGGAGCCTTGTGCATCACCCTTCTCTGAGCTGCAGACGAGGAGCCCCGCGCCCTCGGGAGCCTCAGCAGCTTGCCCTCGGTTTCGCAGGGGTGCGGACTGTTCCCGCCGCCCCCACCGGTGGCTCGCCCTCGCTCCCTTTCTCCAGCCCCACCAGCCGGAGCGCGCACACCGGGGCTCCCGCACGTGGGCGCGCGGGAGGCGGCGGCCGCTGCTGCCCGAGCCGGAGCCCGAGCCGGGCAGATCACCCTCCATGCTGCGGGAGCCACGGCCACCTCGCGCTCAGCCTCTCGCCCCAGAGGAGCGCTGTGAGCGGGCAAGGCAGCGGAGGGGACCCGGACGGTGACGCGAACGGCGCAGCGAGCTGGAATAAGCAGGGTTCTGAGTGAAGGGCGCCCGCTTGCTGGAGCAGGCAGCCTGGCTGGGTCGCTTGCCCTAGGCTCCTGACAGCGCTGAGGGCTTCGGGCAGTGCGATGTCGCTGTGCCGCTTGTAGGCGGTGGCCAGGGAAGCCTCCTGCAGCCGCTCGGCCCGCACCGGCGGCCCCCAATTCCCTTCCATTCGCAAGTCCTCGGATAGCTCCCAGAGGACGCACCGGGCTACCCTGGGCAAAGCGGGCACCAAGTCTGAAGTCTGTTCCCAGCACCACCAACTTCCCCGGGAGCCCCTGTGCCCGCTGCAGCCTTCTCCAGCCCCGGGAGCGATGCGCCCCCAGCCGGGCGGCGCGCCCTCTGCCAACTCGCCACCTATGGGGTCCACTGCCCTAGGCCGCCCCGCTTGGAGCGCGTAGCTCTCACCGCGCGGCCCAGGAGAGGAGTGAGACACTAAGGGGTTTCTCTGACCCTGTGTGCACTAGACTGCTGAGAACGACTACAGGAGAAGCATCTGTATTTGAGGGTGAGTAGCCGGTTAGTGGGGGTGTCCTTTCCCCCTAGATAGCAGTTTGCAGGGAGGTCGGGCAGACGCCAGAAAGTTGGGTCTTCTGCTCCTATTCTGGGATTGGCTGCAGAATAGAACATTGGTTCCTTAACCGGATTGTTTTCTTTACTAAAACCAAGGAGTAGCACCCTTCCCAGGGAGAAATGGGGTTTTCTAGAACAGGTCACTGACTATTCCTCATCAAAGGGCCATTGGGGCTTTTCAGCCTGCCCGCTCCTTCAGTAAGCACCCTGCGTAAGCGCTTGGAGATCAGCTGCTGCTGGGGCGCGCTGGGAAATCATGGGCAACCCCCAGTCCGTAGGAAGACACTAAGTGCACTTCGTTAAAGAGAAAGAACTGCTGGAATATTAAAAGGAAAGGATACTGGGGGTTCGAAGGAAGGAAAGCAAGGAAGGGGTGGGGGAGGGAGGCTCAGAAGGGTCAGAAGAGGCTGCTGGAGGAAGAGACATGAATGAAATTTATTTCTTGCTCCTCGGGTCAAGCACCTGGGGTACTTATAACATGATGAAGGTTTGCAGCACGCTGATACAAGGCGGGCCGACCTAGACCAACAACAGGTGGCTTAAGCATGTTTCCTGTAGTTGGGTTCCTGGAGGGGAACCACTAGCTCTCCCACGGGGTCCTGGCTGGCTCTACCGCTTGCATGATAGCATCTGAACGTGGGCAAGGAAATGGGCTTTCTGAGCTCCAGCCCAATTTGGGCTGTGGGAGGCATCCGAATGCCTCCTGTAGGAAAACAGCGGCTCCTTTGTGTGTCTGGCTGAGGTTTCAACGCACAAGCAACTGAGGGGCCTTTCAGTTGGGCGACCCTGGACTTGTCTGGTTCTTGGACTTGAGCCCTGGCTTTCTCTCTTGGTCCCTGGTGGCGGGTATTCTCCTTCCCTAGGCTGGGCTGCAGCCAAATCTCAGTTTTGCTGCTCTGTGCTCCATTGGCGGTGGTAGTGGTGGTGGTGGTGTGTGGGGGGCACTTCAAGAATACCAGGAGCCTTGTTGGAGTTCATCCTTTACTTGTCTCACACATTTACTCTGAAAATTAAACGATAGCAGGTGTGGGTATATGCGTGGTATTTGGAAGTGAACAGGTCGAGCTGGGTGGAAGAAACTAGAGAGATTGAGAGAGAGAGAGAGAGAGAGAGAGAGAGAGAGAGAGAGAGAGAGAGAGAGAGAGAGAGAGAGGGCACGAGAGAGCACATTAGTGCTGCCTAGACTTGGGAAGAGGATGTATTTGAGCTTTTACTTTTCTATTGAACTCACTATTAACCGGGTTTCCCAGTACATAGTGCTGTTAGCACTCCACAGTAGCATCCATAGAAGGTATGAAATGTCACCATCTCAGATTGCCAGTGTGTAGTGTAGAGTCACCCACCCCTGACTGCAGGGAAGATAAACTTTGAAAAGGCAACATAGTGCAAGGCGAGGATGAAAGTCAGAAAGGAAGACAGGAGGGTGCATACCCTTGTATGTGTCTGGAGGGGGCATCATTCTGAGCCTGCATCCATAGCGGGCTCTCAGGTTTGACTTGATTTGTGTTCTGAGGATGTTAGCTGGCTAGGTTTGAAACAGATGGAGATTTGAGAAGGAGGAACAGCCCTAATAAGAATTTAGCAGACTCTGACAACAGGTTTTAATGAGATGTTTGAACTCCTGTGAAGTGTCAGGCATGCCAGAGTGCAAGAGAACCCTCAAACATTTAGCACAGGGTTCCATATTTCCCCTCCAGAAGAGGGTCTTGGTACTTAGGACTCTTTGGCCTTGCTGCCTCTATAAGTAAGTACATCTGCCTTTTAGCAGGCAGTCCAAGTTTAGTTCTCCACCAGGTGAAGAACCCTCCCCCACTCTGTCTCTGGCAGGGAATTGCTCATAGTTACTAAATAATGAGGGTCAGGCTTGACTTTTCGCGTACACTGGCAGGTCAGAATGTGATCCATGTCTTGTCAGCAGCACTGAGGCTTCCACGTTTGGAAGGGGAGCCTGGCGCTGAGGCGTCAGGAGGATGAAAGGGCAGTGAAGCCTTATGTGTGACAAGGAGACACAGAGAGATACAACAAGGCCAGGGGATGGAAGCAGCAAAAAAACCAGAGACATCTAGACAGAAAGGTAAGGAGAATGAGAAAGCTATGTGAGCAAGTTCAAGAGGCGGGTGGGAGGCAGAGACAGAAAGAACATAGACAAAGTCATAGAGTGCCAGGACAAACTATTACAGAGAAATGGAAGGAAAGTAAAGAGAAAAAAAAAGAATAGAATAGGACCATGGAGGAAGGAATATCCAGGTGGGAAAGCACAAGAGACAAAGGGAGCGAACACACGTGCTTTGTATCAATTTATATTAACCACGCTGCCATCTTAAGGAAGTGGGCATAACCTGGATCCTTTAATGACCATGCTTTGGTTACTGTATTTCCCTGGGAAGGTATGGATAATTCAGAAATCATACAGTGTCTAGAAACAGGGCTGCAGGGAGGATGGCCAGAATGTGAGGATTCTTGGTAAATGCACAGATGTGGGCATGCATTTGTATTCACTGGTCCCTCCTCCCAGATGAAATAGAAATCACAGGAAGCTTTGAGTAACCGTCTCCACCACTGAGGATCTGCCCTTTATTGAGAGAGAGAGAGAGAGAGAGAGAGAGAGAGAGAGAGAGAGAGAGAGAGAGA
>OU015755.1:78858050-78875937 GCA_907169655.1 Acomys percivali | reverse complement strand
AGAGAGAGAGAGAGAGAGAGAGAGAGAGAGAGAGAGAGAGAGAGAGATTTGTAAGTGATGGGAACCAGGGGAGACAGGGATGTACACATTTAATGAGTATTACAGTTGATTCTTAAGAAGGTCATCATTGGACTATCCTTTAAAAATACAACTATAGACTTCTAACACCCTTCTGAATTGTTCCTGTGTTTTCTCCTGGGAGATATGGTTAACACTTCCTTCTTGTATCACATCCTCCCCAGGAAAGCTCATTTCTTGTGAATATCTCTTGATAAAAGGACAAGTCCATGGAAGCACTCAGCCAGGGTTACCTTTCCACGGACCTCATTAATCACAGGAACTCCAGAGGACAGAAGACTGGTTCCTCTGGTTGACCTTGCCAGGGGTGTTTGCAACTCGGGGACACTGAATAAGGATACTGAATAGCAGGGTCTCATTTTGGCAACTTGTCATATACAATTAGTCCACTTGGTGAAAAATCCAACCAATACCATGGGTGCTGTTACAGTCATTTTCACTTCATGGTGAAATCGAGGACTTAGTGACATTATGTAACTTTCCCCAGAGAAGCACATATTTATCTGTGGTTCAGCTAGACCCTGATGCTTTGAGCCCAGGTTTGGTTGACTTAAGTGTGAAGTTCCTATTCATGTCAAGCTTGCTCCTACCACATTTACACCAATGAAACCAGTTTAGTGATCTTACCCAAACACTCTTATACTTTACAAGTTGACTAGTAAAAATGACTGAAGAAACTGAGGTATGATGTGCCAGGAAGCCCATAGTCATCAAATGTAAAACTGAGACGTACCTTCTGGTCTCTGGAGCTTACCAGTAGTTACTATGTGTAGGACTGAGTACCAAGGTCATATAAGCGTCTTAATGGACATATAACTTCCTGGACCTGCCTAGAATCTTACCAAATTAAAGCTTTAGGGCAGAGAGCCCAGAAATCTGTATTTTTAGTCCATGCCCCAAGCCTACATCTGCACTGTACCATTTGCCCCAGTTATTCACACTTCTTGGATTCTCACATTATAGAGCCTTTCCGGACAGCTTCCCGAGAACTTCAAGGCCCTCTTGCTTCCAGAAAATTTAAATACACAAAACAGTGGACTCTATATAGCTGCTGTAGCCAATCAACCATATAAAGAAACAGGCCTCCTCACTTAAAAATATCAGTGACAGCTCTTCGAGAACAGCAAACATGTGGTACTTTGTTGCATTGTTATATATTTTTCCTACCTGCTTGGAAAGCTTGTTTCAGTGTTGGTATTTGTACTGACACTTGACTCAAAGTAATATCAAGAGTAAGGCCAAGGTAGCACTGTGTCAGAAGTATAGAAGTATTAGTAAATATGTGTCTAGTTATCCTCTGAGAGACGGGTCTCCATCAACAGGCTTCCATTTCCTCTGAGCAGATTACTGCGGCATTCTGCAGGTAAAAGGGAGCCGTCACCCACACTCTGTCTCTTTCTGGCCCAGTTAAATTGTTTTCTCCCTGACCTCAACATCTTTTCTCTTCTGTTTCATTGAAATATGGCCAAAGGTGCCAGACATCTTGTCCGACGAACTATTTTGTCATCTCTCCCTTTTCAGGTCCAAATTTATCTTTTGAATCTGTTCCTTTTAACCCTGACCTCTTATTCAAGGGTGGTAATTGAGCCTTGGGTAGCTGTGATAAGCAACTGTGTGGCACATGTATTTTGGATAACTGTAGTCATTTGTGAATAGAATGTAAAGCAGAGAATCATTTATACTTACAGTGTCTGCATCCTTAATATGCTGGCATTCATTTTTGTATTTCAAGGCTGGAAATGATGGGAAGGCTGCATAGCTGTGGAGAAATAGAAGGTGGGGATAGGTGAGTCTGGACAACTTAGAGTAAAGGCCCCCACCAGTTTGCTTACTAGTACTATGTTGGCTTATTTATTTAACTTTGACAAAACTTCATTTTGTCTGGGAGTTAAGACGATTGCAGGTTGATGAGCTTTACCCTCCTATGTGGTTAAGGTATTCCAGCAAAGGCCTGGTCCTCCTCTAGCTAGTGCTGTAAGGCTCCTGGTAAATGTCAGTGACATGATGTTTAACCCAGGATTACAGTGCCATCATGGAGCTTAAGCAACTTATCTGGGTTATGTGCAGTTTAAAACTCTGAACTTACACCTTTCCTTCTAAACTCATCCACTCTTCTGTTGTGTCCATAGAAATGATTGCTCCTTGGTTGGTGTTTAAGGCTGAGTGTCTATTTGCATTTTTATAAAACCTATAGTGGAGCCCATCCAACAGATCAGTTGAGATCTTTTGAGGTGTTTGGATGCTTGCTAAGTGGTTAAATAGATGCTTTGAGTTCCCAAGAATTGTAAGGGATTACTCCCTTACTATTATTGCTTGGGTGCCTTATTAAAGCATGAATACTGTTTCTTTGGGGTGGATTAAATAACTATAAAGTGGTACCCATTGAAATGGTAATGCACTTTACTTCTTTGTATCTGACACTATATATCTATATATAAAATTCACTTACCCACTTATTGGAAGTTATTCTGGCAGCTGCAGAGCCATGTATGACACGCAGAAGGTGTTTAAAAAACGTATTTGAATGGCTAAGTGAATTTGAGCTAATTCTGTGTGACCTAGAGAAAGTGTCTGCTGTCCTTTAACCACTAAAAGAAGAACCATCCAAACAACTGGAATCCATATACAATGTGTCCCAGGAGATATCCTTCTTTACCTAGAAGAATCAGGGGTAGATAGGGATGGGGATGGGGTGGGAGTAATCACATCAGTAGCTGGTGATTAACTGCAGTGGTAGCTTTGGGCAAGTTCCATTTTGATGTTGCTTAAGATGTAATTAGAAGGGACATTCTGATTTATAAGTTAATGTGATTTTATCTGTACTTTTAATTAGTTTCTCAGAAAGACACTTTTGTTTCTGAGCTCAAAAGTTTTAGAAATTAATAGACTTCTGAAATGATAGTGAAGTTTAGCGATGATCTGGTCTCCACAGCTTGAAGGAGAAAGGAGAAAGCTGAGGCTCAGGGAAGGGAAGGAGCTTGCCTGAGGCTGCCCAGCAAGGTAGCCTCAGACTGAGAGTGAGAGTCAGTGCTTCCTGGCTGCTATCCCAGGACTCTTAATGGGCTGCTGAGAATGATTAACACCTCTGTGGCCAGCTGCTCCTTTGCACTGACTGTGTGCATGTGAAAGCCACAACCCATACAGCCTGCTCCCTGCAACATCCCAAGACAAAACTCCATGGAAACGACGGAGTAACACAGCTCTAAAATGCTTTCCCAGCATATACTCCAAATATTGAAGAGGCTTGTAGGAAACCTTTTGAGGTGCTATATTAGTGGGGCCTTATGGGGTCACTGGACTTATAATGTACAAGAAGGGAACCAGGGCAGGGACCATCTTATGATGCTCATGTGAAGTATTTGGAGGTTTATGGTGATTTATTGTCAAGCCCCTGGTATGTGGTTTTAGGTGGGAAGCAGGTACTCGGAGCCTTCCTCTCTACCTGTCGGATGCTGTGGAGTATGACTAAGTGAATTTGCTTAAATGCATCCTCAGACACAGAAATGTGTGTATTGTACTGGGACATTTGTTAACACACAGATCTTTGTCACATGGTGTCAATATTATGGAGAGAGTAAGGCACAGATCATTGATGCGATATATTGTGGGTGATCCTCTGAAAACATTATAATCAGTGCTGACAAGGCAGAGAAAATATCTCAACCCAACACCTTCTCTGCATCTCAAAAGGTTCTCCACACTCACTCACAGTAGCTTACAGGCACTGTAATTACTCAAGGGGAGGAGGCACACATAGAGGCTTTCCTTGCCTTTCCACCTGAATCAGTCTGGAGCTTTAGTGCTATTTTTGAAGTGATACCTAAGGGTCAGCTTCAAGGGCTTGTCACCTTTCTGCATCCCTACACACACACACACACACACACACACACACACACACACACACACACACACACACACACACACACACATCTTTACTATCTTGCATAGTTAGTTCCCTAACATCCTTCCATCCATTAAAGGCTAATTCTCTTGGATTTAATTTAGCATTCTCTCTGGTGTTACGTGGAAATGTAAAGTTTCCTAAGTGGAATATTATAACCATCTGGACATAGCATCTCACCCCGCTTTGCTGAGGCCTTTTAGCAGGCATCGAAGATAAATTCTACTGCACTGTCAGCACCAGCTGCCACAGCTTCCACATCTCATACTTCCGTCACTTATCGAGTACTTTGTCCACAACACAGTTCTAAGCTCTCTCTGTGTATTTTTTTTTCAGTTCACATACCAAGCAACAGTTTTATAAGTATGTATATGAGGATTAACAAACCACCATTATAGAAGCTGAGGAGATGGCTTGCTTGGTAAAGTGCTCGATGCATAAGCACAAGTACCCGAGTTCAGATCCCTGGCACCCACATACAAGCTGGATGTGGTAAAGTTTATCTGAAACTCTAACATCGGGAGAATCAATATCCAGATAGAGTGGTTATGCTGGCTAACCTCTCTAGGCTGTTGGCGAGCTCCAGGTTTACTGAGTGACATCTCAGAAAGTAAGACCTAAGGATGGTACCACACATTGACTTCTTCTGGCTTCCATATGGGAGGGGGAAGAAGAGGGGAGAAAGGGAGAGAGAGAGAGAGAGAGAGAGAGGGAAAGAGGTTCCATATAGATTATTTAGTTGTCAGAATACCACAATTAATCAGAAAAGATGTGATTAAGTAAGAGGCCGCACGCAGTGACAATGTAGAGGCGTGGTGGCATCTCTCTCCTTTACCTTTGTCCCAGATGACAAACTCTTTGAGTTGGAGTCCTGGACAACCAAGATAGATTTTTTTCCTCCAGGCTAGAAGATGTTGCCTTGTGCTTAGTCTTCACTGCTGTAACGAGAAGAGCAAGATTTTAAACCTGAACCTTAGGTTTTCCAACACCACTAGCTAGAACTATTTCAATTACCAGGTATCTACCAGCTTTAAAAGAGTCGGCAACTGCCCTCTCCCATGGCTTTCAGATATCTGTGACATATATTGTAAAGCAAATTTTATACTCTTACTTAATACCCACCCACTCTCTAGAAAAGTTAACAAATGTCATTAGTGTAGGCTATGTGCTGTGTGAACTTTCCCTCTGTGTTCTCTCATCAATGGCACAATAGACAAATAAGATATCCACAGATATAATGAAACAAAAGTCAACTAATATTTACCATGACTAAGGCATTAAAATTTCATATTACCCATTATATTCTGGTCCATATCTTAAATTTCCCCCCATGACTTAAGGAATTTTGAGTATAACTATGCTAGTCAGTTTGTATAATTGTGACAAACTACCTGAGAAAACCTACTTACAAGATAGGAAAGGTTATTTTGGCTCATGGTTTCTGAGGTTTTAGTCTATGACTGGTTGACTCCTTTGGCTTTTGAGACTGTGATAGAGGTCAGATGATGAGGCAAAGATGTTCTCCTTAGGACTGGGATATGAAAGAGACAGCCTTCTTCTTTTATCCATTGTAGACACATCCTAATGACCTAATTTGTTCCAAGTAGGTCCCACTCTTAAAGGTGCCAGTACCTCCTAAATGGAACCATGAGGCTTACCAACGAATACATGGGGCTTAGGAGGATATTTAAGATATAGCCTTGAGATCTATATTTTGCAGCATGTTGTCACCCAATACTATAGACCACTGCAGGTAGAAGAGGAACTCTTCCTCTTCCTCATTCAGGATCACCTGACAAGGGTAGGGACGGAAGCAGTGCAAGAGCATCCTCAGTTACGGACTCTAGCCATTAATTAGCTTCCCTTTGACAGTAGATTACTTTCATTGATTGCTCACTTATCTTGACGTGGCTTTGACTTCCACTGCCCTAATGTGCGGTTTCTTTTATGAAACTGTACTGACAGAGTCGATATTTGCTGTATGGGCTTGGGTGATTATGTTTGCCTGGTTTTGTTGCTGTGACTGAATGTCCCACCCTGGATAATTTGTGGAGAAGTTTATGTAAGTTACAGCTCAGAGCCCATCAGTCTAAGAGCGCAGCCCCGCAGAGCACCTGGTCTGTGTTCTTTTTGTGTTTTCGTATGGTTGTGGGCATCTCATGGCAAGACAGAGTGAGCAAGACCAAGAAGCTTCACTTGGCAAAGCATAGAATGGATTCCATGTCCTGTGACCCAGTCACCTTTCAGAGATATCACCTTTCAGCACTACTGCTCCGGGCAATAAGTTTCAAAAGAGAAAATTAGGATACATTTAAAGATTATTTTTGTATTTGTACTTTTTAACTTTACTTTTTCCCTTTTATTGTTGAAAATAGTTTTTTTTTCCTTCATCCCGTATATCCTAATTATGGTTTCCTCTCCTTCTACTCCTCCCAGTTCCTCTCTGCTTCCCCTTCCATCTGGATCCACATCCTTTCTGTTTCATTAGAAAAGAAATAGGCTACTACGGAATAATAAAAAAATAAAATATAATATAATATAAAACAGAAATTAACACATTGGGATAGGATGAAACAAACAAGTAGAAGGAAAAGAACCCTAGAGAAGGCACAATAAACAGAGACCCAGTTGTTTTCACATTTAGGATTCCCATTACAAAGCACTAAGCTGGAAGCCATAATATACACACAAAGGACCTGTAGAGTAAAAAGAGAGAAGAAAAGAAAAGAAAACAATAGGGTAGAATTTAAAAGACGGAAAAGCTCTGATAGTACATTGTGAGATAAGGATCCTCCAAGTATGCCATGGGATTTATTTTCTGTTGGCTGTCTAGTGCTGGGCGTCCAGCCTACCCTTAAGAGGAGTTTGTCTCCCCAGTGTAACTCCCTTGGAGGAAATTAAATGTTCACTTGCAAGTGGTTATAGATTGTACATTGCTTCTGCGTTAGGGGTGAGGACATGTGCCTCTGTCTTCTTTCAGGTCTAGGTCCTTATCTAATAGAGACCCGTGCGGGCCCTGCGCACGCTGCTTTGTCTCTGTGAGTTCATATACACTTGATTGTTTGGATTTAGAGGGTTTTGTAGGCTTGGTTTCTTGCATACTATCTGGCTCCTTGCAGGGTTCTCTGATCCTTGAGGGGAGCGACTTGGTGGAGACATCCCCATCTAGGGCTGAGTGTTCCAAGGAAAGAGTGTGCTCTCACTCTCTGCAGAGTGCCAGGCTGTGGGTTTCTGTGTTTGTTCCCATCTGTTGCAGGAGGAAGCTTCTCTGATGATGGCTCAGCAAGGTTATACTGATCTTTCTGGGTCTGGGTTACCTCATTTAGGATGATGTTTTTCCAGTGACATCCACCTGTGGTGTGGTACATTTACACAGTGGAATATTACTCAGCCATATAAAAATGAAGCCTGTACAGCCTTCTTAAGAAATTATGTCATCCACGTCTCTGAGACTCCTGTGCCACACTACATATTTACATGAAAATAATTAGAATTGCTTCTTTAAAATAGCAGTTACAACTGACACTGCCCCATTTGGTCCTATGATACTGCATTCTTGACAACACAGGATGTAATGAGAAGTTGCATGCTTGCTTTTGTGGTGGATGTGCTATGGGAAGATATTGTTATTTCTTTTTTTTATTAATTTTTATTGTTTGGATATTTAAAACATGTATCCTATCTATCTATCTATCTATCTATCTATCTATCTATCTATCTATCTATGTATCTATTTATATCTCCCCTCCTTACCCATATCTACCCTTGGGAGTCTCCCCTAACACATCTCCTTCCCAACTTCTTCATGTTCTCCTTTGAAACTATAACTCAGTGATTATAATTGGTACTGCCTCTCTGCAAAAGCTGTGTGTGTGGGTGTATGAATGTGTAATGTGAATGTGTGTGTGTGTGAATGTGTAATGTGAAAGTGTGTGTATGTGTGGCTGGGGAAGGGTCATTCACTGGGCCATAGGAAACCTACTGGTGGCCTCTATCTCAAAGTAAAGTACCCGCTTCCTCAGGATTCAGCAACTCCTCAGCTAGAGATAGAGCCTGAATCGCCCCTCCCCCAAATCATGTTGGCATTTTTCGACTTGCTTGGACTTGAGCAGGGCCTCTGCATGTAACTATAGCTGCTGGGAGTTCATGAGTGCAACAGCCATGCCATGTCCAGTGGGCAGCACTTCATAACACACTGCCCCACCCTGCTGCTCTTCCATTCCTTTTATCCAGCCCTTCACTGTACAGTGTTTCCTCAGCCTTGCTGGGGGAGGAGTAGAGATTGATATAAGTGCCCTGAGCATGTTGCCTCAGTCTCTGTGAGTTCTTATGTACTTTGGTCCTGCTGGTGTAGAGGGACTTGTTTCCTTGGTGTCCTCCAGGCCCTCTGGCTCTTATTCTCTTCCCATCACCTCCTCCTTCTTCCACAGGGCTCCGAGGAGGGGAGTTTGGTGGAGACATTCTGCTCAGGGTTGAATCTTCCAAGGTCTCTCACTCTCTGCTTAGTGTCTGGCTGTGGGTCTCTGTATTTTTCCCTCTACTCCAGGAGATAGTGTCGCTGCAGAGGGCTGTTAAGTTGTGTATGTGTGTACCTGTGCTGTGTGATCACAGGTGCCTGTGGAGGTCAGCATTGGCTTAAGCCAGAGCAAACTGAGGATGGGAAACAGTTGTAAGTACCTGAGTCTTAAGCTGGATGTTGCCTAGCAGGTGTCTGCTGAAAAGAACTTTCATGCGGGAAGGAAGTGTGAGCAAGGAGGTGGGGGTTACCCTCTGTGCTTCACACTTGAGAACCCACAGGGGAAACAGTGGGGATGAGAGTGGAGAATTGAAGAGCTTGCAGATCCCCAGGAGGGCACTGCCCTGGGCCAGAGGAGAGCTGTGTCATCAGCAGGAAACCCTCCATCATCTGAGGTACCCAGACCTCATTCTGTGGACAGTTTAGAAAGATGCTGACATAGCTATTATTTTTTTTAAATGCATTTCTATTGCTGAATTTGATTTTTTTCAGTGAAAGTCTTTTGCCTGTTAATCCTGCTGAGATTATAAGAATCACTGAAATGTGCCCACGGAACAAGCATTTTATGAAGAAACACACAAGACTAAAGCAATGCATGGGAACCCGGTCTCTCTGGCTTATGAATGTATGAAAATAGCGTAGATGCAGGAGGCTGCACGGATACTACTGGGCAGAGCTCTCGGTGGAAGCAAGTTTCCAATCAGTTCAAAATTTCCATACCAGCCAAAGTCGGGGGAAATTATACTTTATATCGAAAGTCATAGGTTGCAGCCATTTTAAAATCAGTTTGTTTGATCAAAGCAGGAGGTTGAAATTACACAGCACATGGAGTTTAATGGGCCCTCCCCACCCCACTTATAGAACCTTCTCCTATGATTTTCCCAGTATTCCCTCAACTCTTACAAAAAGAGAACTAAAGGGAGAATGGACACTCTCTGGAAATGCATTAATCTACTTTTTTTTTTGAATAAAATATACACCCTTAATAGCAAAAATGAATCTTAAAGCCTACCAGGACTTTCAGACATGATGGAGGCTGTTTTAGGACGGATATATGTATTCAGTGCCACTTAATTTCGACAACATATTTATGTTAGATGATTTTTAGGTGTGCATTTATTTCTGTTAAAGAGAACCATGGCAATGGAAAATACTATCTGGGCAGTTCTCTCTCAGCTGCAAGCATCACTCAGAGTGGGATCCATTTTGCACTCAAATTGGACCTGCCAGCTCTAAAGAGGGCAGTTGAGATAATATGTTAAACTGGCCCGTGCGTCCAATCTTAGCTCATCAAGGCTGTGTCAGAGCTGACATTTCCGTACAGTGGAGGCTTGATGCTCTGATTACAAATTGGTCTTGAGCAGCCAGAGGCTTTGTAATTGTGTAATCTCTGAGGGATTGTGCTTGTATCATTAGGTCTGTTTTGGTTTTTGAAACCCAGAGGAAGAAATATGTTCACGATTCCATTCTCTTGTTTCAGAGTGTAACAGAAACCGACATTCATCCAGAAGAGGATGTAACTTATTATATGCAAAATTAAGGCATTTTATCTTCCTTTGAGGCAATGTGGATGGCATTTTTCATCCTTCTTGGCCTTTGAGGATTTAAGTAGTTTAAATTATTAATTTTAAGAGGAGTTGGATTGAGGGTGTAGCTCAGTTGGAAGGATTCTTGTTTAACATGCAGGAAGCTCTAGGTTTCATCCCTGCTGCCACCATACTTGCCTGGTATGGTGCCACAAGCCTGTAATACTGATGAATGCAAGAGGTTCAGTAGCTCAACGTCATCTTCAGCTCCACAGGGAGTTCCAGGACAGCCTAGAATACACAAGGCCCTGTCTTCAAACATAATGATTTATCAAGATAAGAAGGTTGTTGTATGTTTATAGTTCTTAACATTTATTTTACTATTTTTATTATAAGTAGATGAATCATTTTAGAGAAGTGAGAATGGAAAATTTTATAACTTTTGTACTTTCTTTAAATAACTCTCTTTAAAAAATTTTTTTATTATTAATTTATTCATATTACATCTCAATTGTTAGCCCATCCCTTGTATCCTCCCATTCCTCTCTCCCTCCCGCTTCCCCCCCCATTCCCCTCCCCTATGTCTGTGACTGAGGGGGACCTCCTCTCCCTGTATATGCTCATAGGGTATCACGTCTCTTCTTGGTGACCTGTTATCCTTCCTCTGAGTGCCACCAGGCCCTCAGGGGACATGGTCAACTATGGGACACCAGAGTTTGTGTGAAAGTCAGATCTCCTTCTCCACTTAACGGTGGAGAATGTCCTGTCCATTGGCTAGTCTGGGTATTATATTTGAAATAAATAACTCTCTTAAAAATTGATTTATTCTTTTGTGTGTACATGTGTTCATGTGTGCGTGATGTATGAGTGTATGTGGGCACATGCACTAAGTGTGCTGTCATGTGTGTTTTGTGGTGGCATATGTGTAGGAATCAGAGGGCAACTCTTAATAAGGCTCAATTCTCTCCTGCATTTACCTGAGCTTGGGGGATGTAACGCAAGTTATCAGGCCTGTGTGGCAAATGCTTCTATTCATTGAGTCATCCCACCAGCCATTATTCAATAATCCTATGTTTAATTTAGTTTGTAAACACTGTGAGGTTTATACTAACCATTTTTAAAAATCAATGACCTTTTATGCTTGGGGTTCTGGAGAAGACCTCTGGAGAGTCTAGACAGTATATACTGCTCAGAGTAGATTGACACTAATAAACACTGTATGTAACTAAGACTTAAAGTATTAATATGTGTTTGAAACTGAATTTATTTGGCTTTAGTGGCTGAAGGTAACAGCCCTATTTGAAGAAAAAGCAAAATGGTTTTACCTTCTATCACCACCACAGTCAATGAAGAAGAGTTTGTCTTTGATCATCGGCACACAAAGTGGGGAGTTCTCTGGCAGATGCTGGAGGAATGGCCTATAATCCAGTCCTAGCATGGCCTACTTAGAGATAGAATCAGATAGGTACACACTCTGTCCCACCAGGACCTCAACCCCAACCTCATTCATATTTGCAAGTGTACAGTCCCAGGTTATGACCCATATTCTAGCCCTTTAGTTTGAAGACGTTGCTACAGTAATGAATGTATGTGTGTGTGTGTGAGTACACACACACACACACACACACTCACACACTCACACACACACTTGAAAACCATTCACTAGTTTATTATAATTATCCCAGAACCCAGAGGACGTAGTTGAGCCAATGAATAGGCAGATGAAAAAGCTGTGTTGGGTTAGGTTTGAAGAGCACCTATGTTTCCATACTCTCTCCCTGGGTGCACCCTCAAAGTACCTCCTCTTGTTCAGCAATGTAGAGCCTCTTTCAAACTAGAAATTTTGGGGGCCCCTCTCTTTCATAGGAATGGACAATAAAGTCACAGATCATTGGGATTCCATTTACATTTTAGCCTCTCTGCCTTCATAGGGGAGAGGTCTGGGGTTAAATGGTCAACCTCTAGTAATGGGCCTGGCTATCTGGGTGCTAGCCCGTAGCTTCTGTGATCTAGAAGCCAAATAAGGATTATCGCCTCAGAAACTGGATTCCAGAATTATGCCTGATGTTTCTATAAGCTTTGTCTGCAGCCATGATGCAAAGAATACATATTGAGTAAAGTAGTGTACTTGGGCAGTGTTTCCAATGTGCTGCTGAAGAACCACCCTGGAGTGGGCCGGTGAAGAGGGTTTTTTTTTCAATATTTATTTATTATGTATATGTTGTTTTGCCTGCATGTACCCCTGCATGCCAGAAGAGGGCACCAGATCTCATTATAGATGGTTGTAAGCCTCCATGTAGTTGCTGGGAATTGAACTTAGGACCCCAGGAAGAGCAGGTGGTGCCCTTAACCTCTGAGCCATCTCTCCAGCCCCTCTGAGTATGACTCTGGATGCAGCAATTGAACCCATGCCACCGAAAATTCGATGTAATTATTTGTAATTTCAACATCAGTATGGATCACAGGCAATTCTGTTTTGTTTCATTGCTAGATTTGGAGCAATGCAGGGAAATTTTCACCAACACTCCATTGACACTTTTTAGAAAAATCTTAAAACCTTGTTTTAAAACCCAAATGCAGTAGTGCTGAGCCAGTAGCAACTAAGAAAGGTGGAAACTGCTCAGACTATAAATAACCATGCAGAAATGCAACTCTCCATTCATGTCAGCCTTGAGCAATCTGCTGTGAGCCAGAATCAAGGGAGTGAAGCCCAGGAGCCCTGAACCCAATTCTGAAACAGGGCTAAAAATCCTAGCTTAGTGACTTCTGCCTTCTAGCAAAAGCAGTCACAAGCTTCTCTCTCTGGAGAACACATCCTGTGTCCTGTATAGGCTGATAGTAATCCCATGGGTGAATATGTAGAAGGAGATTCCACAGTCAAAATGGGCAAAGGTATGCAAGAAAGGCACCTATTATCAGTTAGAATCAGTTAGAAATACCAGAGAGAAAACCAAGTGGAAAGCAGGGTTGAGCCTCTGAGAATTTCCAGTATCACACTTAGCAGATGTAGAACAGAAAGTGACCATAAATGAATGTTTAAAGAAAGAACAAAAGATAATTCTTTAAAATGTGAGCCTCGCAAAAGACCATATGAAATGCTTGTGAATATTCTACAGAGAGCTAGATCCTATAACTTTTCAAAAGAAAATGTCAGCAGAGTAAAGAACTTAATGGGTAGATGAACAACACCATAGAACTGAGTTATAGGAAGACAGAATTATTCCAGAATTCTGCACATAGACAGGAAGTTAGGCTGTGGGGGATGTTGAGAGATAGGATGAAGACCTGTGAGCTGTCTTAGCTGGGTAAGTCACTAGCCTCTGAGCCTAAGTACCGGAGTTCAGTCCCTTTAATCCACGTGGTTGGTGGAAGAGGAGAAATAACTCCCACAGGTTGGCTGCTGACCTCCACCAGTGAGCCATGGCAACGACTCCTGCACCCCACACAGACAACAAAGAGACAAATGTAAATTTTACTTTTTTAGATAAGAGAAAGGCTAACTTGAAAAGTTTGTTCTATAAGTAGTCAGAGTCCCAGCTATGGAGCTGTAATACGAGAGGAGACACAGTGTTGAGTAATGGCTGTGAGTTTCCTGAAGTGAATGATGTTCATCAACAGGTCCAGGGAGTCCAGTTAGTATAAATAATAATAAATAAAATGTGGAGTCCATTCCTAGATGCACTGTAAAGAAATTGAAATGCAAGCCATACAAGAAGGTCTTGAGAGCACCTGGGACCCCAAAATAACAAAATAGCATCTTCAGGGATCCAAATAACACCCTCAACATCATGAGAGACAGAAACCATTGCACTGTAACTGTTGTCCTGTCCACAGTAAGAAGAAAAGAAAGCATATCCATAGAGAGACAGGACGTCACCTATGAAACACAGGGCAGACACTTGCAGAGGATAGGTAACCCTAGAGAAAGGGGTGAGGAAGAGAAGGGATAGGAATAAAAGAAAAACGGAAATGAATATAAGCCTTGTAAAATCTGAGAAAAGAAAACAGTAGTGTTCTAATGTGTGTTTTTACTATGGAGAAAAATAATGGGCACCAAACATTAAAATCATGTACCTAAGCAACCAGAAAAGGCTATACTCAACTTCTGTGCAGTCAGTCTAGGGTTGGAGACAATTCACTTCCAGAAAGAGTGGCTGCTGCTGGTGAGCTGGCATTTACAAGTCCGTGCTTTGGTATAAAACTAACTTAGCTAGATTTTTATGAGTTGAAAAAGCAGTTTCTGGGGCTGCAGATATGACCCAGCAAATGAGAGCACGTGCCACCCTTTCAGAGGACCCAGGTTTGGTTCCCAGCACCTGCAGGTGTCTTACACTTTTCTGAAAGCTCCAGGGGGGTGGAATTCAATGCTTCTGTTGTCCTGAGGCACTGCAATCCTGCAGGAATGCCCTATCCATATGTACATATATGTAATTAAAAACATTAAGTCCTGTTACTTGTGGTGATGGTGATGGAGCCATCTGTTTACTTAGAGGATAAGAAGATTTTATTAACACTTGAGTAAAGCATACTTATTCCATCTATGAAGCAAAATGGCTCATTTACATGCTCAAGGGGTCATTGTATGTGAAACAGCTAGACTCAGACAAACATTCTATTGTCTTCCCTCACAAATTCTACAGTCAAAGGTAAAAAGACAAAGTATGCAGGGGTAACTATTTAAGGGGAGGAAGGGACAAACAAATGTGAGGAGGTGCAGCTGGGTTAAGTGAGATTAAAGCTATATGAAAATTAAAATCACAGACACGTGCATGATCATCAGTGATTTTGATTATTGATACATACTTATCCCAAATGTGCTCCCCCCACCTACACTGATATTGATATGGACTTTTGGCTTACCAGGAAGAAATTGCCAGTTATGGTGTGGTACATCAAGGATCTGAACATCACTTTTCCTATTCTGGTTTGCTATCAACATAAGATGCCTTATATAGTACTTAACCAATACTATGGGAAGTCGAACCAGTTAGATCTCTGAGTTAGAGGCCAGCCTGGTCTACAGAGTGAGTTCTAAGATAGCCAGGGACAGAGAACCCCTACCCAGACTAGCCGATGGACAGGACATTCTCCATCGTTAAGTGTGACTTTCACACAAACTCTAGTGCTCCATATTTGACCATGTCCCTTGGATGGGGACGCCTGGTGGCACTCAGAGGAAGGAGAATAGGTCACCAAGAAAAGACTCGATATCCTATGAGCATATACAGGGGGAGGAGGTCCCCCTCAGTCACAGACATAGGGGAGGGGAGTAGGGGGGGGAAGCGGGAGGGAGGGAGGAATGGGAGGATACAAGGGATGGGCTAACAACTGAGATGTAATATGAATAAATTAATAAAAAAAAGTTCAATGTAAAAAAAAAGAAAAAGAAAAGATGGTTAAAGCACATAAGAATCACGACCCCCACTCCCAGCCCCCTGCTGCTGCCACTGCCCATGATTTACTGATTCCTTTCCATTTCTTTCAGAAAAATGACACCAGTTGTCAAAACAGATACCCAGGCCTATGTTTGACTTGTCTGAGTATTTCTCTAGAGTTGTGGCCAGTTCCTCAAGGCCTCTTCTGCAATGCTGCTTTTCGTACTTAATCTCTCCACCTTGACAGAGGCACATGGACTTCACAGTTCCAAAATTTAGGGTTGCCTGGAAGGCTTTTAAAAACACTGGGTGCTAGAGGCTCGCCCCTAAATTTCTGATTTGGTGCATCTGGAGCTGACCAGAGGATTTGCATTCCTGCCGCACAGTAAGCCTAGAACTGGTCATATGAGGCCCATGCTTTGGAGCTCTTGTGCTAGTTTTCCCTAGGACTCTGTTTTCCTGGGCAACAACTGCAGCACCGCCATGATCTTTCCTTGGTACCCTCTCTACCTCCTCTTTGTAGCTCCCTCCTGTTCATACTTCTAGTAGTTTCATGCCTTTGGCATTCTTTATCTCCAGTCAAATGTAAGAAATGGAAAGTTTTATAGTCTAATGTGTCTGATGTATACAATGAAGGTGAGTGGTCTAGGAGTTGTAGCAGGTGTTTGCTACCTTGTGGGTTCCTTTCTCTCCTCCACCCCTTTACTTCTTCCCATTCAACCCTCTAATAGTAGACAGGCGAGAAAAAAGGATAGAGGGGAAGGAGGCCATCTTTATCATTAGACTACTTCCTGCTGATAAGGGATGCTGAGTTCCCTGGGGCAAGTTTGATCTTCGCTGTCAGAATATTGAATTTCTTCTTGTCACTACTTGACAAACCAAAAGCAACATCATCCAATCACCAAGCAGCCACCCACCTATCGGGTTCTAGCATTTATACACCTTCTGAAAAGTCCCCAGAATTACAAACCTCAGTCTAGCCGATGGACAGGACATTCTCCACCGTTAAGTGGAGAAGGAGATCTGACTTTCACACAAACTCTGGTGCCCCATACTGGACCATGTCCCTTGGATGGGGAGGCCTGGTGGCACTCAGAGGAAAGATAATAGGTCACCAAGAAGAGACTCGATACCCTAGGAGCATATATAGGGGGAGGAGGTCCTCCTCAGTCACAGACATAGGGGAAGGGAGTAGAGGGGGAAGCTGGAGGGAGGAAAGAAAGGGAGGATACAAGGGATGGGCTAACAATTGAGATGTAATATGAATAAATTAATAAAAAATTAAAAACAAACAAACAAACAAACAAGCAGACAGTCTGCAGCTAGCAAAACCGTGCCCTTGCCAGAGCACAAGGCAGATCACAGTCGGCTGCTGTGAAGTAGTCTCCCGGCTCCACTCCTGGGATTAAAACAAAAACGTATTCTCATAACATTTCTGTGCTTTCAAAAGAATCCAAAAATTACACAGTTCTCATTACAAGGAGTGGTGCTGCATTCTCTGTGTCAAGTTTGTGATTTGAAATTCTAGGAATTGTCAGTGTCTTATCTTCTTTTCTCTATCTTATGTACCAGCCCAATAATACATAAATATATAAATACATAAATAAGATGGGAAGGAAGACTTACTAAGCTCTATAGGTAAAGTTATTACAAATAATATAAAAGATGTCAAATTAATAAAGTTGATCAATCTCAGGAATAAAGATGTTAACACATCATCCAGCTCACTGCTGTTTTTCTCCTTTTTCTCATTAGGCCTGATGTGATTTTATCTATTTGTTTTCAAAATAAAAGCATTTGAAATATTTATCATATCTGTTTTAATTTAAAAAATTGTTTGAATCCATTTGTCATTGAAGCTAAAAAATAAACTTTTCTGTGCTTTCAGTAATAATTCCATTACCAGTATTTCCAAATTATTATAACCATAACCCTGTGAGATCATTAGAAATATAGAAACAAATAAATGAAAACAATGTTCTCCTATAACAGAAAACAGAAGTGGGAAATGAGGGTACTTGTCCAAAGTCATGAGCTAAGTCAAGTTGGATTCCATAGCAAACTTCTAGATCAAAAGCCATAGTTCACCCACGACTGATGGTACAAGCATGTATCCTAGCTCTTCTGCAGGCTGAGTCAAGAGGATAGAAACTTCAGGGCCATTTTTGGGCTAGAGAGTGAGTTCAAGTCTGAGCAACTTAGTAAGACTCTGACTCTATATATAAAGTGAAAACAAAAGTAGGTATGTAGTTTGCTGGTAGAGCAAATTTCCTAGCATGTGTGAGGCCTGTATCTCAATCCCCAGCACTAAAACAAACCACAAAACTTATAGTTGTTTAAATTTGGTTTAGAGAATCTCAGTGACTGAAGAAACTTCATAGACCATTTAATCCAAGAGTCAGATTCAGGCTTTAAAAATGGCGGAGTATGTCATTAAGTTGACGTGTGTGTGTGTGTGTGTGTGTGTGTGTGTGTGTGTGTGTGTGTGTGT
>OU015755.1:78845382-78858040 GCA_907169655.1 Acomys percivali | reverse complement strand
TGTGTGTGTGTGTGTGTGTGTGTGTGTGTGTGTGTGTGTGTGTGTGTATTTAAATTTATTATAATTTATTCAGATTACATCCCAATTGTTATCCCCTCCCTTTTATCTTCCCATTCCCACCCTCCCTCCCTCTTGCACCCTAGTCTCCTCCCCTAGACCCTCTGACAGAAGAGACCTCCTGTCATCTTCACCATATGACCACAGCCTATCAGATCACATCTGGTTAGCCTGTTTCCTCACCCTTTGTGTGCCCAATGGGCCTCCCCACCAAGGGGAAATGATCAAATTGTGGGCACCAGAGATCATTTCAGAGGCAGTCCCCCAACAACCATAGAGAATGTGTTGTCCATTGGCTAGATTTGAACAGGGGGTCTAGGATTATTGCATGCATTGTCCTTGGTTGCAATAGTTGGTGCAGTAGTTAGTGAGCCACATCCCTTCGAGTCCAGATCTCCCAGCCTTGCTGGTCTCTTTGTGGGGTTCCTGAACTTTTTGGGTCCTTCCATGCCCCAATTCTTCCATAGAACTCTCTGCACTCCACTCAGAATCCAGCAATGAGACTCAGTATCTGTCCCGGCCCCCTGCTGGGTGGGGTCTCTCAGAGGATACCTATGTTGGGCTGATAATAGCCCATGGACAGGACAGTCTCCACATTTGAGTGGAGAGTGGGATATGACTTTCTCAAGTACTCTGGTGCCTCACATTTGACTATGTCCCCTGGAGGGGGAGACCTAGTGGCACTCAGAGGAAGGACAACAGGTCACTGAGAAGAGACTTGATACCCTATGAGCATATACAAGGGGAGGTAATCCCTCGCAGGAACAGTCATAGGGGAGGGGAATAAGGGGAAAATGGGAGGGAGGGGAGAATGGGAGGATACAAGGGATGGGATAACCATAGAGATGTAGCAAGAATAAATTAATAAATAATAAAAATTAAAAAAGATAGGAACACCTATAAGTTCACTGGATCATTAATGTAGGATACTTTATCACATCGTCCCATTTCTATCTTAGTGTCTGGCACACTAATAAACTGTACAATTTGTTGACTTTCCCAGCATTTTCTGGGAGAATCTTCACAAACTCTCAGTGTACGATGTCTACAATGTCTATGATGTCTCACTGTCTCCTAACTCTGGAGTCTAGTGTCCATAACACAGCATTGTTATCTGTCTTTGTCAGTTACAGGTAGACCACAGGCATCCCTTGCATGTACAGATCTTTCAAAACCAGGCTTTTCTTGAGAACTACCTTGTGTTTTCTGCACTTTGGTGCAGAAATGCATGCTTGTTTGTATGCTCTTATTATTGGCCTATATTTTACATCAATTGGCAAAACACTTCTATCTAAGTTATTAAACACATTTGACACGCATGATGGGCATTTTTCTGGTTGTTGATAAAAAACATATTAAAAGGAGACACCAGAAAGGGAGGCAGCAACACACGAAGAATTTATGTTACAATCCAAGAGAAGTCACCATCATATTCATTCATTTAATATCAGTTGAAATTCTTTGTATGTAACATGTCAAATTGGTTTGCATTTGGCATTCTATTCTTACCACAATTCCACATTTTGTTCATTAATTTACCAATATATGTTTTGGTATAGTTGTCAAACCCACATATTTCACAAGTATGGAATTTTACCAGTCTTGGAGACTGTGTTCAATTGATATGGATTGAGGGCATGTATCAGTCCTGTTGAATCTATGATGATGTTAGTCATTTGAAAAATATTTTCTGAGAAAATTGTATAGATTCACATTTAGAAGTTTAAAAATATAAATTAAAATATTCAAAAGGGCATGTGCTGGTGAGATGGTTCAGTGGGTAGGCTACTTACTAAATGAGCCTGATGACGTCAATTTGATGCCACAAATCCATATACAGACGAGACTATACTCTGACCCCTCCATGCACACACCTCCACCAAAATAAGAATTAAAATATTTACAATATAAAGGTCTATTGTTGTTTGAGCATTTAAGTTAAATTTTGGGAGAAGAATCCTAGGAACCTAAAAGGCAGGTGTTTTAAAGCAATATGCCATTGTTGCAATTAGAATCTGGATACAATTGACACTTTGGTTTAATCAAATGCCTTGAGGATGAATATGCTAGAAACAGAAGATATTACATGATATTGATATATAATTGGCTCAGTTGTAAAGACCGATCATGTTTCCTGAGAACATCCATAAAATTAGTGTGAACTTATATAACTCATTCCTTGGACTCTTGTCCCAGTGTGAATTATTTAATCAGACAGCAGAGCCCATGTATTTTTATGCTGTCTTCCTATATCTGATGTCTTATCAAGGGAAATCACCACAGAGAGGCACGCTAAAGGATGCATTCATTTGGAAGGAAAAAGAAATGCCTCTGTTTGTCCCTTTAAGTTTGCATGTGAATTGGATTTCTATGAAGGTTTCCTTCCTGTTCTGTGTGAAACAGCACTGTGAAAAGTTTGCAAGAAGAAGGAGAACTTTAGAAAAAGTACATTTATTCTGTGTTCTATAGAATATATCTTTAAAACCAAGATGCACCCAGACATGAACAATTAGAGGTCTTTGTTGGTAGAATAAGGGTTGTTCAAACACTGAAGACACTTGGACCAGTTTGGGCTCTTAGCTGAAGTTATGTGTGAGCCCCAATGAGGCCTATGTGTTTCCTCTGGTCCCCAACTCTGTACCCACTCTCTGTGCTTCTGTGGATTGTAGCTTGTTTATCATTGTCATGGCTAATATGCAAGCATAAACAAATGCATACCATTTTCTTCTTTCTGAGTCTGGGATACCTCACTTAGGATGCTGTTTTTCCTACTTCAATCCATTTGCTACAAACTTCATGCTGTCATTTTTAATGACAAAGTAGCACTTCATTGTATAAACACACCACTGTTTTCCCTCCAGGCTATGGTTTGCATTCGCCGCCTTTGACTGGTTTCTGTGAATATCTGGATATGTAATCCCCAAGGTAAAAGGAAGAAGTGCAGTCTGGACAAGAGTATAAGAGATTTGAGGAGAGGACAAATTTTCTGTAGAATATCTTTAGCATTTATCCAACATCCCTAGAGCTCACTTTGAAAAAAAAAATCCAAAAGTGGCTCTTGATGATAGATTAGTAGGTGAGGCCTCATCTTTATCAGTTGTATTCCCACTGATGACGTCACCAGGCTGCAATGGCTAGTTCTAATCCAGTGGTCACATTCATGGTCCTGCTTATGGGTCACAAAGCCAAATAAAAAACCAAAATCCTGGGAACATGAGGGGTAGGGGAAGGGGATAAGAGATGAGGAGAGAGGGTAATTAGAATACATAATATGTACTAATGTGTGCCTGCTGCCATTTCAACCTGGTCATAGCCATTCTTCCATGTGTCTGATCGGTTACAGTTCTGTTTCCATTAAAGATCTTTCTTGCTCAAGCTTTCTGCTTAGAAACTCTTCTGACTCTAGTTGCCTCACACCCTCTCTTATCACAGATTCCTATTCTTCAGTCACTTCTCCACATCCTCTCTTTCCTCCTGACTTTCCACTCACTAGGTAGACCTCATCCCACCTCCTCCCATCATCCTTTTTCTGATTGTTTAATCAGTGCTTATCTACTAATATGAAATCCCCATAAAGCCTCAGGCCTAATCTGCACCCCTAGCACCAAGTGTAAATAGATGCCCATTTCACGTTCTACTGTGTGACTGACAGGTGCACAGAGGCTTCTCACACCAGTTCCTTGAGTGACACTGCCATGGTCATTGTGATCCTTCACTTTATAAAAGGAAAATGAAGGTTGGAATATTTAGCAAATGTTGCTTAAAATTATCCAGCTCATAGGTGGCAGGACAGTACTTTTTGTATGTTTCTTTGTATCTAAGTCTCATGCCTGTAACCAGTCATCTTGTCTACCTCCTGGAAAAGCAGGTGGCTATGCCATACATGTGGCTGATCCTATTTTAATTAGGGACTTTATTGGCTCTCCTGGTTTTATTTGTTTCTCTTTAAAATACATGGGGTTTATGGAAATGTATAGCTTTTTTTTCTTTTTTTTATTATTATTTTTTTTAATTAATTTATTCTTGTTACATCTCTATGGTTATCCCATCCCTTGTATCCTCCCATTCTCCCCTCCCTCCCATTTTCCCTTATTCCCCTCCCCTATGACTGTTCCTCAGAGGGATTACCTCCCTCTGTATATGCTCATAGGGTATCAAGTCTCTTCTCAGTGACCTGCTGTCCTTCCTCTGAGCGCCACTAGGTCTCCCCCGCCAGGGGACATAGTCAGATGTGAGGCACCAGAGTACTTGAGAAAGTCAAATCCCTCTCTCCACTCAAGTGTGGAGACTGTCTTATCCATGGGCTAGATCAGGGTAGGGGTTTAAATTTTTCCGCCTGTATTGATGGTCTCCTACTATGTTAGTTTTTTTTTTAAAGTCAGCTTAGGAGAAAGTTGGTACAAGCAATGCATCTCTGTTGCACCACACACTAAATCTTTGTAATTGCCATTGTTGTAAGATATTTCACAGCCTGGAGCAAGTCTGCCCCAACTCTAGTAAGCAGTGGGGAGCAGAAAAGAAGTTCCCTAGAACAAGTGATTCTTTTGAAGCCAAGTGTGAGGTTCTCAAAACTAAGGAGCAAGTTTCCCTTTGTGAACTAAAGGACATATGGACATATGGACAATGTTTTCCATGGCGGGCCTTCATGCTGTTCCTCACTCTTGTTGAGAAGTATGTCTGACACTGACATCATCACAAGCAGTCCAAGGCCAAGTTCCTGGCTACCTCTCTTATGCCAAGTGTATGTGTGTTTGGGCCCATGTCAAATTTCAAATGGTTTTTGAATAGGTATGTTTTTAGGCAGGGCTCTCTAAAGCACATACTATTTGGTCATCTTTATTTGGTACTGTCTTTTAATGACATCATTGTATCGTTTGTGTTTGAGCACTGTATATGAGGAGGACTTTTTTTTTTTTAAATCAGGAAAACCAAAACAACCATGAAAAGGGAATGAAGCTGCCGTAGGAGTGCTAAATTTTGCTCTGAGTCTGACAGAGACCTCTGTCCTCCAGTGCATCTCGATCTGTTTCCTCATCTGCCCACTGAGAACAGTAATCTTGGTCTTGTCTCCCTTACAGATTTACTGTGCAAATCAAAGGCAATAATGACCGTGAGAACATTGTAGAAACAGAGCAACGGTGTTCAGATGTAAGGCGCTTTAATTAAGAATGAGGTTGGCTTCAAACAGTGAGTCAGCTCCCATAGACAGCCATACCCTGTGATTCTGACACTTCACAGGCAGCAAGGGCTAATTAAAAGAGTAAGAGTTACAGAGTCGTGACACAGAGGCTCAAAGGGGAAAATACCCCTTGCTTCTAATCAGCGTGGAGGAGTAGGAAGCATGAGGCAACATTAGTTTGAAGGGAACAACAGAACTATGCAACAGATAATTACATTACATCGCTCTGTACTGGTCTACAGCAGTATGCTTGGCATTAATTATAAAGTAGAACATTAAAGGTTATTTGTAAACTCCTCGAAGGTGTTCAGTAGTGGAATCTATTTCTTTCAGTAGTCAGGAGCAAGGATCTGTAGTTTTCCCCTTGCCCTTATAACAGAGTTTATCCATGGGGCATTTCATTTCTGAAGGCCTAATTCCACGTGTAGTAGTTACAGGGATGTCTGGTGAAGATTTAGGCATTTGAAATAAGTTCTGTGTTCTGCTTGTATTCTCTCAGCTTTCTAGATTTAAACCCTTTCCTGAGCAGCTCAAAGTCACACTAATGTTGCAGCCTTTGCAATTTTGGACAGAATTTGGATAGGTGGGTGCCATGCCAGGCACACTAGCCCCATTGCCCTCCTCTGCCCGCCAATCACTGCACTGGCTAGAAGGGTTGTTCTTGAACCCTTCTCAAGCCCATAGATTTGCAGAGTGCAAAGGCTTCCCTTGCCACCGCTTTGCAGACTTGCTGTGTTTTCTTTGTGATTCACAATGCAACGTTACTGTAGCTCATGGAGAAATGTTATTAACTTTAATTTACCAAAATTGAGTGCTCTATGAGACATTGAATCAAGCTGCTTTCTCTGAGCTCATAAACACATTTATTAAAACAAAGAGATTAGTAACTCACTGTGCCCTACCTGGGCTGATTCACGTAAACCATGAAAATAACATTCTCATAACCTAGGACTTGGTGTTTTATTTTATTTTGGTTTGTTTGTACTGTTCTGAGACCTATGCTATGAGACTAATAGAACTTATCAGACCTTTCAAATGTAACATTATAAAACAATTTGTCTTGGAATAATTTGTTTCATGGGAGAAAACATATACTTGATCCTTCCCTGTAAATCAGGCTACTTTCTGATATGTTTCCATAGCTGAATGTTTTCTATCTAGGACATAGTGATGGGCCAATTACTTACTTTTTTTTTCTTTAAAGGCATTATAGTAATGGGCTCCCAAGTAGGCTGGTTTTGTGTGTCTTTCTAACCCTGAGAATAAGTCTGAGCACACTTATTTTTTTCCTACATAACTATACATTTATGATGATTTTGTTCCAGGTTGAATTACTCAGGAGCTGAATATCAATTTGTTAAGGTTTATGGTACTATTCATGTGCAGGGTCCTGGGTATGTTCAGTGTAGTGGTGCAAATGGTGGTTATAAAATAGATGAATAATTTTTTGTCTTTTCTCATTTTTTCCTTCTTGCAGTCATGGACAAAAGTCAATAGAGTGACAATTTGGTGATTTAAAGTTGGGAATAATTTTTATCACCTTTTTAATGTAGTTACCTTATCATTTGATAAATTGCATGCTGTGTCTGTAATGGTTACAACCTTGTGCCTTGATGTAAACCAGACTTGGATTTTGATGACCCCTCTAGTGCCACCGGCTGTATAAACTACCTTCCTCATTTTTTTCTCATCTCTTAAATGCTGCTACCAACAATAGAGAGCTGAACTATCTTATGTACAATGTCCTTGATCAGTCTCAGACCAGCATGCATGATTATGACAGGATTAGATACTTTTCTGAGAAATGCAAGTCTTAACCATAGAATGCTGTTTTAGACATATGTGAAGGTTGCTTGAACATATAGATGGGAAAAATCTAAGATTTATCTTTTAGGGGACATATTTTCTTTCTTTAAAAATTTTTAAATTTTTTTATTAATTTATTCAGGTTACAACTCAATTGTTCTCTCATCACTAGTATCCTTCTGTTCCTCCTACACTCCTCACCCTATTACCCTCCCTTAGGTCCATGTCCTCAGAGGATCTCCTCCCCCACTTTATGGTCACAGGCTATCAAGTCTCATCTTGGTAGTCTGCCTATTATTTCTTTGAGTGCCACCAGGGCTCCTCACCAAGGGGAGGTCGTCAAATATGGGGCACCAGAGCTCATGTCAAAGTTAGTCCCTGGTCTCCACATAACTGTGGAGGATGTAGGGGACATATTTTCATTATTAAAAATTATCTCTTGTTTGTGGGTGGCAGATGTTATTTAATTATAGAAATCAATCATTTTCTTCCAACTCCTTCCCAAATTGTTCACATATTGGCAAAGACATCTATCTTCTAAATTTCACACGAGGCCTCTTTATTTTCACCAGCTAACCCTAGAGCTGTAGGGTGGGAGTGTGACAGTATTTACAAAGTGGTTAGTGCAGGCCTTCAGTCATAGTTAGCCTTCCAATACACACTACCTAGTATTATTAATTTTCATCATTACACAGCAGCCTTATTTGGAGTTACTTGTGAGTAGGTAGATCTAATGGGAAAACCGTTACTTGTCTATAAGAAATGGAAGCACTTTGAGGATATGGTTTATTAATATATTAGCTACTTCCCTGGCAAACTGTCTAGGGAATGGCATGCACTTTCACCTCAGATATCAGGCCTGAAAGCTTAGGTGAAGCTTGGCACGGGTCCTGTTGGTGTCTGGGATAGAGAAACCACAGAAATCGAGAAGGTTTGAGATCCAGCTGACCACTCTTCAAAGCATCTCAGTTCTTGCTTATGTCTCCTTCTTCCAGCCTAAGTGCTGTAAGTTGATAGGAGTGCTAGAGCAGATTGGTCTGTGTCAGGACAGTTACGCTCTGTAGAATGCTGCAGTTAATACCATGCCTGTCTCTCAGGCTTGCCTCACAGGCTGAGAAGGAGGAGCAGAAAGCAAATGGGTTAGCTAGAAATCTGCCGAGGCTTCTTGTAACTTCAGACTCCAACTGTGGACAGAGGTGGTAGCAAGGTTTGCTTGTAACTCACTGAATTCCTGGAATAACCATGCAAGTTAAGCAATATTTTGTCCTTCTTTATATGAAGGAAGTATATGCTAAATGTTTTGCATACATCATTTAGTTTTAATTATTTTCAATGAGAAGAGTGATAATATTCTTGGACAATAAAAGACTGAACCTTGGAGAACTCAAGCTCTAAATGGTAGAGCGCAGTGGCATATCCAAAGGAGGACCTGAGAACTCCGCTATTTCATATTGTGATTACTGTTTGTAATGTATATTGAGTGTGGTGGCCACCTGTGGGCTGAGAGCTCATGGCGTGTGTACCTATTCCCTAATCATGGCATGTGTGCCTATTCCCCCATGTGGTCTTATGTGTAACCTGTGTAGTTTTGCATATTCTCTCAGGTCTACCCAGATGTAGTCTGGCATGTAGAGTCTAAGAACACCTTGAGTAGATAGGCTCTATAACTTTGAGGTTTTTTTTCTTTCTGAGCTATGAATAGAGCCCGGGTGTGGGAACTATGACAAAATAATTTCCCTGAATGCCAATCAGTTCTTCAGATATGTGCTCACTGCAGCCTTTGCTACTTTCTGGAGCTGCATGGAGGCAAAGGGGAGAATCTGTGTCTACACTATTGGTGATGGACATCATCAGGAATCTTACAATGTGACATGAGTGAAATATCCTGAAAGAGCTTTGCAAGTACTGTTTCCTGTTTCCTGTGGCCTAAACTAATGGACTGTGACTGTCTCTTCTTTTATGGAAAACAACAACTCCAGGAAACTACCAGCTTTATGTTTTGTAGTTTATTCTCTACAGAGAAGTTCGTGGTCAGTTTATTGTAATATTTGGTCATGGTGTTGAAGTACTGGTGTAGGATTGAACAAAGTTTATAAAATAAGATGAACATTCTAGTTTGTCCAGAACTCTATTACACTAAATTCACATAGCAATATTTAGACATTAATCTTGGCTGGGAAAATACTTTTGGTAAAGGCTGTAAATAATATTTTAATTATATGTAATAAAAACATGACTGTTTTATGCATGTCTTATTCACATCTTGCCCATTCACCTCTTTTTTCTGTTACTTAGTCACAGGACTCTTATTTTTATCATCCTCCTTACAGAATGCAACACATCCTTCATTGGTTTTATGGATGCAGAATAAGTATTTTCGTCAGCTGTTTGAGATGTTTTTTAATTCTACAAAATCAGAGCCCTGATAACAGAAACAGCTTTAAACATACATATTCTGGGGCTCGTGAACATGAGAGTAGAGGGAGAAGCAAGTATGTTCTCTGTTCTTTGATTTCACAAGAGGGCAAATTGCATTATTCACTAACAAAGTCAATTATGGTAAGATGCTCCATATCAGAAAGCAAATGGCCACATTTATTTATTATTGATTAGTGAGGTGCTGTATTTTCTCACACGTGTTTCTTTTCCCCTTGTCTTCTGTACTTAATGGACTAGTCAGTTGGCTTCAACTTTGGTTCTACGTCGACCTCCAAATGTTGGTTCTCTTCACTCATTTCTTAGCTTATTTAGTTGAATAACTCCTAAGCCATTGGCTCTGCTGATGGGATAACTTTCCATTGAGCTAATTCTGCTTTCTCTGCTCATAAGATTCACCAGACTGGTTTAGGTCAAAGCAACTTACTGAAAGGGACTCACACAATGGTCCTCACCATCATCGTCTTCTTTCTCTCTGTGATTGTCACATCTTCAACATCATTTCCATCGTTCTTCCCTCCATCTTTACCATACTCTCTTTAGCATCCTCTTCATTATTCTCCCCATTACACCCACTAGCCTCCACTTCTCTTATCAGTGTCCAACATCCTCACCATTATCAGGGACCATCAACCTCTCCATCTGTCTCTCTGTAATTCCTACCAGTTTTCACCATTATTAGTTACCACTGTCTTGTCTATCAGCCTCACCATCATCTTCACTACAATTCTAATGCCTGCCGCATCTGTGGCACATCCGTTATATAACAAGAATTGTGCTACGTGCTGTTGCTAACTAATTTATGTTACATTGTGGAGCAAATATTATTTTCCCTTTCTTACAGATAGAAGCCTGAATATCAGGAAAGTAAACTTACTCCCAAATTCCTGAACCTTTATGTAGACGTGCTATTTGATGTTCAAGCCCAGACCATATGGCTATGGATGTATATAACTACACCATTGTTCTGGTCCTTATTTTTTTCCCTCCTTGTTAGGTGCTGATAGGATTTTGAAAGGAGTATTTCCTGACCATTGTGAACAGGTGCTGGCCAGATGTAGTGCTAACTGTTCGGTCATGCTGTCCAGTCATATCTGTATTTCAGGTTACCTTTCAAAACCTGAAAGCAAAGCATCTTAAGGAGATGGTGCTTATTGTCTCTTACAGTGTAGAATTCTGCAGTTCTTAGACTGTTCTAGGCATTATCTAAAACAACAACAACAAAAACCAAGAAGACCTCTATTTTTTCCTAAAAGTGATCACTGAAAATAGTTACATCTCTGTTGCTTCACAGTTTGTAAAGGCTTGCATATTTTATACAATCACTTATTTTCATACTGGGTCTCCTGTAGCTGCAGTTGGCCTTGAATTGGCTGTTTTACTGAGTGTGACCCTGAACTTCTGATCCTTCTGCCTGCACCTCCTAGGTGCTGGGGTTATAGGCAAGCACCTTCACTTTTCATATGGTTCTGGGGACTGAATCCAGCTTGCATGTTTTAATAACAATATCACTAATAACTATTATCTCCTTAGTGTTTTTTTTGTAGTCAGCCTTCATAGAAGCTCAAATGATTTGTTATCCTTGAATTTGTGAGGACTCTATAGTGTTGGCATAAATAATGTATGTGGTTAACCCAAAGTTTTCCAATAGCTGGCAGAGTTACCTCACTCTAGTGCCCCATGATTTCTGTTATATAGGCTTCCTCTCCAGTTTTGTTCTAAATCACTTCATTGGTAAGACGTATGTGTAATATAGTGAATTTTTCATCTAATAGTTAGCTCTCAATTTCTCTTGCTTTCTATCTTACAATGGCAACATGTATTACCTAGAACATAAGAATCATATAATCAGAAACACAGAAAAGAAGAAATGATGTTATTGATACCTAGTGTCTCCTTTCACCATCCCAAATTGGCACCCTGGTCCTAGATAACTGCCACTCTGAGCCCAGAGCAAAACAGAGTGATGCTTCACACTGTTTTAAATTACAAAGATGGTTTCTTTACTTTTGTTTTAGCTAGATTTAAGTTTTCAATTAAGCCCTGGTTTGGGAGATGAAAACCATCATGATTTCCTCAAAGTTTTGATCATTTTGCTCTCAAAGCATGCTCATAACAATGCCTTCTCTAATCTCATGGCTGGAAGAAGCATAATGAAACCTCTGATCGCAAAACTCTTATTCTCACCTGGGAAGCCAACCACTGTAGATGTCATGTTACCTGAGCCCCGTGGGTGGAAAAGAGAGGGCAGAGTTCCTAACATTCAAAAGTAAAAACAGAAAAAAAGTAAGTGTTCTAAAGTGGTATTGTAATAGACATGAAGAAGTTGAGCCTTATAAAGTCTCACTGACTAGAGGACTATATAAAACTGAATGTTTAAGAAAGTGAGTGTTTCAGAACAACTGTGCTGTAACCAACTATGTTCAAAGGATATGTTTTTATGGCTGGTGTGTGTTTGTTTTTTGTTTTGCCGACTTGACACAAGCTTGAATTATTTGAGAAGGGGGAACCACAATTGACAAAATGCCCTCATAATACTGGTCTGTGGACAAGCTCGTGGGGTCATTTTCTTAATTAGTTATTGATGTGGTAGGATCCAGTTCACTGGGGGTGCTACCATTTTTGGGCAGGTACTACTGGGCTATATAAGAAAGCAGGGTGAACAAAGCACGAGGAACAATACAGTAAGCAGAGTTTAACACAGTTTTTGCTTAAGCTCTTGCCTCTAGGTTCCTGCCTGGAGTTCGTGCTCTGACTTTGCTCAATGGGCTACTGTGATCAGGACATGTAAGCCAAATACAACCTTTCTACTGTAAATTATGTCTTATCACATAGGAAGCCTAACTAAGACACAAGGGTTTTTGTAGGCTAATTATGTTTAATGGCAAAACCCAAAGAGCTCTGCACAAACATTAAAAGGGTGTGGCTTCAAAACAAAACAGATCACAGTGTAGGACAGTGTAATAACTGATGTTAGTGGACACATGTGCTGAGGTTGGAATTTCTCTAGCATATTTTTCAAGTTTAAATAGTAGGGCAAAGAACAGACAGTGTACAATGATGCTTTTGTTATGAGATAATCCCCAAACACCTGTAAATCAATCAATCAATCAATCAATCAACCATTCTCTCCCTCTCTCTCTCTCTCTCTCTCTCTCTCTCTCTCTCTCTCTCTCTCTC
>OU015755.1:78829303-78845372 GCA_907169655.1 Acomys percivali | reverse complement strand
TCTCTCTCTCTCTCTCTCTCTCTCTCTCTCTCTCTCTCTCTCTCTCTTCATGTGTGTGTTTGTGTATACAAACTTATGCAGACTTCTGAGGAAGGATAGCAGGCTACCAAGAAGAGACTTGATACCCTATGAGCATATACAGGGCGAGGAAGTCTCCCTCAGTCACAGTCATAGGGGAGGGGAGTAAGGGGAAAATGGGAGGGAGGGAGGAATGGGAGAAAACAATGGAGGGGATAATATTGAGATGTAATATGAATAAATTAATAAAATAAAAAAAAATAACTTTTAAAATGTGAAAGTCATCCACTTAGTCAATAAATATTTATTGACTGACTGTTATATCTTGAAATGATAGAGCCTTGTAAGAGTGGCTCTTATCAGAAATTCAAAACTAATGAGACTAACTAGGTAGTAAGGAAATATAGAAAATACAACTCCAGGAAGTTCCAAGAGCCTGGAAGAATAAAAAAAGGTTATTAATTGAAATTAATGGGGATCAAGTTTACTTTATATGATAAAGCAAATGCTCTACATGTATCCATAACACAGCCATCCTCCAATGTGATGCCTCATGGCCAACCATTCACTTCAGCAGTGGCTCAGGTAGTTGACAGGTCACCAGAGTGCTGTAGAGCCAAGTGAAATTCCTCAAGCTTATCCAAGGCCCTCATTTAAGTCAAGATTTCTAATATCCCATTGACCAAATTGAATCAGTTTACCCCAGATAATTGATACCTCAAGGGCAGAAATAAGCCAAGAAATAAAACCAAAGCTCCCTGGTAACTAGTAGAAACATTCATCTATGGCTGGGGAGTGTGGATTTGTCTTTTCAAGAAAGAACTCTGGGTGGCTTGTCAGGTTAGACATGTTGTTCTTTGCATATTGATATTGAGAGTTACGTTAAGCTTTGTAAGAATGATTGGATTGGTCCAGCAACATAACACAGGGGAAAAGGGGTGCCTATTTCCAAGTCTGGTGACCAGATTTTGAGGACCAGAACCCACAGAGGTAAATGACCACTGAAAATTGTCCTCTGACTTCCACATGTGCCCTATCACTAGTATGCATGTGCACACTACTGTGTGAGTTCACAACTGCACAATAAATAGATGGATGGATGGATGGATGGATAGATAGAAGATAGTTATGAAGATAAGACATAACGATAAGATGGGGCTGTGAGTGGTTTGACTTGAGGTACCACTTTTGGTAGCATCAAGCAGATCTTATGGGGAGAAGTAATAAAAAAAAATACTTACTTTGATTATGTTCCCTCCTGAGTCCTTTCCAGACTATCAATGACATTAATGATTAATTGCTGATTGTAATATTGTATAGAGGTTATAGGCTTCATCCATAAGAGCTCTCTGAGCTTAATTACAGTCGTTCCCCTTTTACAGATGAGCAAATTGAAAGCAAAGAGATCGCTCACAGCCACAGATAGGGCAGATTGGGATTTAGGTCTAAATAATCCCATTTTCTGTGCGTCTGGAATCTGTGTTTTTTTGTCGATCTGACCAACAAGGGTATTTGCTGCTCCTTTCTCCAGCACACAGGCCAGGTACTTACTCAACTCCTGTCCCCTGTCTCCCTATCATATGACACAATTTCAGTCTGTCTCTGGCAGGGCCCCTGTCCTACACTCTTTCTTTATGGTCACATGCAGTCCTCTGCAGATGTGAATGCTAAGAATTATGTCTGACCACATATGTCTTAGACTTGACTGGTAGATGTTTATGTATGCTGGACCCCACCTGCTAGATGTGCTTTCTTTGGAATTCAACTTCCTGCTGTGACTTTGACCAAGGTGTCTATGAAGACCCTCTGTGAGGCAGGATGAGGACAGCATGTCAATTACCTCTACTCCCTCCAAAGATCCATTTTGCTCCTGTAAATAGAGAACCAGTTACTTCTGCTTCTCACCCAGCAGGGCCCATATTGCCAGTGGCATCTTGTCAAAATGAAGGCCTGTCTCTTGTATTACAGATAATGCCAGACAAACTACATTTTCTACTTCCTGACAATACGATTTGCTGAAGATAAGGTCCAGGGAGAGTTCTTGTAGATTTAGCCTGACTTGAATCCTGTTATCAGGAAGATAGATTTTAGAGATTGTTTCTGTTAAGGTAAAGGACAAGAGGAGTGACATCTTTTATTCAGCTGGAAGTACGATAGTGTGTGTGTGATGTGAAACTGAACTGAGAAACACAAGGAAGACGTGTAGGTATGAAGGCTGCCCACAGAACAAGAGGCTAACCTTGGAAGTTGTATTCTGCCTGCATCTGTTGTAATTAATTTTTGATAGCTTACCTCTCACTTTACTATAGGCCATCTTATGTGCATGCCATGCTCTCTCAGCTACCAGACATTTGGACTCCACTGTTAGCACTGTATTTTTTTTTCTCCATTGCCTAGTATTTCTCTTTAATTGTCTTTCGCTTCTTCTGAGAATAGGTGTCTGAAATCATGAATGTGATGCATCTGTCATGTATATGAAAGCATGCCAAGTAAGTGTATATTTCAGAGTATGGTCCTATTTAGAATTCAATCTGTCATGAGTACCATTGGATGATATTCACTAATTCCTAATTTTAAGTCATAAATTTTGGAGACGAGATGGGTGGATATTAAATTTTTATTAGGAATACTCTATGCATGCACACACATAAACATGTATATATACATAACTATATATAGTTCTACATCATATTCCTCCTCACATATATGAGAGACAGTGAGAATTTGATAGTGGTAAGAAAAGAACTCTTCCCTTCACACATTTTTACAAATACCATAAGTATGTTTTTAGAGATTCATTTACTTACATATCCAGCCAGCCATCTGTCCATCCATCCATCCATCCATCCATCCACCCACCCATCTACCCATCCATCCATCCATGCAACAAATGTGTATTAAATTCTGATCTGCTAGAGACAAAAAAACAGTGACTCTTTAGGATCTTCCTGACTTTATGGAGCTTAGAATCTACATTCGAAATGTTGTAAATAAAGTACTTCTTCCTGGTGAGATAAGGCTGAATCAGAAGGGTTGAGGGACGCAGGACTTGGTGATTGACCATGCTCAGGATTGTCAGGCCATGAAAGTCAGGGTGCTGGCTTAAATCAGAAAGTGGAAAAGCAACAAACAAACAAAGCCCTCTCCTTTTATTTCTGTCTTTATATCATACAAAATCATTTACTTCTCAAGGGGTCTAGGGCATTGAATGCTCTCTTTCACCTGGATGAACCTGTTAGGCCTTGGTACAAGTCTTCTTAGTAACTCTTTATGGTTCACATGCTGTTACAGCCACAAAGAAAGACTTGAATTGTCCATCCATAAGATATTTCCCTATTGTTCCTTCTAAATCTCATTCCTCCTCCTACATTGCTCTTGGGAAAGGCTCATCAAATTAAAGCTTTTATCACATGCTTAAAGATACACCCATCTAGATAGCTACACAAAGATGTGCATTCAAGAATGTTCATTGTAATACTGTGATCAACAGTTGGCTTTATAAGCCATGCTAGAATTACTGCAATGTCTAACTCTTCTATAACACTATGAATAGAGTGAAGCTTGGTAGTATGTATACTTCTGAGTCCAGCACTCAGGAGGCCGAGTCAGGACAATTATTAGTTTAATGTAATCTTGGTCTACTAGCAATTTCCTATCTCAATAAGAGTGTGTGTGTATACATATGTATTAACTATGAAGGATCTTTCCAGCACATTGAAGTGAAAATCAAAAACAGGTTCTAGAACCACACGTGTAATATTGTATTATTTGTATAAAAATGTGAGTTAACATATTCATTCAAAGTTTGCCAGCAAGTGGTTCAAGCCATGAAGAAAGGCTGTTGTGGAAGAGGTGGGATATAAAGGACCCCAAAGTGATTATATATTACCTCCCATGTTTTGTACATTTTTTCTGTAGTTTTTTGTAAGTAGCGAAAACACCCAACAACTCTAAAACATTCATGAGTAAAGAAAAGAGGAAAAGGTGGAAGGTTTCACACAGAGGAAGGGTAACTGGATGAGGGCGCAGACCATGGCTTTGCAAATGCATGGGACTGATGCTTGTGTCTTACTACTAAGTGGCTGGGTGACAGACACAACTAGATTTGTCCCTTTCCGATCAATCCCAACATCTTTTGACAAATCCTAGTTTCCAGCCTTGGTGTTGCTCTGCAAGAACAATTTCCCTCATCTTACCTTCCACATCTAAGAACCAAATGCCTCCCACGCACCGTTATTCCTTCCTTCATAGTCTTTGCTGTTTGGCAAGCACTGGGCTGGCCCATGCCATGGCCTACTTCCCATCCATTACAGATCTGTGCTGGCAGCAGACCCAGCCTCCTAAAACACAAAAGTAATATTTTTTCCATCTTGATTAGAAACCTTAAATGAATATCTTAGTCATGGAATAAATACCGAGTGAGTTGCTATTTTGAGTTCTCATGACGCTGCACAATGAGGCTCATCGATTGCTTCTTTAAGAACTATCTATGTAGCTTTCTTTCCCTCCTTGAGTCTAGATTTATGCCTTTTCCTTCTGACACGTGTTTCTTATTTTTCCTATAGCATAAGGACTTTGGAACCATTGTCTTATGTTGTAGCTATTGTAGTTGAATTGATCTTTATTCATTTAGTACACCATAGCACGGCTTCTGCATGAATGGCATTGAACTACATGTGAAAAGAGGACTCTGTATAGCATAGACCATTGTTCAATCCCTTCCAAGGCTCAGCAGCTCCCAAGGAGACAGGAACATAATATTATAGAATTGGAGAGGAAACCTCGGGTGAGAGAAAACTTGGGATCAAGAAGGAGAGTGATGGGCCTGGTGGTGGGGAAGGATCAGGGAAGATAGTAGGCTTAGAAAACAAATAAGCTGAGGAGGTGATGTTTAAAAGAGCCAGGCAAGGGGTGAGTTCCACAGTGGAAGAATATGACAAGCAGAAACTGTAAGGGTTTCTTGGGTAAGGGTCTGACAGAGGAAATTAATTCGAGAAAGTCAGTGATTGGAGCAGCAGAAGATGATGTTGGAGAAATCAGGGCTTCAAAAATTAGGATTTCAAAGTCGCTTAAATTAATTGGGATTTATTCCATTACAATCCCGTGTGTGTGTGTGTGTGTGTGTGTGTGTGTGTGTGTGTGTGTGTGTGTATGTGTGTGTGTAACAGAATGGTGAGTCTGTTAATCCAACATTGCAGTTCCCCTTAACATTCCTCTTAGTACCTGGCTGAATGTCCCACTCACAACTGTTTCTGTGTCAGTGTGTGCCACATTATTACCCCCTGTGGCTGTGATTAAGACTTCACCACACTTCGATAGGTCTTTAACTCTTGTTGTCCTTGTCCACATTTTACACACATAGCGAGCTAGCTAAGTATGGAAAAGGCAAACTTTAAGCAATCTATTTTCAGTTCATTAGTCAAATACTCAATAATGGCTCTTTAGATAGTTTTAATTTTCATTGAAAGGATTATTGAGATTTTCCTCATAAAAAATGTCTGGCTTTTTTCTGTATATATATTTAATCACTCTTGTTATCCCCAAAGAACTCAATTTTTGGTGTTTTAAAATGTATAACAGACAGTTGCAATGTGTAGATGTGGAAAACAAGACTCTGGAAGTTACACTATTTGTTCAAGGTCCCCTATTCGAATGACACTCACTTTCTGGGTCTTTCCTTTGCTTGGATTTATTGTTGCTTTTAGTGTCCCAGGGAATACCTTCCATTTAGGTTTTCACCTAACACACTATCACTGCTGACGAGGTGCCTTATAGTAATTTGCTTTATTTTCTTTCAGGGAAAAGTAACTATTTGATTTTTAATTAAAAATTTTTTTTGATAATTTCATAAATGTATATAATAAATTTCAGTCATTTAAAAATCCATAGTAACCTCTTTTCCCTCATTTTTATCTCTTCCACTGAAATGCTTCTTTCTCCCATTAACCCCCGCCCCCATGCTTTCATTTCTTTCTGTGTATGTGACCCACTGGTTTAATTAGAGAAGAGGAAACTGAATGAGAAATTTACTCCTCTTTATTTCTTGGCTTAAAAGCCATGTACCACTTAGAAATCATTGCTACCTGATGAAATCCAAATTTCCCTTTAGGAATATTTGGTTTCTCTGTTTGAATCTTAGGAAGCAGGGTTGGCATGAGGGACTGCAGCGTTTCTGAACTAATTGCAGAGCTGTGTCCTTATCAGGAAAGGAAACAATCCTTGTTCTGCAGATAGGTAGAGGGATGGTGGCTTATAGTATATGTGTTGAGGGATGGAGGGAGTACAACCCTGAGCAAGTTGTTTCCAGGGTAAGGGAGAGAGAGTGACAGGTAAGCCCTATGAGGCGAGCACACTTCAGAAGCAGAGCTCTTAAGGACAGTGATCCTTACAGAAATGTGCATGTAACACTTTCAGTTATTTTCAATATTCTGTTATCTTATTTTCACACACACACACACACACACACACACACACACACACACACACACACACACACACACACACACACACAAAACCTACCAGGTTTCCAGGAGGAGTGCCATGGATGGAGACAAGTAAGTAAAGATGACAGGATGAAGTTGTGGCATCAGGTTGGTCCAGGGAGAGCCAGATTGTTCAGGCAGTGGTAGAATTCAACAACCCATGACTTGTAACCACATATTGTTTTTAGATCATCTGTTTTAGCAACTCCTTTCCATCTCTTTTGTGCTGGTGTTTTTAGAAAATCACCGAGAGGCTTCCAAAATCAATCCTTCCATGTATAGTAGACAATGAAGATAAGCAGCAAGTTGTGGAGACTGGTTTTTCCATTTCTTTAGCAAACTGTAAAAAGTCTCCACAGGGCCAGCAAGATGGCTTACCAGGCAAAGGTATTCACCGTACAAGCCTGGAGATTTGAATTCAGGTCCCTGAATCCTCATAAACATGGAAGGGAAGGACTGATTCCACAAAGATTTCCTCTGACCTCTAAATGTGCATCCACATAGTGGCACATACATGCTTTGGAGTTGGCATAAGTAGTTAGCATGGAGGGTCAAAGGTGAACAGGATGTGGTAATAGTAAAGAGAGACCCCCATTAGTGCAGATACATATTTGCAAAGGGGCCATTATACTGATAACTCCTAAGGAAACTGCTGAAAGATGCTGTTGGGGAGAAAAAACAGGGAGCTTCTCTGGGAGTACCTCAAAAATGGCATAATAAAGGACACTTCTGCGTTAAGTCTTAAATAATACTTATGGTTCTAGGTTTGGGGCTGACTGAACTAAAAGAACAAATGGAAGAAGGATTCAACAATCAGAGAACAGCCCGAGCAGAAGCAGGCAGAAGGCAAAGCAATCACGTGACCAGAGCATAAGATGAAAGTGGGGAGGTGATGGTTGTCAGTAATCTAAAAATGCCAGCATGATAGGAATGTGTTCCTTGTCTCTTCACCCCAGTCTCCTGCATTGCTGGTGGGAGTGCAAAACTAGTACAGCCACTTTGGAAAGCTATCTGGCTCTCTCTCAGAAAACTGGGAATAGGGCTTCCTCAAGACCCAGCTATTCCACTCCTTGGAATATACCCAGAAGATGCTCCAGCACACAAGGACATATGCTCAACCATGTTCATAGCAGCCTTATTCATAATAGCCAGAACATGGAAACAGCCTAAGTGTCCCTCAGTAGAAGAATGGATAAAGAAACTGTGGTACATTTACACTATGGAATACTACTCAGCTATTAAAACCCAGTCTCAATTGAAGCCTGCAGCATGCCTATGGCCATTTGTATCCTAAGTGTTGGATGAAATTTAGGCACAGAACTTCACGGCTCTGCCCTATGTCCTGCCTTCTGATTTTCAGTTTAGAATTCATCTTTCCTTAGACAACAAATATATCTTCATGCATTAGGACCTTGGGTTAGGACCATCATGGTCCAGTTTTCACTACCTCATGCTTGCAGGAGAAGGCAGCATGGCAGTTTATTGTAGGGCTGCCATGGGGGAGGCATTTTCTTGCATTTTTGTTGCCATTGCTGCCCATCTGTGTGTTAGTTCTGATTTGGATGTCAGCGAGGTGTGCTCTACAAGCACTCTTTCCTATCTAGTGTAAGAATAGCAGAAGATAACTGGGAAGCCATTTTCCCTTGGTCTCTGCTGTAGACAAATCCTCACAGGCAGAGCTGCTTTCAACAATGTATATAATCCTCTTACTGGATGTAAGGTGCCTGAAATCATATTTTATCAGCTTGAATTTCAAGTGTTCAAGACTGTCTTTAAATTTTATTTATTTATTTATTTGGTTTTTCTTTGGGGGGGTGAGGTTGAGGCAGGGTTTCCGTGTTTGTAGCTTTGGATGTCCTGGACTCACTTTGTAGACCAGGCTGGCCTCAAACTCACAGCTATCTGCCTGCCTCTGCCTTCCTGGGTGCTGGGATTACAGGTGTGTGCTACTGTGCTCTACTTTTAATTAATTAATTTATTCATTATTTTGCATTCTGAAGGCAGCCCCTCTCTTCCCAGTCCCACCCCCCACATACCCCTTCCCTTATTCTTCTGTATCCTTCCCCTTAGAGAAGGAGGAGGTCCCCAATGGGTACCAGCCCACCCTGGCACATTAAGTAGCTGCAGGACTAGGCTTATCCTCTCCCACTGAGGCCAGACAGTGCATCCAGTTAGGGGAACAGGATCCAAAGGCAGGCTTCAGAGTCAGAGAGGGCTCTCACTCCAGTTACTAGGAGACCCATATAAAGACAAAGCTGTGAATCTGCTGTGTATGTGCAGGGAGATTTGGACCAGTCCATGCATGCTCTTTGGTTGGTGCTTCAGTCTCTGTGAGCCCTCTGGGTCCAGGTTAGTTGGCTCTGTGGGTCTTGTTGTGGAGCCCTTGACCCCTTCAATTCCTGCAATCATTCTCTCAACTCTTCCATATGACTCTCCAAGCTCTGTCTGTGTCTCTGTATCTGTTTCCATCAGGTGCTGGGCGAAGCCTCTCATAAGACAGTTATGCTAGGCTCCTGTCCATAAACATAGCAAAGTAACATTAGTAGTATCAGAGATTAGTTCTCTCACATGGACTGAGTCTCAAGTAGGATCACTCTTTGGTTGGCTATTCCCTCAGTCTTTGCTCCATCTTTGTCCCTGCACATCTTGTAGGCAGGAAAAATTTTGGACTGTAGGTTTTATGGGTGGATTGATGTCAACACTGGTTCTTCATGGACCTTTTGGGATGACATTTTTTTCTTTGTCCCTTACTGCATCTAGTGATTCAAGGCCATTCTCATCTCTCCTGTTGTTGCTACGTGCCTCTGCCTCTAGCTCTATAATGGAGGAATAATCAGGGTCATTAGATGTTCTGGAGCCATCTATCCCCCATCTCATCTCCTAGACCTCATCTTATAAAAGATCCCCTCTGCTGTGTGGGGAAACAGTCACATGTTCACAAGGATTGATTTAAGAGAGTTTCTGGGGGTTGTTCTTCAGTAATACTCCTGTAAGTCTTTTCCCAGCTTATAAACCATGAACTTTGGGATCATCTGTTCTCTCAGTGCCTCTCTTACCACATTGGTGCCACACACATCTCTGGGGTTGATGGTTTGTGCACAGCTTTTCCAGTGTGCACCTAAGGGTTCTGAATTTGCCATATAGAAACGTGTCATCAAGACATTCCACAATTTAAGCTTAACAATGTTTGCAAGCATTGTTTAGGAAATGGTAAATAGTGAGATTAGTATTTAGATTGGCCTTACCTTAAAGAACATCAGAGAAATTAAAGAGCCAGAATGACTCATTTCCAATGATGTTCATGTTGTCTACTGTATATCGTGTATTTAGATGTATATTGTATATTTAGATGATTTGTATACCTGGTCTATCTTCTTGCTGGATTGTAAGCTTTCTGGGGACAGAACCCTTTTCTAATTGTTAGTTTATCAGGTAGAGTACAAAAACTACCTTATATAGATACATTGCATGTATTAACTTTTAAAAGAGCATTTATAATCTTAAGAGTGAGTTTCATGGCAGATTCAGACCTCAGCCAAAATAAGACATCTAATAAGATACAGTGCTGATGTTCAAACTCTCTTGACTTCTGGGCCCATGCTTTTATCTATCCCATTATGATCATTTTCACTTCTATAGTATGTGCTGAATGAATCATAATTATTGCTTTATAGCTAACACAGCACTTTTACATGCATTATCTTGTTAGATCTCCATTTAAGAAAAGGCAGGCAACCATCACCTGCTTCTCCATTTTAGCAATGAGCAAACAGGTTCAGAATGGCCAAGTGTATTCATTAATTTACCTATTCAGGCTTCATTATGCAGACATTTGCTGAGCCTCCATGAGGTGCCAAGCTTGGTTATGCCTTAAGAAACAGTGGTAAGCCAGAGCACTAACTTGTTCCTCTATAAGTCCTATGGCACTGGATTATTCATGCTGCGTCTATTCCAAACAAATTGAGTGCTTTATAGAAGCAGATTATGGGAAACTGTCAGTAAAACTAGACAAAAAATTAGATCAATATATAGTATCAATGCACTTTTGATTCCTAGTAAGAAAATATCTCTTCAAATAGTGAAAAACATTTCTTATTTATTGACTCACATTGCTAAGACAAACAAGCAAAAATCATTGGCAATACATGTATGATTCTAGGGGAAACCAGGTGAAATCATATATATATATATATATCATATATATATGATTTTCTTAGAACTTGGTTAGATATAGTCTTTATCATTTAGTCCCTTTAGGTTATAAAGATATGCATTAGACAGTGGTTTGCTTTTACTGTTGGACCAAGGGAAATAGAGGACAACTTGATTCTGATAGCTCCAAGAATTATAATTCCTTAGGAGCTCTTGGTTTGGCTCTGTTTAAATAACATGTCAAGATATCCCTGCCCTGGGCCTCAGGATGCTCTGACTGGCAAGACTGTACATTGTTCTTCTTCCCAACCCCTTCCTGCCTCTGTCATGGAGGAAGCAAGCTCTAGCATTTGACATCAGAAGAACAGATTTCTGAAAAAGCAGAATTTCAAGCAGTTAAAACAAGTAGATACTCCCTACAAGTTGAAACAGTCAGTCATTCTGCAACGTGACCTGGGTGTTTTTTAAAAGTCACCAATGCTATGAAAAATGGTACAATAAAAACCACAGGACAGATGGAGAACACGACATTCCAGAGACCACAATCAGACTTTACCAAGTGGTATCTGAAGTAAAGCATAGGAACAGTATTAAACACAACTGCAACTGTATCCATGTCTATTTCGGTAAGTACTGTAATTCACCCTGAAAAAGAGCTGCAGAATGTGCTGGGGGTTGTACAAGGGGAGAGGTCCTGCCTGTGAGTCTCTGGGAAAGTCTGGCCAGATGCTTATCAAGCTTTGCTTTGCCTTGCATCCTCCAGGTTCTAGGGTGTGGTTTTCTGCCTTCCAGAAAAGGTCTTTGAAGTCATTTGAGTTGATAACTTAGTTCATTAGAGTTGAAAACTTAGTCCATGGAAAAGCTACCTTCTTCAGTTAATATCTGCTGTAGCCAGAAGTTATTTCTATAGTTTTCTCATCTGTTCTTGTGGCTTCACCCAGTTGAAGGTTTTAGAAGTTTATGACAATATTTGAAATCTGCAAGCTTACCAGAACTGGGTCTGAAAAGAATTCTAGTCTGGGATTTGGCAATTTCTGCCTAAGACCTTCTTATGCATGGTGCTTGCTTTTTCATCATGAGGAATGCTGTTTCTGACTTTCTTTTTTTCTATTTGATATTCATTCCATATGCTCAGCGGTCTTTCTAACTCTTCTATTTCCATAGGCCTTGGTTCTTATTGAATTCATAACACTTGACATTGTTCCAGGAATAGACATTTATTTTCTCACATTCTCCCTTGTGGTCTGCAGTGTGGATCTCATTATGCCTGTTGCTCAGGAGGGTCACATGGTCTCTCGTTTCTTTAAAAATATGGTTCAGATTTTCTCTCAAGACATAAAACTTTTCTTATTTTGCACTTCTTGGCATTTTGAATCCCTATTGTTAGATATGAGTAGTATATTGAGAGAATTTTTTTTCATATAGGAAGGTTCACAAGTGTCAAAGATACCAAGACATCACGTTGTAGAATAAAACACAAGGTGAGCTGGTTGCAGCCAGGTGCCTTGTATGTTTCTGTTTTGAATCTTCCTACATTTGTGGTTCTGGCACAATTTTCTGTTTCTTTGTGTTTCTGATGTATAAAACTGTTCATATGGAAATGTAGAATTCAGCTTGTGCTCAAATTGTTTCCTAATGTCAACTCCATTACAATACATTTTCCATGTCAAAAGAAAAGATAAGAACAGATGACTAAAATAGAAGAGTCAAACCCATCACTTTTGCTTCAGCCAGGTATCCCATACACAGCAGGACCACTCGAGCTAGCACTGCATGGATATTCAGTGTTTAAAATATTATGAGATGCATTTTAATATATTCCTACATTTTGGGTGTAGAATAATCCCCCAAATCATGGGAGGTAAAATCTTGATCCCTTGCTTGGAGCTACTGAAATATTGGAACCTTTCAGTAGTATTAAGGTGCTATAGTCATTAGTAGTATGATCTTGAAGGGGACAGTGGGACTCCTGGCTCTTTCGTCCTTCTTTTCCCTTATGACTGCTATGAAGAGGGTGGGATCCCCCCACAATGTGCTTCTGTTGTAACACCCTGTTTTACCACATACCCCGAAGTAACGAGGCCAAGCAAGCATGAACCAGAATAACCCTTTCCTTGCTGTAAGTTATGTGGGACATCTCATTACAGCCATAGCTGACCAACATGTACAGAAATGGCAGATGTTAAGCATCTAATATGTTATTATTGCTGTCAGTGATTAAAATGTAGTCGGAATAGGCTGGTTTTTACCTTTCTGTCTAGACTCATTAATGACATATTAAAATATCCCTTTTAGTATTTTACAATTGAGTTTTTAACAAACTTCTCTGTTGTATCGTTACATTTTCATCACACTCTACTTGATTCTAACATATATTACCAAAACCTCAGGGAGCATTTATGCATCTATTGTGTTACCCTCAAACTAGAAACTCTTGCTTTAAGTGACTATGACAAGAAACTTAAAAATGAAACACATTCTTTAAATATAAAATTGCTTATGATTGAGAACTTCTATGGTATTGTAGCAGTGATGGTATAAATAATTTTGAGGTAAAGGTTCCTTAAACAAATTGAATGTAGTTGAGTAAGAATTTCATTGTAGAAGTTTTGTTGGGATAAACTTTGAGAAATTTTATGGGAATGCCCCTCTAGTCTTATCATTTTATATAATCTCCACATACAAATTTCCAAAACATTATTCTAGGATAAAGAAGCTACAGTGGTCCCAGGTGAGCAGGGTTTCCATATTTGGATGCCTTCTTTTGTTTACTAGTGTCTGTGCTGGTGCCTGGTACATAGTGAGTTCCCAAGTTATGGTTGGCCTGATGGCAGAGAGGTATCTTAGAAGTTACTCAATTAAGAGTTCATGTTATGCCTCTTTTATTTGTTTCCATTGCTAATTTACTCTCCGTGTTGTATGTGACATTTTATTAAAAAGGTAGGCCTATATTTAAGAAAAAGATAGGTTTTGTATCTCTCCCCCTCTTTTGGATACCAGTTGCAGATATTTGAGCTTTTCTCACATATCAGCATGTGTCAAATGTCCTTTATTGCTACCAGCAATTTCTGTCCCTTTTATAGCTTATTTCTCTTTAGTTTGTTGCTTATCCAAAGTGTATGTTCATCCAACTTCCTTTATAAACTTACTTTGATATACATGCTAAGGATCTTTAGGGTTGCTTTTTTTCTTTATGGAGCCTTGGTCTGTAGGGTATGATGTTTTAATTACTTAAACACTTGTGTGCTGCTGATCTTATATGATCTTTTGTGATCTTATTCAACACTGTTTTTGAGATGGGTCTTAGGCTCCTGTTCTAAGCATGCCATTTGTACATTGTGCTCCATAATGTTTGGTCTCCCCTGTCCTGCACATTACACTTGTTCTTATCATTGTTATAAAAATTATGTTCTATGCTGAAAATTCTGTACATGTCCCCATATAGCCCCCCCTTTTTTGGTTTTGAAAATTGGTTTTTTTTCCTCTTACATAACATATTCTGATTACAGTTTCCATCTCTATACTCATCCACCCTACATTCCTTCCTATCCAGATTCACATCCTTTCTGTATCTCATTAGAAAACAAACAGGCTTCTGTAGAATAATAATACCACAAAATATAATAAGATAAAACAAAAACTAATACACTGGAATATCATAAAACAAACCATCAGAGGAAAAAGAATCAGATAAAAGGAGGAAGAAATAGAGACCCACTTGTTTGCACACTCAGGAATTCCATAAAAACACAAAACTGGAAGCCTTACTATATACACAAACAGACCTGTAGGGTAAGAAGAGAAAAGAAAAATTATATAAGTAAGATAAAAAAAGATAAATTTGAAAAAGGGGGAAATCCCTGACTTGATACTGTGAGACAAGGAACCTCCAGAGATCCTGTTGAATTTGTTTGTTTGTTTTATTGGCCATCTAATGCTGGGCATGCAGCCTACCTTTAGGAGTTGTTTGTTTCCCCAGTGAGACTCCCTTGAAGAAACAGTTTTCTTTTGCAAGTGGTTATAAATTGGACGTAGCTTCTGGGTAAGGGATGAAGGCATGCATCCATGTCTTCTTTTAGCTGTAAGATCCCATCTGGAGGAGACCTCTGCAGGCCCTGTGCATGCTGCCTCAGTCTCTGTGAGTTCACATGAACTTCAATCCTGTTGACTTAAGGGTCTTGTTTTCTTGTTGTCCTCCATCCCCTCTCGCTCTTGCACTCCTTTTGCCTCTTCTTCTTCTTCAGGACTCCCTGAGCACTGAAGGGAGGGATTTGATGGAAACATCTCCTTTGAGCTGAGGGTTCCAAGTGAGCCATGCTCTGTTTAATGTCCGGCTGTGGGTCTCTCTATTTGTTCCCGTCTGCTGCAGGAGGAAGCTTCTCTCTGATGATGGCTCAGCAAGACACTGATTATGTTTATCTTTCTGGGTCAGGATTACCTCACTCGGGATGATTTTTTTTCTCGTTCCATTGACTTACGTGTGATATGGTACACTTTACACAATGGAATATCTATTACTCAGCCATTAAAAGAAATGATATTTGCATAATTTCTATTAAGGTATTATGTCTGCCAGATTATCATCTGTGAGACTCCTGTGCCACCCCACATATTTCCATGAAGACTACTAGAATGACTTCTTTAAAATAGCTATTACAACTTAGACTTTCCCATTGGGTCCTATGGTGCTGTGTTCTGAACAATGCAGGATGTGCTGAGATATTCTGTTTGCCTTATGGTGTACTAATATGGTAGAATATTAGTATTTCTCTTTATTGTAATGTTTATTGTTTAAAAACGCTCATTCTGTTTAACATGGCAGTCTCCACTGTGATGGGGATAATGGCTCTGCATTCTTTTGCTAGTTGACCTATTGCTTTTATCAGAAAAATTCCTTGGGTTGCGGGTTGAATGAGCTGAGAGAACATTTTGCTCAGTTTGGCCATATGGAAAATGTGCTTTACCTTTTGACAAAGCCAGTTTCTTCATAGGAAGAACTTCCAAATGCACAACAGGAAAATCATATAATTGATGGAGTAATGATCCATGCTCAAGCTCAGAAACCAAAGGTTTTGCAAGGGGCTCAAACATCTGATGAAGAGAAAGATTTCTGAGATGATTAGTCCACTACCCACCAAATAAACGTAACAGAGACTTTAAAAAATGTTAAACACATATACAGTGCATCTCACTGTATCTATTTTACCCATATCTACCCTTGGAAGTCTTCCCTAACACATCTCCTTCTCAACTTCTTCATGTTCTCCTTTGAAATTATAACTTGGGTGCTGCCTCTCTGCAAAGTGTGTGTGTGTGTGTGTGTGTGTGTGTGTGTGTGTGTGTGTTGTGTGTGTGTGTGTGTGTGTGTGTGAGAGAGAGAGAGAGAGAGAGAGAGAGAGAGAGAGAGAGAGAGAGAG
>OU015755.1:78764089-78829293 GCA_907169655.1 Acomys percivali | reverse complement strand
AGAGAGAGAGAGAGAGAGAGAGAGAGAGAGAGAGAGAGAGAGAGAGAACCTACTGGTGGCCTCTGTCTCCATCCTCAGGATTCAGCAACTTCTGAGCTAGAGATGGAGCCTGAATAGCCCCTCCCCCAGTCATGTGGGGATTTTTCAACTTGCTTGGACTTGAGCAGGGCCTCTGCATGTAACTATAGCTGCTGGGAGTTCATGAGTGCAACAGCCATGCCATGTCCAGTGGGCAGCACTTCATAACACACTCCCCCACCCTGCTGTTCTTCCATTCCTTTTATCCAGCCCTTTACTTAAAGTGTTCCTTGAAGTTTGATGAGGGGCAGATTGATATAAATGTCTACAGCTGTGCACTCCCAGATGCCCATTCTCAGCATTTTGGACAGGCATAAGTCTCTGCTTCAACTACTACCTACTGATGTAAGATGCTCTGGCCAAGCTTGGGAGAAGCACTAATCTATGGCTATAAACATAAATATTTAGAAGGCAGTTTGAGTTTAACAAAATGGACAGTTAGTGAAACGAGAACAGTAGGGTTCCCTCCCATAGCCTCTGATCTCATAGCCATAAGTTTTGACTATATTTACAGTTGCAGGCATATATATTTCCTCCTGTGGAGCTTTGTCTAGAAATTAGAACTCTCTCTCTCTCTCTCTCTCTCTCTCTCTCTCTCTCTCTCTCTCTCTCTCTCTCTCTTATGTGTAATCATTATTTTAATTTGTATTCACAAATACTAAGTCTGACTATTTTCTCATATCTCCTAAACACTCATATCTTCTTTCATTACATTGTTTATATACTTAGGAGCAGTTTTAATCAATTATTTTTAAAGGTTTTATTTTATTTTTAAGTTTTTGTGTATGTGTGTGTTTATGAATGTATGATGCATGTGTTAGGGTGGATATGCATGATACAGTGCACACACGAGGATTTTAGAAGACCACATTATAGACTTGGTTCTCTCCTTTCACTCTTACATGTGTTATGGGTTTGTGTGGAAAAGTTTTAGCAATTGACTTATTTTACTAGCCTCTGTCCCAATTTTTCTTTCTTTGTCTTGTCTTCCTTCCTTCCTCCCTCCCTCCCTCCCTCCCTTCCTCCCTCCCCTTCTCCTTTACTCCTCCCCCCCTCTTTATTTCTGAGACAGGGTTTCTCTGTGTAGCCTTGGCTGTCCTGGACTGGCTTTATAGACAAGGCTGGCCTTGAACTCACAGAGATCCTCCTGCCTCTGCCTCACTGAATGCTGGGATTGCAGGCATGCACCACCATGCTCAGCCTGTCCAAGTTTTCTATCTGAGCTTTTTGTATTTTAGGGCTCCTTGTTCCTGCATCTGATACAGAGTAGAGATCAAACCATGATACCCGTGTCTTTCCCCTAAAGAGTGTGATACTATCAAAAGACACTAGGGAATCTTTGTGGTCCTCAGAGTTGTATCATGTTGCCTTAGATAGATATTGAAGTAAATTTTATGCATTCTGGCAGCAGTTGATTTCAAATGCTTAGAAAACACTCCCTGTGTGGAGCCAATTAAAATAGTGACACGGACGATGTGTTCTTATTCTTACTCTGTGTTGGAAGTCCTGTCAGAGTTTCTGTGTCTTAATTGGCTCCATTTGAAAGGGAATTTTGAAATCCCCTGCTGTAGTATAAATGTACTTATTTATCCCTTGAGTTTCCATCTGGTGCCTCTGCAATGGCTGCTGAGACTTGCTTGTCTTGCTGCTCTTGGGAACTGAGTGCAGTGGCATTTGAATTGATGAGAGCGGTAGCACCTTGGATGAAGTGGATGATGACAGGTCAACTGCAGTTCCATTAGGTACAGAGGTGAAAACATAGTTTCTAGAAAAGTTCATTTCAGTGTGAATGATCGACTCCTAAATTAGCATTCATTTCTACCAACAATTTTCAAACTTGCCAGGTGATCATTTTTTCAAGCCTCTCCTTTGAAGGGAAATAAGATTCTGATTCAGGTAATATGATATGACCTAATGAGTTTAACATTATCAGGTTAAACTTTGGGGAAGGCACCTGCAATTATCTCAGTGGTGTCTTGACCTCCTCGATGTGGAGCTGTTCTTTCACTAGTCCCATTCTCTTGTCTTCCTATTCAAATATTCGTCTCTCCTTTGTTACCAGCTTGGTTACGTGATTCTTAAGCATGCCAATGGGCTTTATGTGAAGGGTATTGCCTTATCATTAAATTTTCCTCAAGTGTGCATCCCAAGCATCTCTAACTTACTTATATCTAATATAGTATAAAAGCTGTCTAAATACACTAGCCTAACAGAGATGTCCCCTGAAAGTCTTCACATAGCAGGAGATTGGGATAGATACTGGGACTTCCTATTGGTACTCCAGGTGAGAGAGGTAAGGGAGAAAGGGGGGAATAGAAGGATCTAGAGGGTCCTAGAAACCTATAAGAAGACCATCAAGGCTGGTGGATCTGGACCCAGGGGTTCTGTTCACACTTCTGTACCAACCAAGGACAATGTATGCAGTAAACATAGAACCTCTATTCAGATCTGGCACATTTTCCACAGTTCTATGGAGAACAGAGCCTGACTCTGGTATGAACTCTGGTGCCTGCTATTTGACCACTTCCCCTTGGTGGGGAGACCTGGTGGCACTCAGAGAAAGAGTAACCAGGCTACCAGAATGAAACCTGATAGGCTGTGATCATATGGTGGGGGAGGAGGTCCCCTTCTGTCACAGACCTAGGGAAGGGAAATAGGATGAAAGAGGGAGGGAGGGAGGAATGGGAAAATACAAGTGAGGGGATAACAATTGAGATGTAATCTGAATAAATAACTTAAAAAAGATGTCTAAATAGTATAGTGTATTGTTTAGGGAATAATAGCATACAATTTTAAATATGCAAAGCACAAACAACATTTTCTCCTTAGAATATTTTCTGTATACATGGTTGGTTGAATCAGTAAATGTGGAATTTTGGATATGGAAGACCTGCTGCATATTTTATTTTATTTTTTAGTTTGTCTTTTCTTTTCTTTTCCTTTTCTTTTCTTTTCTTTTTTTTTTAGTTCTTTGAGACAGGGTTTCTTTCTGTAACCTTGGCTTTCCTCACTTTGTAGGCCAGGGTGGCCTCAAACTCACAGAGGTCTGCCTGCCTCTGTCCCCCCTCCCCCGCCCCGCCCAAGTTCTGTGATTACAGCCATGTACCACCACACCTGGCTTGTATATATTAAATAAAACCATTGCATGATTTTATCTTCAATTGTATAGTACATTACCCTGAGAGATAAAATTAAATGTATAATACCACCAAAATGATTGAATGTTGTCTTTGAAATAACTGTAGATACCATGCATTCTAATCTTTTTAAAGTTGGAGATATTGAGGCTCAGAGAAATAAGTCTACTTAGAAGGAAGAAATCCATTTTAATATATCTCTTAAGTTTTAGAAAAAATATTTGGCAAAAAAGTTTTTCTTTCCTTTGAATGCTTGGAGATCTTTATGGCAAGTGAGTAACAGAATCCTGTACATCAATGACAACTACCACTCCCTCCCCCCCACCAAAATCCTTCAGTTGAAAAGATAGGAAAAGACTGGTGGGAATGCAAACTAGTACAGCCACTTTGGAAATCTATCTGGTGCTATCTCAGAAAACTGGGAATAGGGCTTCCTCAAGACCCAGCTATTCCACTCCTTGGAATATACCCAGAAGATGCTCCAGCACACAACAAGAAAATTTGTTCAACCATGTTCATAGCAGCCTTATTCATAATAGCCAGATCATGGAAACAGCCTAAGTGTCCCTCAGAAGAGGAGTGGATAAAGAAACTGTGGTACATATACATTATGGAATACTATTCAGCTATTAAAAACAAGAAATTCCTGAAATTTGTGGACAAATGGATTGAGCTAGAAATGATCATAATGAGTGAGTTAACCCAGAAGCAGAAAGACTCCAACAGTATATACTCACTTATATCTGCATACTAGCCCAAGGGGTATGTCCCACGAAAGCCTTCACTTACCAGGAAACTGGGACAGAGGGGAGGACATCCTATTGGGACTCTAGATGAGAGAAGCATGGGAGAATAACAAAGTAGAAGGATCCAGAGGGTCCTAGAAACCTACAAGTAGAACATTATGAAAGGCAGATTTGGGCCCAGGGGTTCCGCTCAAACAATGGCACCAGCCAAGGACAATACAGGCGGTAAACTTTAAACCCCTACCCAGATCTAGCCAATGGACAGGACATTCTTCACAGTTGAGTGGAGAGTGGGGTCTGACTTTCTCACATACTCTGGTGCCTCATATTTGACCATGTCCCCTGGGGGGGGGGAGACCTGGTGGAACTAAGAGGAAGGACAGCAGGTTACCAAGAAGAGACTTGATACCCTATGAGCATATACAGGGGGAGGAAATCCCCCTCAGGAACAGTCATAGGAGAGGGGAATAAGAGGAAACTGGGAGGGAGGGAAGAATGGGAGGATACAAGGGATGGGATAACCATTGAGATGTAACAAGAATAAATTAATAAAAAAAGAGAATAAAAAGAAAAGATAGGAAAAGACATTAGCTCTTACTGTGATTTATATCCTGTCATGTCTTTATAAACATATTATAAGCCAATACATTTCATAAAGAATTTTATAACAATTCTAAACTTTTGCGTTTCTCAGGCTATTTCTGCCCAGCTTCCTAGAAAGACTAAGAGAAGGTACAGTTGACATCTTATCATGTCAGTTGACATCTTATGAAGTCTAGGATTCTTTATGGATCTCCTAAACCAAATTTTCCATGGAAGAGAAAAGCAAGGTTCATGGAGGTGTGAATGGCTGGGTGATAGGCTCTAGCTTCTCCAAATCCGTGTCAGTCACGTGTGGTTTGTGCTTTTCTTTTTAAAGGCTGCCTATTTAGATTTGTTTATTTTATAGTATACACATGAAGGCTTCACCTGAATGTTTGTATGTGTGTCACGTGCATGCCTGGTGCCCATAGAAGTCAGAAGAAGGCATCAGAGCCTATCACAACTGTGAAATTTTCTCCATAATATTAATCTATGAGCATGTCTTGGGGACAAACTAATGACTGTTGATTAACATCAGATGACCCAGTCCACTGTGCGCAGCGCCGTCCCTAAATAAGTGAATCTGGCCTGTATGAGAGCAGGAGCAGGCTAGAGAACACCATTCCTTTATTGTCACTGCCTCTAGTTCCTACTTTGAGTTCCTGTCATGGATTTCCTGGAGTATGGACTGTTACCTGTATGCCAAACAAACCCTTCCCTCACCCAGTTGCTTTTGATCAGTTTTTAATCACAGTAACATAGAAGCAAAAACAAACAAACAAAACAAAACAAAAAACTAGAACTGTTTCCCAGAACTAACTCCTGATCTGTACCTCTGAGAACTTCTCACATGGTTGTATAAGAGATGTTTGCAATACTAGGGAGTCCGTGGCATTGCTATTTGTCATGTTCTATGAATGATGGATAGAAGCATACCAAGATGTAATAGGAAAAGTGATGAATAAATTATGATTTATTCACACAATAAAATACTATGGATGCTTTGAAATGCATGAGGTCTTTCTCCTCCTCACCCCTGCTTATTACTTTTTTACTTTCTCTCACCCTGTCTCTCTTTCCCTAAAAAAAGGTTTTAGAAGCATAACTTCAAGCAAGAAAGAAAAATCTCAAGAGAATATACTATGATATCATGAATATAAATTACAAAACATACAAAAATATATTTCACTATGTATGGATGTCTACACTGGCAAACTTGCAAATGCTTACATGAGAATAACTGAGGCCATTTTAGCACCAATTATATTAAAATATTTTGATGTCACTTTATTGTATGTAAATGATAAGACCAGTTTAACACACAATTTCTAGATCAATAAATAAGATATCTTGCAGGTAAGAATAACATTTATACCATGGGTATTGTTTCTATGATGGCTGCTGCTTTCTGCTTATTTAGTGCTGACTGGATAGTTACCAATTTCTTTGCTGGATTGCCCAGGAGGGATTTGGCCAAGAAGACTTTGGGGTAAATGAAAGCATTATTTGTCATTGATAAAAACATCTGTTTGGAATATATGAGCATATTTTCTCACTTTCTAGAACTGTGCTGTTTAAGAAATGTTCAACAGAAACAGAGAAGTTGAATAGTGTATTGTGTCTCAGAACAAAATGGATTGTTCAATATGCAGTAATGTTTCATTTTACTCAGGTAAAATTTTGTTGTCGGTGGCAAACTGAGGTCCTGTGAGTTTAAGACAAAAGGCATATTTACTGGTTTGGGTAACTTGGGTGATGTCCTCGTCATGGCTAGACCCAGAAGCTACTATTCTGTTAATGTCATCTATCTTCTGTTTGAGCATCAAGTCCTAGGCTTTAGTGGTCCTGTTCCCAGGTTTCTGGATGAGACTCTCAAGCACTCAGAGGCCATCTTCCCACATATAGGAGTCCTGGGGAGGCCGTGGTTGGATTGACATGCCTTGGTTGATAAGCCATTATAGAAATAACTGTGGTGATTTAGAGATTAGTTGGAGTACTTATATTCAGACAGGCAAGCGATATTTGGATTGTCTATCAGAATATTTCATTAAAAAGAAAGTGGAGTAATATAATCAGGGACTAAGCTAAGGGAAGATATAGCACAGGCACACAAAATCCTACAGCACTCATGGACCACATTGCTTTTCTTCCTGTCATTCCCCCTCACCACAGGTCTAAATAGACAGTGTGAAAGACAAACCATACACACTTAAATAGCACTGAACTTTATTAAAGCATGAACAGATGATCTTTTCTCAGGTAAGTTTGTCTAATACTCATCATTGCCAATATTTGGCAAAACAGGAATTAGGGAAGTTTCTATAAGAAAAGCATGCTCAAAAGTGTCTGCTGCCTTGATGGATGTAACATATAAAGCCTATGTTTTCTTTATTTGTGAACAGTAGGTACTTATTGGGGTCCATTCATTGCCTTAGTCTGTAAGATGCTGATGGAGGACCAGCAGACCCACCTAGGTGAGAACACCATCACTGCATGGACGAGAGAGTTAGCTTTGCTGCAGTCAGCACAGAGGTGACTTGTGTTGACTTGTATAGATTTGTACCACTGTGTTACACTGTACCCCACTTTGAGATGCTCATATCACTTCTAAATCAGACACTAAGTGTAATTAAATATTACCCTCGGCACATCCCTCCTTTAAGGGCATTTTTATTCACCATGATTTAGAACATGACAATTGGGTGAGATTAAAGCAGCAAATTGTGCCTATAAAATAAACCCTGAAAATAGCAAGGGACTATAAAATTTTATAAAGGGAATACTGCACATGCCTTCAATCCGATAAAACTTTCGTGAGCTGGGAGATTAACTGTGAAATAAAAGTAAGCCAATACAGTATGTGCCACATCCAGACTATAAACTGCAGAATATTGTTTAGTGTAACTTTTATGTTCCCTCCTCAAATGACTCCCCAGTATCTGGGGAATATCCCGTGCAGCACAGAATTAATTAGCCTTCAAGGAAATTGGCTCAGGAGACAGTAGGCTACTCTGTCAAGTGGAGGAAACTGGGTGATAGTACTGGGATGTGATAGAATTTGTGCTTTGGGGGAGGTTCTGTGGTTCTTGCTTCTGCTAAACTGGCTCCTTTCTTGGCTTGCCTTGTGTTTATGCTCTGTCTCCTGTAAAGGATGCAACAGATACCTCTGACTTTCGAAAGCTATCTGCTTCTCATTGAGAGTCACAGGGTTTTACGGCTATATGATATTTGAATTCTCATGTACTCTTGTACCTCTTTAAAAACAGACAAACAAACAACAACAGAAACCACCCAAACAGCAGCAACAACAAAGCAAAGAAATAGAAGTTGAAAGCATTAAGTGATTTGCTTGCATTCACATGGCATGATTAGGGCACCAGTCCGCTCTCCTTCAGAGATCATCACATCTCACTGTCTCATTGTATTCTTCTTGTTACACATGGAATATCGCAAAGGAACAAATCCCCCTTTGAACTCAGAAGACTTCAAAAAGACAATTTGAAGTAAATCATCTCTAACCTATCCCACAATGAGTAGCCACTTGAAACATTATATCATATTTCTTTCCTACCTTTGTCTCTACATATGAAGGAAATATAGACCTAATGACTTTCCCTAAAAATTAAGGTATTTAACTTTACTAAATTAATACATACATCTACTGGGAATTTTTTTTGTCAAGTGATGAAACACTATTAAAAGCATGATCTTAATTAGTTTAGAATATTATCACTCTTTAAAAATACATTTAATTATCATATTATTGTTTTGTTCCTTGCTCAGAAACTAAGGTTGTTTTAAGGTGAAAAATTTTGACTTGGAGATATGAAAAATGGCAGCGAGCTGATGGAATGTAAATCTTTTTAATGCTTTATGTCCATCGGCAGTTTTATGTGAGCAGTTGAATCACATTCTATGTAATAATGTGCAATTTCATACCAAGTAAAATTAGATGATATTGTTTCAATATTAGGATAAATTTATGTTAGCTTTCTTAAACCTTGAGTTTTCTGTACTCTGAAAAGCATCCTTGTCTTAGATCAATCTGTATCTTTTAAGAGATTGCAGACCTCCAGGTTGCCTAGAATCCATTTATCTATTCTTTTATTCACATGTGTAATTTAGTTCTTTCCATCTAATCATATGACAACTCCTAGGATATGCAAACGGTAGAATGATAAATACGGTCTTGTATTTGCCTCCCATTTTCTTGTAGGGGAAAAATAAGTGAACGGCTTCACCCATACCAGAGCAGAATCACAGGAAAGCCTAGCTATCTAGCCTCAAGGTCAAAAAGAAGGGAGATTGGTACAAAGTAATTGCAGAATCACAAAAATAGTTCAAATATCTGCCATGCTCAGAAAACACAAATGTGGTTGGAATGGAGAGTGAAGGATGAGAAAAAGAAATAAGATGTGATAGTACAAAGCACGGCTTTCTTTTATTAACCTTACTTAAATATGAGGAGATACATGTCTTTGTAACTTCCCACTCCTTACCTGCATCATGCTGAGGTTAACAAGGCTATAGTTGAGCCAGAGATGAGGGTTACTTGATGCTATGTATTCTCGCTGCTGTGTATCACTTTTCTTTGAGCATACGCTCTATTTCTCTAAAGTTAAATTACAATAACAGAAAAAAAATACCATATGTCCACAACATGCAGATATTATCTCTGAAGTGCATAAATAAATGTTTAGTAGGGTTTGTTTAAACTCATTTGACAGTGTCAGACTTTACTCTCTCACAGTCACACAGCTGCATAACATTTAGAGAAATACTTGTACTAGTAGAGATACTTTAGAATGATTATTGAAAGAGAAATGCGGTTTTATTACTTTCATATACATAATTTGAATTATGCTAATAAAGAATTGCCTAATAGATGCCACGATGAACCTGCTTTAATGAATACATGAAAAGAATTCTGTAATTAGTATAATAATTTTGTTCAAATAAAAGCTGATGAAGTTTTTAAGTGTCTGAATATAGTTTATCTTTTACAATAGGACAAAAGTATTTCTTATAAATAAAAAAGATACCAATTTTTGAATTTGCATGGAAGCATTTCAGTCTTCAAAGTTAATATTTTACTTTTTTAAAGATTTTACTTATTTATTTGAATGTGTGTGCATATGCTTATATGTGTGCAAGTGCTCACAGAAAGGAGGTCAGGAAGGCATCAGATCCTTTGTACCTGGAGTTATAAGTGGTTAGGAGTCATCCAAATGATTACTGAGAACTGAACTCATCCCCTCTGGAAGAGCAGTGAGCTCTGCTAACCACTGAGCCATATCTCCAGCCCTTCACAGTTCATATTTTAAAAGACTTGGATCGCACAATGAGTTCATCATGTATGTTAAGAGTTTTTCACGTTCATTGTATAAATAAGAAGTCAAAAGTATTACAGAAATTAAATGAGTGGCCATGTGGTCTATAATTAGTAATTAATAAAAGTACACTTAATATCTAGGTTCCTGGAGTATTGATGTTATTGTTCTATATTGTATTTTATATTATAGTTTTATCAATATCTCCTGTTTTCCTATGGGTGAGTGGGCAGAAACTCTTTGAAGCCATACCCTTTTATACTCTAAATAAGTTCAAGGAGAAATAGGATCAGAGGATCTTGAATTATCTTCTCTAAAAATGTTCACAATATTATACTTACCTTTTCATTACCTCAAAAAAAAAAAAAAAAAAAGTGAAGAAAGCCAACCAAAGCTGAGTCTTGCAAGTATAGTTTTACTTTTATGTTCTTAGTGTTAAGTTGGAAATTTCTGGCTTTCAAAGATACCACCATAGATCTTCAGTTATTATCAAGCTGGGAATACTTAATTACACAAAGAATGCCATATGTTTGGAGATATAGGAACATCACCCAAGATAGCATATTCTTCTAAGGAATATACCTCAGAAAGGAAATTACAACTTTCTATCCTCATCCTTCCTTGTCTGCTTCTCTGGATGATGGTAGAAAAGTTAGTAGTCCAGAAAGTTGCAGCCATTTATGAATCTTTGTTTAGCTACGAGCATGGAGAGTGACCAGATCTATTGGAAATCACAGCCATAAGAGCACTGGCACGCATGCTAAGAATCTGTGAAAATGACAAATTTTGAATTGAAATAATGTGATAGTTTTTTTTTTTTTTTAGAAAAACAAAATAAAAAGACATGAGATGCATAGGTTAAATAAAGCTATTCTCCCAAATGAGCAACTCAGAACTTCACTACATCAGCTTCTTATTGTATTGTAGAATTGCTGAGAAGTGAGGGATCCCCTCTTTATATCTAGGCACACAGTATACAAGAGAAAATAACAGGTCCATCTCCTGTTCCTCTGTGTCTGTTATATGACAACTGGGACAAGTATACTGACTGCAGCATTACACTGAGGCTGCCGTGCTGTGATTTTACCGTATTTCTAATAGCATCGTAAATTCCTTCACACAGAGGAAACCTATTCTCAGGTACTTAATGTTAAGACTTTCATATCTGTCTTATATGTCAAATATAGAGGAGCTGAGAGAGTTTATTACTTTTATTTTACCATGAGCAAAAATATAACGAGGGTCTGAATAGGGGAGAGTGATTTGTGATGGAGTAATGGCCTTGTTGAAAGCAGCTGAAAAATTTTGGTGCTTACTTTAAAGTCTGCTTGAATGTGTCACGGTATTTTTTTTTAAGTCACGAAAGTAGGAAGAGCTGAAATCTCAGAGTCAGAGCTAAGAAAAGTTGAGTTAATGAGTCCTCCCTCATTACACCTGAGGGCTGCTTCTGCTTTTGCGTAGGAAGAGGAGCTAAGAATGGGGTTCTGGCAAGCCAGACAGCAGCTTTAGGGGAAAGAAAATGGAGACACCTTTGTGGCCTAAAAATAAATAAACAAACAAATAAGCAGATAAATGGAGGCCAAGATCCTGCTTCTTCACAACGTATTTGCTGGCATGTGAAACTGAATAACAGATGTGGGGATACAAAGTATAGTACCACAGTAGATAAGCTAAAGATCTTCTAGAATGAGAAATTGAGAAACCAAGGCTTACTGTTCAAGCCTAGCAGGGAGAATGAACACACTAGAGGTTCATTTGGAAGCCAGACAGAACTATGCTGTAGGAAGACCCTTCTAGATGTGGACTTAAGAGATCAATTCTGAGAGCAGAGAAGTGCTCTCAGCAAGAATGAAATAACCTGGAGTTGTGATGATTTTTAACAGGGTCTGACGCTCAAAGAAATACTGACAAATATCACGATGAGAAACTTGTTGATGGCATACAATGATAGAAAAATCTTGAAATTTGTACTATTCAGTCATATGACATGATTGAAAAATGGCTGTGATTGATGTGCTTGGGAAAATATGGAGAAGCCGAGCATGGTGAGCATGAGTAATTGAGCATCTGAGAAAGAGGGATTATTGTAATCCTGGGGCCAGTGTGGGTCACATTGTGAGTAATAGCCCAGCCTGAGCTACTGAGTGAGTGAGACCTTGTCTCAAATGTGAAAAGAAAAAAAAATAAACAAAACAAAAAAAAGGAAATAGAAATCAAGTAATATACAACCCTACATTCATCAGCAGATTTTACACAGTCAAAAACAAAAGCAAAAACTAGGAGATAGCTGAAGAGAATCTGAACAACTGAGCGCAGGAATTGAGCACAAATGGGAAACCAAAAAGGCGACTAGACACAAGGAATGCAGTGTAAATGTCTATCTAGCATTGGATTTTCTCAGCACTAGAGGAAAGTGGGAGATAATGTGACAGATTCAACAAAGAAAAATGGCTTTATGTGTCTTGCACAAATTCTAGAAGCTCTTTGCGTTGCATGAAGAATGTATGCAATACTACATCACTGTAAAACGAATAACAACCCAATGGGAATTATATATAAAAGGAGTGGGATGGGTACGCAGCAAGATATAAAGAGGATTTATTATTTTCAGTCTAGCAACAGGAGAACCAATACCTAACATCCTAATAGGAATTATGGAAACTTGAAGGTGATGGAAATATGCCTTAAAGTAATTGTTTAACAAGTGAAAGCAAAGACAGCACGAGCTCAGTTCAGACAGAAACTGAAGCAGGGTATTCCTGCCACACTCATGCCAAGATACATAGTGAAAGAAAGTGGACTCAGGGAGATGAGGAAGAAATATAGAAATGGAAAAGGAGGAATCTCTGGCCAAATATAAAATGATGACTTGCAAAGGAATTAGAACCAAGTTTTGTAGGAATAGAATGTATATACATTTAATGTAAAAAATACAGTAGCAAGAGTAACACATAGATTCTTCATAGAGTATTAGTTAAATTAAATATCACATGCTATACTACTTTCAAAAAGTAGAGGTGATGCTGTGGAACATAATTAGTGGAGAGAATATGCACACTTTTGGGTAGCCAATACAATACTGATAATTAATCTACTACTAATAACTTAATGAAAGAAGTAATAATAAATAATGCCCCATTAATCTAAAAGGGAGGGGAAATATGAACAACTAAGTCAAGTAGAGAATAAATGATAATATTTCATTTTTGGTATAAGTAAGTCATTGATCATAGATTGAAAAGTATAATTTTATCAAATGAAAGAATAATGAAGCTGGAGAGATGGCTCAGAGGTTAAGAGAGCGTCTGCTGGCCCTTCTTCCCGAGGTTCTGAGTTCAATTCCCAGCAACCACAGTGTGGCTCATAACCATCTGTAATGAGATCTGGTGCCCTCTTCAGGCATGTGTGCACACATGCAGGCAGAGCACTGTGTATGTAATAAATAATTTTTAAAGAGTAATTAAATGACTAAAATTGTCAGAGTATATTTAAGATAACTCCAAATGCATCTATTACAGACTCACTTCAAATATACAGGCGTTAAAATATTAAGAAAATGAAAATTGCGCTTTAGAGATAGACAGCAAAAGAAAATTTGGGGGCATTATTAGGATCAGAAAAATAGATTCTAAACTAAGAAAATCATTCAAAAAATAGTTTTATAACTTTTCCATCCATTTGTTACAGATAAGACATGGACCACAGAGCAAATAAACAATTCCACCAAGTCAGTTGTACTGAGCATGTGAGTTTATTGGAATGATGTGAGGGAGTATAGAGAGGAGCTGCATATTGGACCATGGGTGACCCAAAAGCAGCTGCATAGTGGATAAGCCCATCCCAGGATGGGTGACACCCATGAAAGCTCATTTGCCATACTTCCTAGAATGGCTTCCCAGAAGTCTCTCTCTTGTCCCCATACAATGCTAGGGAGAGTTGTGTGACTGGTACAAGTTTCAAGAACTGTCTGATACTGGTGACTTTCATTTCCTTCTTAACTCTTCCTAGTTTCACACAGTTCCTGATTCTGAAGGAGCTTCTCTTGCTTCCAGGAGCAAATGTTTTCACTGGAAGATATCTGTACATAACAGAGTTGGTACACAAAGCCAGTAGAATCCTATGCTGGATCGGGCCAGCACCATTGGCTTAAAACATTTAAAGTATCAAATGAAAATGAGAGAGAGAGAGAGAGAGAAAGAGAGAGACAGAGAGAGATATGATCATAGTAAATGACTTAGCCATACCTTCTCTGAACACGCTCTCCATGTCAGGAACTGTGCTGAGGATTCTAAAAATATATTTAACACACCTCTGGTAAACATTTTCCAGGACCATCATAGAAGTGACACCTACATTGAGATTGTTAGCAAAAATGACCATATTAGTTTATAAAGCAAACCTCATCAAATATCAAAAGTTTAAAATTACCCATACTATCTGATTACAAAGACATAGAAATATAACTCAAATGTTAACTATTAAAAAGTCACAAGTTGAATATTATTTTCTATATTAATGGGTCTCAAAATGGTATCACAATACTAATTAAAATTCTTTGACCTAGATTTTAATCAAGTTATGACACTGGGACTTGGAGGATACAGCTAAGGCAGTGAATAAGGGAAATCTAGGGATTAAAATTCATATTCAAAAGGAATAACCAATTAAGTAACATTTATCTTAGTTTCCATTTTAAGTAAATGGAAAAACATAAAATATAGATTCACACGAACTCTGGTGCCCCATTTTTGACCACGTCCCCTGGATGGGGAGACCTGGTAGCAGAGAAAGAATAGCAGGCTACCAAGAAGAGACTTGATACCCTATGAGCATATACAGGGGGAGGAGGTCCCCCTCAGTCACAGACATAGGGGAGGGGAGTAAGGGGAAAATGGGAGGGAGGGAGGAATGGGCGGATACAAGGGATGGGCTAACAATTGAGATGTAATATGAATAAATTAATAAAATATATTTTAAAAAGAGATTAATCAAGGAAAAAATACAGATACATGGGAAGAATGATAGTAAGGTCAGGAATTATTTAAAAGGAAAACAAATTTTTGATAGAGAAAACAATAAACACTGAAGTTGTTTTTTTATAAATATTCATATGCTTAATAGCAATACTAATTAGGGAAAATAATTACAAATGTCAAAAGTTTTAAAAAAGGATAGGACAGCTTTGTATATCCTAAAATGATAAAAGATAAAATATACATGAAAGAAAATCAAGATATTAATACCCAGAGAAACAATGCTTACAAAAAGGAACAGGTGAAAGGAAATCATGATTTGTTCTTTAAAATCTTTCAACAAAGGCACTTAAAATCTAAATGAATCTTCATAATCCTTTGTGTAGAAGAAATAGATATCATTCTTCAGTTAAAAATGATTGATTAAAAAGAAAGAGCATCATAATGTTAATTGAATTAGTAACTTAAGCATTATTGTGTGTTATAAAATAAAAATTAAAACAATGTTTATTAGGATAAGGAAATTTAGTTAAACCCACTTTAAATATATACCAGCTTATTCATGGATAATGTATAGAGGAAATTTCTTTATAATTGTTCTTAAATTTCAGTAATTTTTTACACTAGTGGGCAAAGGTACAGAGAACTACATTTCTATTTTATTCCATTAGTAAAATTTTATTCCATATTTTTTGATAAATATGTGGTGATGGATTGCACATTATTTTGTAGTTTAGATAACTCAGATTCTAATTTGGGCTTCAATTCCCTATGACCTTAAATAAGTAGCCAAATATTTCTGGGCATTAAACAATTTTCATCTAAGCAAGGAGCAATTGGGCCAAAATATAAGTCTGATGATTGATGTGATTTCTATTCTGTCTCTGAGATTGATAGGCCACCCTTGAAAATAGGAAGACTTGGACCTTATAGCAAGCAATGAGGTCTCATAACTGTCATCAACACAAGGGAAATCATCACTGGAGTGAATAACCAACCATTTCCCTTGTGTTATGATGCCCATTGGTGGCCTGCAGAAATAGGAGTTAATAATCAAGTGGGAAAAGCTACCACACCCAACAGTAGGTCACAGACTTAAGGATGCTCCTTACTCTCATATCCTTCCCCATCTCCAGCATCCACAGTTCCCATATTCCACACATCTATCTATCTATCTATCTATCTATCTATCTATCTATCTATCTATCTACCTACCTACCTACCTATCTATTTATTTGTTTATTTATTGCTTAAGAATGTATCACGGGGAGGGGAATAGGATGAAAGTGGTAGGGAGGAATGGGATAAAAATTGGGTTGTAATCTGAATAAGTTAATAAAATTAAAATTAAAAAATTTAAAAAGAGAAAAAAAGAATGTATCACAGGGCTGTAGAGATGGCTCAGTAGTGGAGAGTTTGTGACACTCTTGCAGAAGACTACGGTTTAGTTATCAGCATTTATGCCAGGCGGCTCCCAGGTGCCTGTGGCTCTACTTTCAGTGGCTTCAGAGTCACCTGGCTTATGCAGGCACCTGCGCCAATGTGCACCTATTGCCCCCCCTCACCTACCAGAGAGACATAATTAAAAATATAATAAAAATTTCAAAAAATGTATTAAATATCAATTTTTTTTTTGGCTTGAGAATGTCTCTTCAATTTTCGTTTCTCATCAGCAGACACATGTTCTAACCTATATGATCCTACTTAGGAATTTTGTTTTGAATATAGTGACATGAAGTTACTTCTACACTTAAGAAAAAACTGTGTCTGCCCATTTCTCTTTTTGCAAGTTCTACCTAAAAAATTGATAGCGCATTTAATTTAATGATTTTTTTTTCAACTTCAAAAAATAAGATTTACCTTCTATTGGTGGCTACATGTTCTTTTAGGATAGAATTTCCAAACATTCTATTCTCAGTCTTCTGAGACAGTTGTGACTATGTAATATATATTGTAGCTATTTGCTAAAACCCGGTTCTACAGGAGTTTATCTATATCAAAAGACATTACCATGCTGTCCCTTTTGGGCACACTTCCTGGTGTCAGGGTTAATGTGACCCTTTGATCAATGATTTCTGTCTCTGCCTGTGGAAGGAGAGAGAGTTGGGAATATCAAGACACAGCTGTGTAGTGGCTGCCATTGAAGGAGTGAGAGAAGTGGTGAGGTTTTGATACAGTGGTCTGAGTGTGTCCCTTGTTTTCCCCTTGCACCCACTGCCTGCTGGTTCTGAGAGAATACAGACTATGTCACCAGGGTTCATGAAACTATTTTGCTCAGATCCCTGGAGGGAATTCATGTATGGACTTAGGCATTAGTTTATTTTTCTTTCATTTTCTAGCTTCTTCCTTGAGTGGTAGTTATACTTTATTGCTTATTTGCTATAATTAAAGTAGATAGTATTTGTTAGCGGACAACTCATCAATGTGGGGACAACATATTTGTCCTAGGGTCTGAGTCATGATTCATTGTCTGCACATTCGCTGATATGCAGACAATGTGCCTTTTTTTCTTAAATGTTAAATCAGCACGAATTTTGATATTTGTTTCATATATCTTTATACTAAAAAGATTCATATTGAGACATGAACAGTTGTCCTTTTTTTAAAAAAAAAAAAAAACAGGATTTCTTGCTATAGCCTTGACTGTCCTGGACTCACTTTCTAGACCAGGCTGGCCTTGAACTCATAGAGATCAGCCTGCCTCTGCTTCCCTGAATGCTGGGATTACAGGGGTGTGCCACCACACCTGGCTAACAGTTGTCTTCTTAATGTAAAAGTTATATTGATTTGCTTCATCCCAACAGTAATTATTACCAGAGTTTGCAAGAAAATACCTTGTCTCTGAGGGTCCCCACAGACTAAGTGTGGCCAGTTTTTTCATGGCATCTTGGTAAGGCCAGAACTCTGACTGATCGTTCAGCTTTATTCTTGTAGATGGTTCTGGTGGCCATTTGGGGAAAGCACTCTGGTCTGTTCAAAGGGATTCCTTCTGCTCCAGATGGCAGCCTCTGCATCCTGGTGACCGAATTCATTGTGGGCGGCAATCAACTTTGTGAAATTCCCTTTGTGTGTGGGTAGTTACCATCTGTGGTTGGTAAGATGTTTATTGATCATTTCCCATATCCATAGAACCCAAGGTAATTGTAGAAGTGGGTGGCTCGGTGTTGGGGGTGGACAAACTTTTAAGAAGATGAAGTGGCCCTGGAGAGAAGAAAGTAGATTGAGTTATGCTAGTGATGGGGGCCTTCTTCAAAGTCCCCATTTTTATGCTATTTTAACACAATTTTGATGACTAGTATTTTACATTGAGAATAGGTTACAAACAAATACGTTATTTTTACTTAATCCTTTCTCCAAAGGACAATGGGCCTAGACTACTTTATTTCCCTGTTTCCTTCTGCCTTTTATACCACTCCAAATAATTCTTTCCAAATATTACCTTTCTATCATTTCTCTGATTCTACTTCTTATTAGTATGTTTTCTGTGATAGTCCAATAAAATTAATCTTCTTTACAGATGTCTGCTGTACTTTCTGAATCCTTTCTTAGCTTAGAGATTACCAGCTCTCTAAGAGTCTGAACTAAGATGTTTAATGTGGTATCTTTTATCCATCTTTTATTATTTCATCTTCCTCTTTAAAAATTAGTTTAAGCATGCTTGTTTGGGGTTCAAAATACTTTTTAAAAAAAAACCACTTTGTCACTTTAGATGTGCAGAGGGCTATAATTTGAGGGTTTGTTTTCTGGAATCCTTATTGATGGCAGAGGTCCTCGCACTGTGGCCCTTCTGTGTATTTTCCTGGAGGTCCTTTGACTTCAGCGTTGGGACTGACTTGCTGGTCCTCACTATCTTCAAGGTGTACTTTCTCTTTTGTCTGATTGTTTATAATATTTATGTATTTTCTATATAAAAGCTTCAGACATTTTACTAGAACATACCCAGAATTGTGTCTGTCTACATTAATCCTGCTGGAACTCACTGCCCTGTCCAATTATCAGGTTCAGACTTTTAGCTCAGATCAACAAATATTTTTATTTTCTCTGTGACGGCTAATCATGCCTATTATTTCCCTGCCCCATCTGTTCTCTTTTCTCCATTATATTGTGTCAAGTTGGCCTCCTTACCTCTTTTTTTCTGGTGACTTCTACCATGCTCTTGTGCTTTGCTGTATTTCCTGAAGTGAGTATATCATCTTGGACACTTTTTTTGTGATTTCATTAGTTAACAGTTTTCTGAGATTCAGGTGCTTTATTAAAATTTCCGCTCTAAGAAACATGTTTAAATACCAGAGTTTTCTCCCCTTGAATTACTGGAAGTCCTGTCATTATTGTCCGTCATCTTCATCCTCTTTGTTCTGCCTGGACTTTAGGTACACTGGAATCTCCACCTCTGGATTCTTGGCTTTGCAGGAAGGACAGTCTTGGATATCTATTGACTCACCAGGATTCAAGTTTGGTTGTTGAAATACTCTCAATAGTATACACCTTGTATTTATATTTGGAAATGAGAGGCTCCTTACATTGTGGGTAGCAGGCAGAGGGCCAGTCATTAAACTGATTCTCCTCTAACAGTAGGAAGCCACTTTGTAATCTTGTCTTTGTTCTCTTCTTAAGCTAGGAGAGATAAGAGACAAATCTTTGATTAGCTCCTTCCTGGCTCTACAGCTCTCAAAATGATTCAAAAGTCAAGTCGTTTTGCTGGGCCTTATAATATTCAATTAGTATGTTTTACACAAAGCTCTGAAGCTTTCTGCTCTTCAACAAAATTGATTTCATGTTCTGTCCTTAGGTACTTCAGTAGATGCTAAGCCCTACTGGACTCCTAATAGCCTAATAGTCTTTAGAGAGACAGATATTTGAGCTGGTGGAAGAGGACAAATAGTATACGTGGCCATGTTTATATATATATATATATATATATATATAATATTTGCTCAGTTCATCAGCACTTTAGAGGTCATAGTACATAGATTTTATGTCTGTACATGTGTGTGTGTGTGTGTATTTAAATATGGGAACGTTGTCAGTGTGGGAGTGCACTCACCTCTGTGTATGTATGTCCAGGTTGAAGACTGATACCCGGTGTTTTAAGGCAAGCTCTCATAGAATCATCAGAGCTCATCAATGGCTAGACTCTCTGGTCAACTCAATTGATGGGACACACCTGTCTTTCCCCTCATCCCCATTCTCAGGTTAGATCTTCGTGCCTCTGTGCTTAGCTTTTATGTGGCAGCGGAAAATCCAAATGCAGATCAACATGCTTCTGCAGCATCCACTTTACTGTGATGAGATACAGCAGAGGTGTTATCCCCACCACTGAAACCATCTGGTCTTTTATGATTATTTTGCAGATAGGAGCAATCAGTGCAATACTGCTTATAGTCTATGACCCCTTCTTTCCTTACATAAAACCCAAATGACTGGAAGTAGATACCTGACTCATGTCGGGTCAGATAGAGTTGCTGTGCTTAAGGGTGAGAAAGTAAAGATCATTCGCAACTCTCAGGATGGTAGGGAGTGAGTGGCTGGCTAGGTTAGATGTCAGGGATATGAGACCTCTCTACTACACGCAAGGAGAAGCCAGGGACCATTTCCACAAAGGTGAGATCAGCTATATCTGAGGTTAGTAGAGCATGGCATAGGCAGGAAGTTCCCTGGATGATGGTCTCTTGTGCTTGGTTCTAGTCTTTCCTCTGACACTTGACTGCATTTTCTCTTCCTGGGATTCATGGGCTAGCTTCTACAAGTTGACACATTCAGCCTCTATTTTGTATATTTGCAGTAGTTTATGTGAGTTCCTGTGACTTGAATTTGAAAGATCCCTAAGACACCAGACAGATAGATCCTGGAGTATCTCTCTAGTCTTGATATAGTCTTGCTTTGTGCTTTAGCAAATTTCTGTATTAAGCCAGGGCTATTAGTCTTATTCATTCTATTCAAAAACTGAAGCATTTACTTTAGCCATGTATGGAGTGAGATACTGGTTACATTTGGGAATCAAAGTATTTCTTATTTCTCCCCTACATTTAGAGTTAGATAAGACATGGAGAAAAAGGACACCAGCTACCATGCTGGCCATTTGGTGCTTAGCCCCACCTTGGCATCCTCCTATCCAATGATCAGTCTCTTTTATCACAGAAATATGTTACATTTTTTTCATAAAAATGTGTCTCTCACTTATAATTGGGCACTAGCTCAAAAGGCATGTCTCATGAAAGTCTTCACTTACCAGGAGATTGGGATAGATGTGAGGACATTCCCCCTGGGACTCTAGATAAGAGAAATATAGGAGATGGGGAAACAGAATGATCCAGAGGGTCCTAGGAACCTGTAAGAAGAACATCATGATGGGTGGATCAGGGCCCAGGGGAGTCTGTTCAAACTATTACACTAACCAAGGACAATGCAAATAGTAAACCTCGAACACCTACTTTGATCTACCCAGTGGATAGGACATTCTCCACAGTTATATGGAGAGCGGGGACTGACTCTAATATGAACTCTGGTGACCCATATTTGACCACCTCCCCTTGGTGGGGAGGCCTGGTGGCACCCAAAGAAAGAATAAGCAGGCTACCAAGATGAGACTTGATAGCCTATGACCATATACTTGGGGAGGAGGTCCCCCTCAGTCATAGATCTAGGGGAGGGGAATAGGGTGAAAGTGAGAGGGAGGGAGGAACGGGAGGATAGTAGTGATGGAATAACAATTGAGTTATAATGTGAATAAATTAATTAAATAACAAAATGTGTGTCTCTGGATAAGAAAATGGCTGCTACTTGAACATATTCTTCCAAACTTATATTAGCAGATAGGAGATGTCACAAAAGCATGTTTCCTTCAAAGCTCCTATTTTAGGGCCTCATAAACAATGATAAAAGGCAGATGCTCCCCCCTTTGAATTATTCTGCAGTCATTTGTTGAAGATAAAATTAGGAGAAAAAAACCATTCCTTTTGTGTCTGAGTTTTCAGTCAGGAAAATGAATGCCGCCGTGTATAGTTCTGCATAAGAAATGATACTATAGTATGTAAGTAATTGGAAAAACTACAAGAGCAGCCATGAACATGATGTGTGAAGGGATGCATAACATGCTTGGAGAGACCAGGGAGAAGGTGAGGCAGTTATCAAAGTGAACATTCCAGTTGCCAGAACAGGCTAGAATATAAGAGATGTTGCTCTTCCTCGAGATGACCTTTGAACAGGGGCATATTTCAGATGCTCCCTCTGACAAGATAAACACTGCACATGACACTAAGTGAGACAAGTCCTTGGATGTTATCCATATCCAGCATCCTTTGTAGGGTGAGTTGCCCCAGATTCAGTGAGCAGTGGTCCCACTTTTCTAAGATACAGAACAAAGTAGGGGCCAGAACAAATTCTAAGAACAAGCAGAGAAACTCTACTTGAAATAGTTATTGAAACATTGGAGTTTCTTCATGTTCTCATTATACTTTCCCAAGGAAAGGAGGGAGTTTTATCTCGGCTCATGACGTTTTTAAAAGCAAATGTTAGTACTATATGTCTTGGGGACCTGGAAAAACAAATGTGTAAGAGCTTATCCTCTATTATCTTTCTCTGTCTCTCTCATCTATCTATCTATCTATCTATCTATCTATCTATCTATCTATCTATCTATCTATCTAACTATCTATCTACCTATCCATTATCTCTCTATGGTCTGTCATCTATCTATTATCTATCTATCTGTCTGTCTGTCTATCTATCTATCTATATATCTATGTCTATCTATCTATCTATCTATCATCTACTTACATATTTTATTGGTCACTTGGTGATGATATGTATGTGCTGTTGGGATCTAGAATGTGGAATACAGGTGAATGATTAATATCTATAGTCATTATGACCAGCAAATAAAAAACGATATCAGATCCCCCTTTATGGGTCATGACAACTTCAGATTACAGTGGTTTGGTTGGATAAGGAGACCTCACAGTGTAGAAAGTTTCAGGTCATTATAGAATTTCTGGCAAAGCATTGGACAATCCTTGGCGAGTTGCAGAGAGGATTCATGACAATACAATTTTCTATTTAGTGCTGACAAATACTTCACCTCTATTCCTCACAGTAGAATGCAGCAGTGTGGAAGATAATAGCTTTTGTCAACAGGCTGGAAATCTAAAACACATGCCAATCTGCCCATATTTTATTTGACTTGCAAGTGATGGGAGAACTCTGTTCCCTTGATTCTTAAGTTCTGTCCTTACATAGCATGCTTTGAGGCCTCTCTGCTCCACTTTCACTATCCCTGCTTTACCTAGGTCTTACGTCTTTCCTCTGGGGTCTACATTATGCACTGTACCTGCAGAATCTGTATGCCTTTCTAACTGTGATTACTGATGCCTGGAACATACAGATATCACATCAAGATAGACTCAGGCAATTGTATTACCATCTGGCATCTAGGAAGTAAATTTCCTGACCCACATGCCTGTCATTTCTCTCAGACTTGATTTTTTTCACTGCTCACTATGACCATGACTTGCAACACACAACCAAGAACCTTTTGTAGTGGCCAAGAGTAATACATGACATTTCAGGAAGTATTGATTTTAATGTGCATTTATGCCCCATCTAGTTAGAGTCAATAGGATTTAGCACACATGAGTCTCATTATTATATTCATGCATGAAGATATTTATGAAATATTGACTACGTAATAGCTATGTATGTCTATACAAATGTGCTCTTCATCTGTGATGGAGTATAGTGTCTATGGATGCACACTGTGGTAGAGCTATCGGCATGAACCAGGACTACAACCACTACACAGGTCTACATGTGTAGCTCTTGAATTGTAACTGGTACAACTACAAAATTCAATTTAAATATTATTTAATTTCAATAAACTTGGATATAAATTAAAATATTATACATGTTAACAGATAAAAATTTGACAGTGTGGGTATAAAGTAAAAATAGAAAACCATGATAAGAGATATAGTCACTTAACATATACTGTGTCTGTAGAGGACTAATAAAGTCTTGGTACCATTTGAACTAGATAAGATTTGAAATTTTGGCTATTATGAATAAAGCTGCTATGAACATAGTTGAGCATATGTCCTCGCTGTATGCTGGAGCGAGCATGTTTCAGGTATATGCCCAGGAGTGATATAGCTGGTTCCTGAGGTAGCCCTATTCCAAATTCTCTGAGAAATCACCTGATTGATTTCCAAAGTGGTCATACAATTTCACACTCCTACTAGCAATGGAGAAGAGTTCCCCTTTCTCCACATGCTTGCCAGCATGTGGTGTCACTTGAGTTTTTGGTCTATGGATAAAGTATCTGTGGTACATTTACACAATGGATAGTAATTCATCTATCAAAAATAAGGAAATATTGAAACTTGCAGGCAAACAGATGGCATTAGAAAAGATCATCCTGAGTGAGTTAACCCAGATCCAGAAAGACACGCATGGTATATAGTCACTTGTAAGTGGACATTAGTCCAACATAGATGTTCTCTGAGAGACTCCACCTAGTGGGTGTTCGGGACAGATACTGGGACTTGCAGCTGGACTTTGGGAGGAGAGCTGGGAGTTATATGGAAGAGTGGGAAGGGGCAAATGGAGGGGTCAAGAGCTCCCTAAGGAGACCACCAGGGACAGTGGATCTGGACCCAGTGGTCATGTACAAACTGATGAGTCAATCACAGACAAGGCAGGCAGGGTACCTGGACCCGCTGTTCAGATGTACCCTATGAACAGCTCATGTTCCATGGGTATGGAGAGGAAAAAGAAAGGGGACTGCCTCTAACATGAACTTTGGTCCCAGAGACTTGGTTGCTGCCCCTTGCCTGAGTGGTCTTGGGGGCACACGGAGGAAAGAGATGCAGGCTACTCAGATGAGACCTCGTAGACTGTGACCAAATGGTGGAGGAGGAGCCCCCATCAGTGTTTGGGGGTGGGGAATAGGGCAGAAAAAGGAAGGAGGGTGGGAACTGGAGGATAAGAGCGAGGGGATAACATTTTGGATATAGTGTGAATAAATTATAATAATAGAGAAAAAGATTTGAACTTCAGATGGCTATTTGGAGCATTATACTCTTTGCTGTTGATGTAAGTCTTGTGCATTTTTAAGGCTAAGATTATGTTTGGCATCTAACTACAAACCACCAGCACTCATCCTTATGTGGCAACTAAAGTGTCTCTACTCATTGCAAACGAGTCTGTGGAGATTACAGTAGCCTCTGGGTGAGAATCTACTATGGAGGAAAGAATAGTGAAAGCCATAGGTGTGCTGCATGAAATTGAATTGCCTAAGGGTTGGAGTCTGTGTGGTAGAAAGTTCTTGTGCAGAGTGGGCATATGAATGTGTCCAGATATCAAGGAGGGCCTGGCATGTGTGATGCATGGAAGATCCTGTAGGCAAGATAGAACTGGTAGGAACTTTTTCAGCAGGATTTTGGAATTGGTCTTATTGATTCCAAACACAAGCTTGAAGTGAGATATCTCCAATAGCATTCTCAAGGTGAGAAACAAACCAGGGTTTGTATATTAACATCATTGAGATGCATACTTACATCTCCCCTTATTTCTCTACCTAATCAGTGGAGAAATGCCATGATGATGAAGATGGTTTCCTCAAAGATAAGTTATGCAGTGTACTCCAGATGTGCTGACTCCTATGATCTCCTCAAATATGGGAAACTCCATAGCATAATTTGTGAAAGCATTTGCTTTCTTTCCCATATTTTTAAAAAAATCTTTATTGCCATGCAAGTGAGATGCTTAGCAGGACAAAGCTGCTTGCTGCTTGAGAGTGACAAACTGACTTTATTCCCTGGAACCCAGATGAAGCTGGAAGGAGAAAATGAACCCCAGAACTTGTCCTCTGACCTCCATACACATGCTGTGACACACATATCTCTGTACATACATGTAGAAGGTATAGCCTATATGTTGTATGGATACAGCCCCTGCCAATAAAAAGTTAATGGCCTATAGCCAAGGCAGGAAGTAGGGGTAGGGCATTCAGTAGGTAGAAAGGATTCTGGGATAGAGCCAGGGGCAGAAGATCCAACTGGTAGGATGTGAGGAGGACAGATGCATGGTGCCTGAGCATAGGTAATCAGCCACGTGGCACAATATAGATTAGTATTATTTGGTTATTTTAGGTTAGGAGCTATTTAGAAAAGAGCACACACACATAATGGTATTTGTAAATATATATTTTGAGTCTCATGAGTAATTATTTCAGGAGCTTGGGGCTGCAACACTTACCCATTATATGTACCCAAAATAATAATAGTTAAAGATAATTCCTAGATATGTCAAGAGTGTGGTAAGCTAGGTTATTGAATTTATATGAAGACTGTTGTTCTGAGAGATGCTTCTCACTAAATTGTCAGATTAAAATTACTACCTTATATACATCACCATTTTGCTGCCATTTTCCTCTTTCTGATGGCTAAATGAATGTATGGTCATGACATTAACATAGACAAATAAAGAAAAAAAATAAAAGAAAGCAGTGGATGGTAACAGAGAACTCTAAACAGAGTGAGGAAAAGAGAAAACAGAGAGGAGGAAAGGGGGAGCAGAAAATGACTCCTCTCTAGAGCTTTTTGTTATGGGAAAAAAAAAAAAAAGAGCCAAACCAAACTAACCAACCAAACAAAAAAACAAACATTCCAGGGGTTGGAAAAGTGAATGGAAAGCTTGAGCTTGAATGAACATCAGCAATGTGCAAACCTGGTGAAGGCTGCCAGGCATGGCAAGATAGCCCTGTAGTTACAGCAGCTCAGGAGATCAAGACAAAAGTCAACATCAAATGCTTCTAAGTCTTTGAAAGTAATCCGGCACCAAAGCGAGTTCCCACCTCAAAGCTAATAAACAAAACAAAAATTGAGTACATATCTGAGTAGATATTTACTGTCACTTCATAAACCATATTTGTTTACACCTAATGCATAAAGCATAACAACAAAAAAGTTCCCTCATAATCAGCCTTCTTGAATGCATATTCCTGATTGGTCAATGCCATTCCTTGCCTTTGTTTTTTCCATAAAATGAAAGCTCGGTTAAAAAAAAAATAGAGCCACTAGAGCCACGTTGTTACAATTAAACCTTCTGCTAATCTGCCTCTTGGCTTAAATGTTGATCATATATTGCTTCTATTATAATTAATTCAGGGTTATTACTTTAATTATATGTAAGTAACAAGAAATACATATGCTTTGATATTTTAATTTTCACTGAAGAGAATAAAGATGTTAATTTAAAGTTGTTAAATAGCCAATAAAATTAGCCATCATAAAGTTTAATATTGTTGCCTTAAACTAATTAAGCCATGTGTTTCTGAACTTTGTTCATTTTCCCTCCTAGCAGATGGTCTTTCCTCCTGTCTACTTCAAGGAAGCAGCCAATACACCTTTTAATAATGTTTGTTGCTCGTTTGAAGCAAAGCAAAACTTTAACAAGGCACTTTGTGTGTGTGTGTGTGTGTGGTGGTTTGAATGAAAATGGTCCTGGTCTCTTTTCACAACAACAGAAAACTAAGACACTTTGCTTATACAATAGGATGTGTGTTGTATTTTATTTATGTTTATTTTTCATATATATATATATGTATGTATATATATATATATATTTCCAAGTGCCAAACTCATTTTAAGTAGCTTCTTAAGAGGACAAATTCTCATCCCTCTCTTTCCCGTTCCCTTTCCTCTATTTCTCCACCCCATCTCTTTCTTTCTTCTACTCACATTATGATATTTATTCTCCCCTGTTTCATTGGTGATTATTGCCTTCCAGGTGGTTGCAATTAAGTAACTTCCTACGCCAAGAGGAGACAGAATGAACTAAATGTCGATGAAACATGTCAAACATATTTTTTTTTTCTTGAAAAACCTTGTAACATGTGAAAAGTAGAAACTTGGAAGATTTTGCAGGAAAGAGTAGAGAAGAAGATATGTTCCCCCAGATGTCACTGCTGTAATTTTCTAGGGCAGAGAGTTTCTTCTTAGTGATTCTCCTGCAGTGTGTGCTTTTAACCAACATAACCATTCTGATTGATAGAAGAGGTCTGTTCTTTAGAACCAAAATGAAATGCTGGGGTTTGAAAACACGGGTGGAAATGGGCACTTGTCAAGTATTTGTGAAAGAACCCTGGCTTTTTATAAAGAAAAATGCTTCACAGAGAATAAATCTGCACCCCCAAAAGCATTAACAAATCTTGTATTCTTTGTAAGAGTGCTATAGAGCAATGTCACTCTGACTTCACCGAAATTTGATACTGAAGGCTTTAAGTGGGCCTTGAACATTTTTTGATTTACTAAAAACATACTGCCACACATTTCTACTACAGAATTATTCACAATGCTTTTTTTTTCAGAAAAAAATGTATTTAACCAAAACCAGATATGTTTGCCAATTCTGCCTTCAGCATATCAATGAAGAAATCAAACTAATGAGAATAAGGAGCTGAAAACATTGGAAGTTCACCCCAACACTAAGTATTACCTTGGAACCATTTTGATTATAACATGTGCAATATACATTCAAATGCTTGTTTCCAGGCCACCGAAGCCTATATAACAGTATTTTGCTTATTCACTTTACATCTAATCATAGCCCCTTCCCTTCTCCCCTCCCTGTCCCACCCTCCTGCCTTCTTCCCCCATCCCCTCTCCCCTAGTCCTCAGAAAAGGGGAGGCCTAGCCATTCACCCCAGCTCATCAAGTAGCATCAGGACTGAGCACATCCTCTTTTCCTGTGGCTTCCTGAGGCACTTGGGTTGAAGGCAGGGTGAGGGGGAATGGTCAAAAAGCAGGCAATTGAGCCCATGTCAGAGAGAGCCTCTGGTCCCCTTACTAGGGGACCTACACGAAGCCTGAGCTACCCATCTGCTACATCTGTGTAGGGGGCCTAGGTCCAGTCCATGTATGTTCCATGTCAGACACAGACCCCAGTTCCCTTAATGAGGGACCCATGTAAAGCCTGAGCTTCCCATCTGCTGCATCTGTATAGGGGGCCTATTTCCAGTCCATGCATGGTTCATGGTTGGTGCTTTAGTCTCCTTGAGCCACTCTGTGCCCTGGTTCATTGTCTCTGTTGGCCTTCTTATGGAGCTTCTGTCACTTCTACGTCCTCTTTTTCTCACCTCCCCCCCATTTTTCTACAGGAGTCCCTAAACTTTGTCCAATGTTTGGCTGAATCTAAGCATCTGTTTCAAACAGCTGCTAGCTGGAACCTCTCTGAGGACAAATGTGCTAGGCTCCTGTGCATGAGCATAGCAGAATATCATTAATAGTGTCAGGGGTTGGCTCTCTCCCATCGGGTGGTTCTCAGATTGGCCCAGGCATTAGTTGGAAATTCCCTCAATCTCTGCTTTATCTTTGTCTCTGCGTATCTTTTAGGCAGGGTAAATTTTGGGTTGGAGTTTTTGTGGATGGACGTCTTCTCCTCCCTCCACTAGGAGTCCTGTCTAGCTAGAAACTGTCGTCTTTAGCCTCCATGAACCCTACCACTAGACATCTCAGCTTGACTCATGTTCATATCCTCCCAGAAGCCTTATCCTGTCCGAGGTCTACAGTTGTCTCAGAGATACATCCACTTATGGTTTCTCTTCTCTCTGTCAGCCCTCTGTCCTCCCACCCCTGCTCTCTCCAGATGTGAAAGCCACCATCACTTCTCTCTGCATTTCCTTTCTTACCTTGATACCTCTCTTCAGCCACTTCCACTGTCTATTCTGTTTTCTCTTTTGAGTGAGATTTAGTCATCCTCTCTTGGGTCTTCCTTGTTACTTATCTTCTCCTGGTCTGTGAATTATTGAATGTTTATTCTGTGCTGTATGGCTAATATCTGCTTATAAGTGAGTGCATACTATGTGTGTCTTTCTGGGTATGAGTTACCTCACTCAGGATGATCTTTTCTAGTTCCATCTATTTGTCTGAAATTTTCATAATTTCCTTGTTTTTAATAGCTATGTATTCAATTGCATAAATGTGCCATAGTTTCTTTATCCATTTGTTGGTTTAAGGACATCTGGGTTGTTTCTAGTTTCTGACTATTACTAATAAAGCTGCTCTGAACATAGGAGAGCAAATGTCCTTGTTCTATAGTAAAGCATCTATTGGGCATATACCCAGAAACAGTAGAGTTGGGCCTGGAGGTAGAGCTATTCCCAATTTTCTAAGACAGCACCAGATTGATTTCCAAGGTGGTTGTATAAGTTTGCATCACTACTACCAATGGAGGAGTGTTACCTTTTTTCTACATCCTCACCACCATGTGCTGTCACTTGAGTTTTTGGTCTTAGACATTCTGACAGGTGTAAGATGGAATCTCAGAGTTGTTTTGATTTGCATTTCCCTGATGACTAAAGATGTTTTGCATTTTATTTCTTCTACTTTGTTCATGGCAGCTTTATTCATAACAGCCAGAAACAACCCAGATGTCCCTCAGTCAAAAAATGGATAAAGAAATGTGGCACTTTTACATAATCAAACAAATAGAGGCCTTTGAGGAGGAATTGAATAAATCACTTAAAGAAATAAAGGAAAAGACAAACAGGTGAAGGAAATTGATAAAACAGTTCAAGATCTGAAAATAGAAATAGAATCAATAAAAAAATTCAAAATGAGGAAATCCTGGAGATGGAAAACTTAGGGTAGAGAACAGGAACTACAGAATGAAGCATCATGAATAGAATACAAGAGATGGAGAATCTCAGGCATGGAAGACACAATTGAAGAACTTGATACATCTGTCAAAATGTTAAATAGAAAAAATTCCTGACACAAAATATCCAAGAAATCAAGAACACCATGAAAAGAAAAGAAAAAAAAAACTAAGAATAATAGGAATAGAAGATTTTCTGTCTCCAAGGACAATAAAATATTTTCAACAAAATCATAGAAAAAATTACCACAACTTAAAGAAAGAGATGCCTTTAAAAATACTAGAGGCTTACAAAACAAAAAATAGTCTCAACCAGAAAGGAATTCCTCCTGCCACATAATAATCAAAACACTAAATGTACAGCAGAAAGGAAAAATTAAAAGCTGAAATGGAAAAAGGCCAAGTAACATATAAAGGCAGACCTATCATAATTACACTTTGACTTTCCCTATGAAAGCCAGAAGGGCCTGGGCAGATGTCATGCATAAACTAAGAGACCACAGATATCAGTTCAGAATACTACCTAAAAAAGCTTTCAACCACAAAAACAAGATATTCCATGTCAAAACCAAAGCTAAATAATACCTATGCACAACCCCACCCTATAGAATATGCTAGAAGGAAATCTCCAACCAATTATGTCAACTACACCCAAGAACACAGAGGATATAAAGATCTTCACAGCAGCAAAACCAAAAAAAGACAGTCATACAAATACACTATCACCACCAACATCATAGTAAAAGGAACTAACAGTGATTGGTCATTGATATATCTCAATATTAATGAGCTCAACTCTCCAATAAAGACACGGGCTAATTGAATGGATGTGTAAAGAAGACCCAACATTCTGCTGCATATAAGAAACATACCTCAGCAACAAAGATGGACATTACTTCAAAGTAATGGGTGGAAAGAAAGGTTTTCCAAGCAAATGGACCCAAGAAGCAAGATGTAGTATCCATCCTAATATCTAATAAAACAGATTTTCAGGCAAAATTAATCACAAGAGTTGGAGAAGGGTTCTTCATTCCCATCAAAAGAAAGTTCTTCAAGAGGGCATTATCAATCCTGAACACCTATGCCCCAAATACAGGATTGGGATTTTTAACTAAGAATAAAGTAGATATCTTTGACTCTGCATTTTGTCCAAGGAAGAAATGAGATCCTGGAATGTTTGGTTAGATTTTTATTTTGAGGTAGAGCCTTCAGGCATTGTGTTTTCTGTGGCCAATGTGGTTGTTTGAAGAAAGAATATAAAAGAGGGTGAAAAGGAAAAAAAAAATGAAAACAGGAAACCAGCTGTGTTCAGCATTGCATCTAATAAGCTAAATAATGGCTTCATTATGGTGAACAGCTGGAGAAGAAGTGAGAAGAAGCTAGACAAGCATCTTGGCAAGGCAGGAAGTGTAGTGAGCTTAGAGCTGCTTTATTCTGTTGGCAACAGCGAGCCACTGAAGGTGAGGCAGGACGGTCTTATGATCAGAGTTTATCTTCAGAGGCTCAAAGAAGAAAGTCAAACTATCAAATGGACTGCAGTAGAGAGGGCAAGCCATTGGAAACTGCAAGGGATTTTTGTTTGCATGCATGAAAAGAGTTCTGTACACACCTGGATTCTGCTGAGAGCAAAGGGCCAGTTGCCAGTTACAGAATCAAAACAAAACAGCCACAGGTAGGGAAAACATCCTGAGAGCAGGATCTTATGAAGGCCCCAAATATAATCATTTCTTATCATGCTTACCGAGCAGTGTGGGACCATGGCTTTTTTCTTCTTCTTCTAGATGTTTTCTGTGCAGCTGAGCTCTGGTACCCTTCTGAAGATAGTATTCCTTGGCTCTGTAACCTAAGAATGTTTTTTTTCTTTTTGAAATTTGATTGTATTCTAGGGAGACTCTGCTAGGATCCTCATCTCAGCCAAATTTAAGCTTTAATTAGAAGGAGTGCACCTGTCTGTCAGTCTCTCAATGGATTCCTTCTGACACTGGCTGTCAATGTATCTAGTGGGCAGTATAATTGCTTGTTAGTGTACATGCTACCATGAAAGGAGACCCATAACAACAACGAGAAAAATCTTCCTTCCACTGTCCCTAGTAAACCAGAGTTTCAGTAACTTACAACCATGTTACTGCTTTACAGGGAGATCAAGACCGAATCAACCTTTCTTTTTTATCTCCTCACAAGCATCGAATGCCCATCAGTGATAGGTGCCACTCAAAATGTTGGAACTTTAGGACTATGTGACAGAAAGTTTCACCGTGAAATGTGGAGGGACAGGTATTAGAACTAGGGGACATTATTTTCCTTTCAGAATAAATTAAGTCCATCCAACCTTAGGCTCCATGCCTTGATGAGCTCTAGTCTCACCTTGTTCCACGCTTTCTTTGGATATGCCAGTCACACTGCTCTCTTTTCTGACAGTATGATGCATATATGAGGTCCTCTGCCCCTCAAAGTTTTCCTGCTCTCATTTCCAATAGCAACTTGAACATACCTAGATGCCAATATCCCAGGGTTCCATTTTCCCCTTCTGCATGAATAAATCATCCCTTTATTTGCTCTGGCTTTCCTCCACTAGCTCCTCAGAGTTTCCCTTGGAATTGATGTCTGTTAAGAAGCCTATTTCATCCGCTAGGACAAACTTTGACCCCTTGTTAATCTCATTGCTCTCCAACTTTTATCAGTCTTAAAACCAAATATCTTCATAATTTTGTTTGCTTCTATTTTCCATTCTAGGCTCTAAAGTTCATGGGAATAAGGCTGAGTCATTCAACTGTGGTAACTCTAACACTGATAAACCTATAAATTGCACTTAGTATATAGCTTTATATGATACTTGAATGAATAAACATGATGTGGTAAATACAAGAATTGAAGATGCATTGAGGAAAATAAATAAAGCCCAACATATCTTTAGGATCAAAAGTCATCAAGCATTAGCTAAATAGCATTGATTATAATGGTAACAATCTCTGATTATTAAGAAAATGTTTCAATGAACTACATTCAGAAGAAATTGTTTTGAATGCAAATCTAATTGTGAGAAAATTAAGTGGGAAATTTTTCCTTTTGTTTTTTTTCTTTTTTACATTTATATTTATATTATTATACATATATACAATATATTGCCTGTAGCAACAAGAACCATGACACAATCAGGAATTATGTAAATGTTACATTCTTAGTGTTTTGGCTATTTGTATTTGACAGCCTTGAAGAAGACATCTTTCCTATCTTGGTGCATCTAAATTTCTGAATGTAAATCAATCTCCATCACATATTGTCATTATCAACTTAAAACAGCTATCTAGACCTAAAAACATCTTAACCCCTAAACAACTAAGCTTCATTGTAAAATTAAACTACTGGTCTTCAACTCCATCAGAGACTTGAGAAGGAATAAACTTGATTACCTGAGTATTCTGGGAGTGCAGGTTAGTAGCTTTCCTAATGAAAAGATGACAGGGACAGTTTTCTACCTGAATAGTTACCCCAAATTCTCTATAATGTTGGAGCATCTTCTTCAGCCTTCTGGCACAAAATATCTGACAGACATATTTATGAGGCAGGAACTATTGAGGACTTGCCTACCCTGTCTTGGCAGAGTTTGCTCGTCGACTCTGCCTGCACCCAAGCTTGCCCTTTGTTTAAGGCAGAATTCTGTCTGTGGTAGAAATGAAGATTTTTTGCCCAGTGGCTTGTTTGCCACATTTGAAGCCATCGCCATAAGGAGGTTCTTTGATGCTCATCATCCTCTTTGAGATAGGCTGAGTGTTACCAGGAGTTAACTTGTCTCATTGTCAATGAATCTTTAAAGCAACGAAAACATTTTAAATGCCATATTCTGCATGTCTCTGAAGTTTTTGAAGACCTTGCCTACTTAGCCTTCCTTATCTTTCTATAGAGTCATATCTATCCGCTGCACCTAAAATGTATATTCTTGTGATAAAAGTAGACTAGCAACTGACATGGCCATGACTTAATCTACTAATATTTAATTTATATGAGTTATTTCTCCTGAACAGCTTCCTATAGCACTTTCAAAGCACTGAAAGTAAACCTTGTATTATAATTGATTTACATGGGTTCAAAAACTCATAATAGAGTACAAATATTACAAATATATATATACATATATATATGAATAACCTTACATTTGAATTCTATACCACTGTATCTAGAATTAAACTTATTTTGCATCTATATACAGAATTCTATACCAGTGAATTAAAAATACCTTGTGAGTGACAATTGAGGTATTAAATTGAGGAGTAGATTCACTAATCTATTCTTTGTTCTATCTTCCCTATATATATCTATATTTCCCCTTCTTTATTTTCAACTCCTTTTTCCAAACAGGATGTCAATGTCCAGTATGCTGCAAGGAATGCATCCTGTCAGGTCTAATCCAATGTCAGTGTCTGGTTCTTTTGTTCTGAAAGCATATAATTTCTCACAAACGTTATACAGTCCTAAAATTATAAATGTATAAGGTGCACATGATGCACAGAACAATTAAGGCTGGATTTCTGCTCTTTTATGAGCAGAAAAAGAAGACCTCTGTAAATCTTCATTCAAGCCATATAAAGAATGGCATCTAATAGCAAGTCATAGAGGTTCTGTAGTCAACAGTAAGCATTGTCTAAGCCTAGACCGTCACATTTCAGTCAGTCTCAGAGCTATTCCCGTATGGTGGGATTAGCAATACAAATTACCTGCTTGTTCTGCAGTTTAAATTCTTCACATCCTGATTGTAGCCCCTTCCCTCATTCCCTCCTGATCCCCCTTCCCTCCCTCGTCTCCGCTCCATCCTTCCCTTGCACTCACACAGGGGAGCCCTCTTCCCCTAATATCTGACCTCAGCCTATCAAGTCTCCTCTGTATTAGCTGTAACCTCTTCCTCTGTAGCCTGCCATGGCCGTCTTGCTAGGAGGAAGTGATCTAAGTTCAGTGGCTAGAGTGCATGTCTGAAGTAGTACCTACTCTCCACATGTGGGATCCACAAGGAGACTGTGCTGCTACATCCAAGCAGAGGGTCTATGTCCACATCATGCATGGTCCTTGTTTGATGTTTCTGATTCTAAACAGGAAATTTTTAATTAAAGATAATTAACTAAAAAATGAACAAGACAATCCATGGTTGTTTCTTGTGTTTGACCACCATATATATCTTTTCTTATGGGAGTTAACATTACACTACCTCATTTAGTAATTTCAACACTTTTCATAATGATAAGAGTTAGTATTTACTTCAGTTAGTATTATTTTTTTTATCAGTGCACCTGTTAGAAAGTGTTTATCTCACTTATTTTAAACTGATCAGCAAGGTTGGGCTTGGTGGTGCACTCCTTTAATCCCAGAACTCTGGAGGCAGAGACAGGCTGATTGCTGTGAGTATGAGGACAGCCTGGTCTAACAAAGTGAGTCGAGGACAGCCAAGGTTACACAGAGAAACCCTGTCTCAAAAAAACCCCCATATATATGTAATTAATATATAATATTATATTCATATATATAATAAAATTAAAAATTAAAGCTATCAGTGTTACGTACCAGTATCATAAGCTCACCACACTGTCTATTTTAGGCTTTCATAGTCTCTAAGCATTAATGGCTTTTGTTACTTTTGTTGTTCACCACTTTCCTTGTTTACGTGGTTGTCCTACTTCCTTAACGTAGTTATATTGATTGGTTCTAAGTCAATCTGACACAAGCTAGAGTCATTTAGGATGAGGGACTGCCAATTATGAAAATAAAATTGGCCATAGGAAAGTCTGTCTTCATGTATTGATTAATGATTTGTGTAGGAGGATAGGAGGGCCCATACCACTATGGGTGGTAGCAAACCTGGCCAGATGGGCCAGAATTTCAAAAGAAAGGAAGCTGAGAAAGCCTTGGCAAAGAAGTCAGTAAGCAGAATTCCTTTGTAGTCTCAGATTGAGTCTTTGCCTTAAAGTTCCTGCCTTTATTTTATACCATGACTTCCATTCATGATGGACTGTAATAGAAATATGTAAGGTAAAATGAACCATTTTCTTCCTGAGTTGCTTTTTCTTATGTGTTTATCAAAGCTATAGAAACCCTAATGAAGGCAGTAGCTTCCTAGGAATGTTACAATCTAAATCTCTGAAATTGAACTAATTAGCAACTCTCAATATAATTCCAGAACCATAAGTTTCTTGAGATTATTGTTTGAACAGTGAATCAAAGGATATACATGGTACAGTGAATCACAATCAATAGTATTGTTAGCCTTGGTTATCAGAGACAAGTATGTTACTGACAAAAATTGTCAGTCAGGCATAAAAAGCATACCAAAGCTACCTCCACTCCCCAAAATACCAACAAAACCAAACTGAATACATGTACTTAGCTTGAGAATGTGGGAAAGCATTTTTTGTTGAATGCATTTATATATCACATGATAAATATTGTGACCTCAGGAAGCTTACAGTTTGGTCCACTGATCAAATCACATTGGTATTCCTTGTATGAGAGTCAGTGTCCTTGACTCAGCTGAGTGTAGAGAGTGTACCTTGGATAGCTGTGGAAGAGAAAACCTGGTTTTGTTCTTTCAAGATTTTATCGTTTATTTGAAAGACAGCTACACATGTAACCTGTTTTCATTTCATTTATGTTGCTATAATAAAATACTCTGAACCAAATACAGTTTGGGGAAATAAGTTTATTTTTATCACACAATTGAGGTTACTGTCCAACACTGAGAGGAAGTCAAGGAAGGAGCTTTACAGCTAGTTATATCATATTCATAGTCAATAATAGAAATAAATGCATATATACTTGCTTGCTTGTGTTCAGCTCCATTTTCCTACTCTTCTAGAGTTCATTAACCTGCCTAGTGAATTGCGCCACCCACAGTACGCTAGGTCTTCCCACAGCACTTAACTTGAGTAAGACAGTGCTCCACAAACATGTCTGAAGGCCAGTCCAGAGTAAATGATCTTTCATGGAGACCCTTTTCCCAGGTGATTCTTTATTATTTCAAGATGACAGGTTCAACTAATAATCATATAACCTAACGCCTAAAATATAGATAAACACATGTCAGATAATACAAATAAACCCGCTATTATGTATATATGTTATTATGGAGCCCATGAGACTGTAAGCACCCCTGGAAATCAAACTTTGATCAGGTGTTGAAGCTGTGACAGCCTGTGGATTTGTACTGGCACTACATTACTACATTACTACATTATTGTAATTGTATTGTGTATATCATTTTATATTTTGCACTTCTCACTTAATTCTGCCATAAATATTTTCTCTGTTTCTGAACCTTACAATAGTTTTAGCAACATAAACGTCCACAATGTTGATCTATTGCCATTCACTGAACTATTCATATTTAGAGTGTTTCCTTTATTTTATTCTTAATAGGTGCCAATAAATTAAAATTCCATTAATTAACTACTTTTACAGTACATAGCCACAAAAATAGACTTATTGCAGTTAAGGTAGGCACAGTTCTTGCCACGTTACTACTCTGATGTTGAGATTGTGTAAACATTGGTCTTCTACCAGCAAAGCCAGTAAACATTATCTTTGCCAAGAATAGATTTAGCTATTAGAAATGCTTACTTTTTTCTTTGTTCAAATATTAGCTTAATATCGATCTGCCTAGGATTTTTCTCTTATTTGGAAACATTCATTTTCTTAATTTTAACTCAGGTAAAGTATATGTTACTCTCATTTGGTGTTTTTTTGTTTTGTTTTGTTTTGTTTTATTTTGTTTTTGAGACAGGGTTTCTCTTTGTAGCCCCAACTGTCCTGGAACTCACTCTGTAGACCAATCTAGCCTCACATTGATAGAGTTGTACCTACCTCTGCCTCCTGAGTGCTGGTATTGAAGGCATGTCCCACCACACCCATCTATGTGGTGTTTTAACAGAAACAAAAACAAAACCAAACTCCACTTTTCCTTCCCAAGTAATCAACATTATTGAATGGTTATGTGACTTTATGTAAGTACCAAGAAAAATAGTAACACAAGAGCAAACCAACAGGATATTTTTGTTCTCTTCATAGAGAACTGAACACACATAAATCGATTAACTTAGCTATCATTTCCATGTCTATCTACCTACCTGCATACCCATCTCCTTATCTCTACACTAACAATCCTATGTATGATAGCAATCCTATATATCAATGTTTATATTGCTATCTGTATATCATCTATCTCTATTTGCCTATCTATCTGTCTATCTATCTACCTATCAATTCTATTATCTATCTATTTATTTATCTATATATCAATCAATTCTATTATCTATGTATCTATCCATGTATCTGTATATCATCTATCATCTGTCTATATATTTTCCTATCATCCTGTCTCTATCAGTTATCAAAAATCTATCTACATACCTATCATAGTATATACTTACATATCTATTTTCCATCTTCTATCATTTGTCTCTATCTATCTATCTATCTATCTATCTATCTATCTATCTATCCATCTATCTACCTATGTATGTATGTATGTATGTATGTATGTAATTATACTGCTTACTGCTGTGTGAGGTTCTGAAGGTAAGAAGTAGATCTGTTTATATGGACTCTTTACTGTTATGGCTGGTGAAGCAAAATAAATTCAATATTCTTTTATATTAAAATATATGTATATTTGAAAACATAATCCATGACTAATGCTTAGTTGATAAGTTGGAGTAAAATATACATGAGAATACATGCACTATCAGAGAAGATTTTCTGTATTTTTAAAAATCTGGCATGCAGGACATATATTTCCCTTTCAGTTTAATAAAAATAAACACTTGTAAAGTCAACATATTGATTGCTGGAAGGATACTAAATGAACATAGTTGTGATTCAGTCTTGAACAAACTTTCCATGTAGCAGGAGAGGTAAACTATACAGACAAATAACAGCAAGATATTGAGCTATTGGAGAATTCTTTGACAGGGAATAAATAAAATTTGCATATAGAAGGGAAGAGACTTGCTTTACTGGGTTGAGAGGCAAGCAAAGGTTCTTTATCAGTAATGACAGTATTCTACTAGACAGGACTGAAGTTGGGAGGAGGGCATTCCAAGAAGAAAGGACAAGAGACAAGTCACGGTGCCACCATGTATGAGGAAGGGATAATGAGGAGCAGGCCATAGGTTTGTGTGAATATCACTCCATCCATTGTGTCAGGCCCATAGTGGGCACATGAAGGTAAAGAGAGAGATGTGAGAAGTGTGGCATATGGCTCTTAGTCTTCTTGATATGAGAATAAAGATATTTCAGAAGGTAGCAACAAGGTTGGAGGTATCTCTACTCCATTTTCAGTGTGCATTTAAAAGTAGTCAAATTTCCTAATACATCTTCTGCCCTTACACAGTCTCTTCAGATATTACAATCCTCAGAATTGGAGACAGAAAAAAGGACAATGTGTTATACTGGAAAGATAAGGAGACTATGCAGCGTGATTCTGGACTATAGCCATGGCACTCAGGATCCTGGGTGTGAGTAAATCTATATCTTTGGGGCTCAGCTTCCTGACATGTAAACTGGAAAGGATGGACTCTGTATCCAAAGGTTCTTTTAGTTTGAACATCTGAAAATCTGTGTGCTTTTAGGTACTTTAAGGAATTGTTTTCCTTGTGTGTATGTGTATCTCCCACCCACATATCTGAAATTTTATTTTTAGAATCTCCTTTATTTGCATTGCAGCTTTGAAATCTTCAGCACTTCCCTCCCCAGCTGAAAATAACCCAAGACTAGTGTAACAAATCCATTGGCTGTCATGAGTTCTATAGGGTTTAATCGTATTAACTGCTACCTCCTCAGTGGATGGCTTTAGTAGTAGGAAAGTATTATGTGAAAAGTGATAATTGTCAGGAAGGGTTCATAATAAAGAGTAACACAATGGGACACACATAGAGCTGTTATCCTAAGATGGGAGATCCAGCACAGGTCTAATCCCCGCCTCACTGATAGGGGACTCAGCCATAGAGATCTTGTATCAGCTCTGAGCACAGACAGCAAATTAGTGACAACGCCGGAGTCTTAATACAGGAAATTACTGAGAAGTCATATGATGTTACCATATGGTACTTTTTGCTCCCTGATCCAGGTGAGAAAATATCGATGAAACTCTATTCTGTCTCTAGGAACACAAAGATTTTTCTCCATAGGAAGGAATTGATGAGTGTGGGGAGATCAGCTGGGTCACTGCTGTTCTCCTAACCTCAAAGTTTTGCTGTGGAATTCTGTGACTCGAAGATCAGTATGGCTGGTCAAATAAGGCTTTCCTTTACCTTGACTGTGTTTGGGAGTGTAGAATAGTAGCTATTTTACTGTGATAGTGTTGATTTGTGTTAGGGAGCTCTACAAGCCAATAGATATAGTTGTTATTTAGAACACTGTGGCCATGAAATTCAACCATGCCATCTTGAGTCATGTTTGGAGCCAGTATTTTGATTCATTGTTTTCAACTCTGAGAAATAGTTTATACACACACACACACACACACACACACACACACACACACACACACACCTGCGTCTCTTTCTGATAGATAACATAGTGCAGTGTTTGAAAAAAAATATAAGAAAGACCATCAATAAATGCACTTGATAATTGGTAATAAACTAAAGGGCATCTTTAGCTATACTTTGTGATCTTTAAGCTGTCACACCAAGAAAAGGTGATAGTTGTGTGACTTTAACCTTTGTACTCTATGGGACTACTAACTGAGTCTGCTGTTGAAAGTAGCTGATAGATGATCAAGATCAGAAATATGATAATAGCCCAACCAGGGCTTCAACCAATAGCTCCATTTGTAAAGCTCTATATGTCATAAACAATGTGGAATTAGCATGTACACTGATCTCTTAAGCTAGCTGCAAATCTTACATGGCTGAACCCAGCTGCACAGTGAGTACCAGGTGAGCCTTTACCTTTTTATATAGGAGTGACTGTGATTGTAATAGAAAAAAACTTTTTAAAGCAAAAAATCAGAGAAGCAGCAAAGCAGCTCTAAATAAACTTCTCAGCGTGTATCCCAAGACTGCATGCCTCACTCCACTCCAATGCACACAGAACATACAAGATAATTCTGCAAAAAAAAAATTATCTCTCTCATATTTAGAAGCTTATGCTTTTGGATCCATTTCCTTCACATCTTGTATTGTATTCTAAGCTAATTATCTGGGATTAAGGGAAGGCTTATCTATATGAATAGTCCTTGAAGTGATGATTACAGAGCCTGAATATCTAGACTGCTTCTAAGAGAATTTTAACACATAGGAGTACCACTTTGATTACGATGGACTGTTATTTGATAGAATACTAAGGAAGTAACTACAAAAGAATATATAATGATGGGGGCATTTAGTGTTTAGTATTGCAACAAAATGTAAGATCAAATTATGATTGTAATACCATTAAGAGATAATAAAAATATAAATTACACACTATGGATTTTATCAGCTAAGGATGAAGATAAAACATTAATGACAATATCAATCTTAGAATGATTTTATGAATATCACAGTATGGAATGCCACATGCCTTATGTATATACTGGCTCCATCCTTGGATGTAGGTTGAATTTGTTTTGTTTATGTTTTATTTAAGTTTCATCCTACACTAATCATTCTTTAATGAGATTATACTGTGGTCAAGGAATTGAGAAAGAATGAGGATTAAGAAATGATTAAACAGGGCCATCGAGTGAGGGGAAGTCATAGAAGTAAGAAAAAGAAAGCCCTACTGTGTAAATTCCAAAGTTAGCTCCTAAGACATGAATTACAAAAAGTCAGAATAATAAGGCTTATAGTTGTTCAGATGTACTGATTTAGGAATTTCAAAAAGGTGGGGCTTCCTTAGGGAAATGACTTACTATAAGGTACCTGCTTCTTCCAAGGGAACCGGCTGAGTGGTGGGAGCTAGGCTGGTATGCAGCCTCATTGCCCTCAGCAGAGCATGTTTCATGGTCATGGTCAGGGTGCAGTTTACTTTCTTGTACCCAGAGGCTCTGGAAATACCCTTGAAATGTCCTGAAATTGACCATGAAGCACAGTAAATAAGAGTCAATGTCTATAACTCCAGACAATAATTATTTCACAGACTGAAGTTTGAGAAATACTGAACTAGATTAAAGACAGAACAAAAGAAAATCCTGTGGGCAGTTGTCTGGGTAATCTCTCTTGTGGAGTGAGAGATGGATGAGGAATGTTAACATGCGTACAGCTGTAGTTTTCCACATTATATTTTAGAATTGAGTATACAACTTCATGGGAATTAATAGCCTTCTTATTAGGAACATCACATTTGAAACTATGTGGAAAAGCACCTTTGCTGAGATTTGTGCATGATAGACAGTTCCTAAATATTGTTTTTGAATCATTACCTTTCTTGTTCATACTTATATACTCATTGCACTTTGTTCATATTTTAAATTTCAATTTTTTTTACGTTTATTTACTCTATGTGGTGTATGTGTGCCCTGAAATAGAAATATATGTGTATGCGTGCACGTGTGCACGCACGTGTGTATTAATCTGTTCTATCTTTCAAAGATAGTTATTATAAAGGAGCTGAGTCATGGTTTAGCAACTAATGTGTCCCATCTTTTTCCTTCTGGAAGATGGAAAACCAGGGATGTATGTAGTGCCATAGTGCCATTCAGTCCTAGGGTGGGAGATAAAAGATGCCTCAGCTGAAACAGCAAGGCAGACAGAAAAGGGTCAAATCCTCTTTTCTTTCTTTCTTTTTTCTTTTTTTTTTTTGTCTGTTTTGTCTTAGGCTCTTAATGGATTGATGATGCTCACATTTAGGGAACCTACTTCACCGAGTCCCCTCATTCAAAATTGAGTTTGGTATGGTAACACCATCACAGGCAAACAAAGATATAAGATTTAGTCTAGGATCCACATAGACCACTTAAGTAGTGAAAACACGAACCATAAACTTTAAGAATCACTGGTCCTGTCAGAGTAGAGAGTCTTCTTTTGAGCTTAATTGTGACTGATGTGGCTTCATGGACACATGGCATATTAGCACAGGGGTCCGGGAAAAACCATAAGGTGCCTAAAGAAAAGCAGAATACTTTCCTATGAGCAGCTGCACGTTCAGCGCTCGACTGTGAACCTAAAAGGTAAGCAGTGGGTCTAAGCATCAGTGTCTCCGTGAGTCAGTGGACTGTTCCCCACAATGACTGCCTCTTTCTTACTCTCTCCTTCAGGGATATCAGAACTGCTCAGCTGCAAATGCATTTGTAATGTTCCTGTTCTAATCCTAGATTATCACACATGGGCAGCAGGATCAGAGCAAGAGAGAGAAGCTCTTACCAGGAGGAAATCATTAGCCTGTCCAGAGTCACCAGGACCTGATGCAAAGTCTGATTAGGAAGGGCTTAAGCTGCTGTGAAAAGTCAACAAAGGCCCTTCAGGTATTCATCTCCAGTAATTCCACTCCACTTCCAGCACCCAGAAAAAGGATCTTAATAGTCAACAGAGACAAGCATCATCAAACAACCATGTTTTCTAGAAGAATAATGGAATTAGAATAGGGATACATGGACCATAGTCCTGCATAGTGATTCAGTAGGAACTGGGAAGCAGGGATACTTGGATTCTCATCCTGTCCTGACATTTCAGCTTGATTAATTACTTCTACTCTAGACTTCTATTTCCTCGCTTGTAAAATGGAGACCACGATAAATGTCTGTGGCCTATGTATTTTTTTTTATAGAATGAATGAATTAATACTTAAGTATGACCTGGCAAAGGCTATCTATTCATCGTAAAATGCTGTTGTCACCGTAGTGATTAATAAAAGTTGGCAGGTATTGTGAGCTATATTCATTATCAAAATTCCCATTATTAAGGCCTATATTATGAAATACTCAAGGAAATAGTTGTTCTTAAGGGTCAGATTTCTTATAAGGAAAACACATTCAAATATTGTTTATGGACTATAATAGGCTTGTTCACATTTTCTCTTTCTTTTTTCTTTTTTTTTCATTCTTTCTTTTTTACAAATTTGAATAGACATATGATGAGGTTTAGAATGTCTAGTGCCTTCACATTTATTAATCTCTCCAAGACCCATGAAGGTACAAGTCTTGGAATTTGCTTTATTTATGAAGGTCTCTGAAATTGCAAGTGATTAAGTCTTTAGTCTCCAGTGATGGATCACTGCAACCTAGTAGAGCCACAGCCTGATGTAAGAAAAGTGTATAGACTTTGAAGTTGTTTGAATCTCAATTTGAGTGGTGAACCCCCACTTCCTGTAGGCTACTGCGGGCAAACTGATATCAGAGTCTCAGTTTTCTTCCCTGTCCATATTAGAGAGACTTGTGGGGATGATGGAAGGGGAAACAGAACACATGTGAGGCAGGATCATTCCTGGGTGCACACCTATATCGGCTACTCAAAGAACTTTCTCTATTCCTTTATTTCTCCCCAGTTTCTTCTTGATAATGCACAGGTTCTCCATTTTCATAGTGAAATCCTATCAGTAGTTCATTCCAGTGCTTTCTGGACTGTCTGGAGTCCATAGGATTCTATGCCCGGTTGTTCATTGCCGAGGAAGCGGGGAGGAATGGAACTGCGGAGGAACAGGGGAAAACGCCATTTTCTTTAAACTCTGACAAGCTGCAGACTTTGCTCACAGCTGAGCAGCAAGAGACAGGCTCCGAAACAATGAGGTCATTTTCCTGCTTCCACAAAATAGGTATTTAAGACATAAAAATAGACGCAAGGCAGGAACATGTGTTTAGAGGTAAATTGGCGCTCTGCATTATACTATCCTGTGAGGTTTTCTAATTTATTCAGAATTAACATTTTGATTGTGGAACAAAGGCTTTGTCTAAGAGATGCTCAGATTAGACTGTGCTCCAGGTACTATGTTCCCATATGGTGCCTGGGTTGTTTAAGGTGAAACACTAGAAAAAGTTAAAAGTGTGAAAAACATGTCACAGGTACAAAACTTTGTCTGTTTATAAAGCAATGGTTATTTTGTGCACTGATTATTTTATGGCCAATCCAGAATCAAGGGATGTATGAGATAGAGATTTTTCATACTTGTGAGTTTTTAAGCAACAAAGTAAATTTAAAGGGAACCTTCTGTGCAGAACATGAATCCTTTCTCTGGTGTAAAAGCACCCCATTAGTGAGCTAGGTGGCTCTAGTTCTATCTAAGCTCCCAATATGCCGTTTGCTCTTCAACTCCAATATCTGATACCATGCCTCCATCTTTGTTTTTCACTGGGCAACACGGTGCTTTATTTCCAACAAAATTTTCAGACCCCATCAGTCAGAGTCACTCTTTGAAAACATAAATCAGATCCTCTTATGTCTGTGCTTTAGAATCTCCCAGTAGCTTCCTGTTTCAACTGCACTTAGGATAAAAAAATCCAGATTTACTACTCTGGTCTATGAGATGGGACAGAGCTGACATTTTTCCATATGACTTCCCCTCTTTGTGTTCCCACCCTCACACCAGATAGTCTGTGCTCCTGAGCTTTCTTTCTGACCCTAGAAGCAGCCAGAGAACCTTCTGGGGCTAATATTTGACTGGGTTATTCCTGTCACAGAGACTTCAGTTTAAATATCACCTTTTCAGACAGAACATTCTCGGCTCTCTTTAAGGAGATTTATCTGTAGAACCCTAAATACAGGGATGTATTTCCTTTGTGCACTTCTTTAGTGCTTGTATCTCTCTCAACTACAGTGCAAGCTCAGGTGTCATGTCCATGCTGACATTTCAGATGTTTAGAAGATACTAAAAGACACTTTGCTCATTGAATCAGTGAATATGATTTGGCCTCAATCATTGACTGCAATCAGAGTTCAGGACCCTAAGCTTAGAATCTGGATTTTTGTCCTTGACTCTTCTCTGCTACTTTCAACACAGGTGTTCAGGAAACTCCTGTGCAGCTAAATTCACCCAGAGTATTACTTACTTTCTGACACAGTAAGGCAAGTTGCTCTTATGTCAGGTGAACTTTCCAAATAAGAGTTCAGAATGTGCTTCCAAGAAGCATGCATTCTGGAGGACTGATCATTAGAGTTGTCCTTGGGATAGTGGCATTCTGAAGACAGAGAAGGTCACTTTAAAGGCTTACCCCATATTTAACATAAAAAATCTACTATATCATTGGGGATAGTATTTAGCCAGTAGTAATAGAAACCATAAATAGCAGTATCTTGGTACTTTTTCTTATACAAAAGGCAAATTCAAAAATATGTGTATATTGAGATGTAGCATCTCAAAATTCATTAAGGACCTTTACCCTTATATTCTAGAATCCTTAGCATGTAATTTTTATTGTTAGAATGGCCTCTTATGTGAATATGTATGCTGAAGCTCCCTCAGCCACCATGTCTTCATTTTAGGCAAATAAGTAAATATGACTCAAATGGCATATGCAAGATGTGCACTTTTTTGGATATTCAATCCAATTCGCCTCTTTGTACTTTATTGATTTTTTTTTATAGCAAAAGAGGAAGTCTGGACAATGCAGGATGATTTTTTCCTGAGGATGTTGACTTTGATTCGTTATAACAAGTTCAGTCACTACGAAAAAGCATTGGTAATGAATAGTACTTATAAGTTCCTACCACATCTGGATTTACCACATATTAGCTGTGAGGCCCTAGCAGGGCTGTCATTTCCCCGTGTCTGTTTTTAAATCTCCAATGTACGTATGACACCAACAACCGTAAGAATCATTAATGCCTGCCTGTTGCATCTTACTGTTTGTTATGGATCTATATACACAGTGGTGAATCCCACAATAATTCAATGAGAAATAGATTATTATCCTAACTTGAATGAGAACAATGAAGTTTATAAAATAATGGTGTGGTAGTCAGGGCCATAATTTCTGTTTATGGACGAAGACATAGAGGCTCAAATATTTTACAATCTCAGAGTAAATTCCTTTACTAGCAAGTGACAGAGATGAGATTTAGAATTTTGTCTGTCAGAAATTATAATATATTTGTCTGATAACAGCATCACAAAAATACTACAGTATGTGAGGTATGGATTTAGTCTTTACATACCATCCCAGTATGTGCTGAAGGCTTGGTATCCAGTTTGACAATGATGGGATCATGAGCTACCAAACATCCTCAAGGGATTGATCAAGGCAGAGATTGCTAGCTTCACCAGCTTGTAGGGGAGGGGGAAGCTTTGTTATAAATGTGAACTGTCTCTCTTTGCTTTTACCTGCATGGAAGTGAGCACCTCTGCCTTGCCTTGTGTGTCCTACCATGGTATTCTATCTTATCACAGACCTAACATGGTGGTGTTGGAAGACTAAACCTGAAGCCTCCAAAACTAGAGTCAAAACCTTTTGTATTCATAGGCTGATGATATTGCTTTATTATCGAATCAGAAGGTTAATTGACATTGTGAGTGACTCAAGGCAAAGAATTTTCCCCCTCACCTATCTGGAAGTTGTGAGTCCAAGACCAATGTTTTCTAGTCAGGGTTTCTCCTGAGATTTCCCTCCTGTCTTGCAGCCTGCTCCCTTTGTGCTGTGTCCTTACATGGTCTTTCTCTCTGTGTCTACATTCCTGCTGGCTCTTATCCTTGTAAGAATAGTGAATCAAGTTTATCACACTCCTACCATTATGCCCTCATTTAAACCTTTATTACCTCCTGAAGTCCCTATCCCAAATGCAATATCTTTGCAGGTTAGTCCTTCTGTATATAAACTTTGAAAAGTGGCAAACTTTAGTTCATAAGTAGAATGCATGAACTTAACCAGCGTACTCATCTCTTTTCTTTCTTTTTTTTTTTTTTTTGGTTTTTTTTTTTTGAGACAAGGTTTCCCTGTGTTAGCCTTGGATGTCCTGGACTCACTTTGTAGACCAGGCTGGCTTCGAACTCACAGCGATCCGCCTGCCTCTGCCTCCCAAGTGCTGGGATTAAAGGCATGTGCCACCACGCTCATCTCTTTATTTCACAGTAAGACTTTGGTTAAAATTATTGTGACTTCTCTAGTCCTATTTTCCCCGTGTATAAAACATTAACTTTCTTGTTTTAAAACTTAAATATTTAAATATTTAAATATTCCCATTATAAAAAAAATGAAAGAAGTATGCTTTAATTCGTTTACGAATCCAATCAGTGATTATTGATAGACTTAAATTAGTAGTATTTCTTATACTTGTTGTGAAGGTAAGCAACTGTAAGGTGAGCTAACATCTAGGGTCCATGTCAGTTTTTCATCTTTTAATAGTATTTATAATTTCCCTCCTTCCTCAAACACCAAAAAGTACGTTTATTCTTTTGGTTTTATTTAAGAAATGAGCATAGCTTGTTTTGATGCATGCCAGGCGTTGTCATTCCAAGCTTGAAGTAAATGAATGCTTGCTGTGGTCATATGTTCTTACATGCCCACATACTTGTTACATCTGACTCAGTCTTTCAATGCTGACAGGGCTATACAAATGAGGACATTGACTTTTCCCTCATTAAATAATTTCCCCAAGGTCACTGAGCAAGGGAAGAAATGAAGCTGGTAAGTGTCTTTGGTTCTGTTCTACTCCCAAGGCAGTTCCTTTGTCCTTATGCCGTTGGGCTTGTATTTGTATTCTTGCCAAGACTGCCCTTCACCCACCCTTATGGTTTTGGCTTTTGTGCCCATTGACCGCTTCTCCTTGGTAACTGTCACCTCTCCCTCCCCCCCCCCCCCCCCCCCCCCCCCCCCCCCCCCGCTTTTCCACACGCCCTATTTTATATTGTCTTACACAAGGCATGTAATACAAAGGGAAGAGATACGACTATGTTTCACTCCCAAGTTTAATTGCATCATTCCTTTTAACCTCTGAACTATTAAATTGTGGGAAATATAGGAGTAATTGTCAGATTCATAAGAGAAAACAGGTTGAGAGGAGTGTTTGGGTACTGAGGGATGCTTTCCACTTTCATTGATGTTAACTGGACTTTTGTATGCAGTTGCTTTGTGCCTTCCATTATTTTTAATTTCAGCGTACAATTAGGGCTTGCAAATTGAATTGCTTTCTCTAAGGAGCTGTGATTTCTCTATTTGGCAAGTCCCACCTCCTTCTCTGACTTGCTCAGCTGCAATTAGCATGCCTGATTTTGTTCCCCTGTATTTCAAAGAGGTCTGATTGGTGGATTCACTATCATACTTTACAATTGACTCACAGAGTCTGTAGGGAGAGCTGGGATGAATGGTCCCTTGACTCAGGAGGAGCAGAGTGGAGGTTCTCAGGGAAGCCATGTGGAGCCTGAGGCAAGAACCTTGGGGATTAGATAATGGCCCTTTTCACTATCCCTTAGAAGTCTTGGGGGGCATTTATAAGAGCCATAGGGGCCTAATGAAGTGTCCTCTTTGGGGTCAGAGACTTGGCTGTTTGTTATAATGTACATATGCCGGAAAAGGGAAGTACATAACTCTAGAGACTCTAGCTCAACTCCAGACCTGTTCTCTGATTCTCTTTAGTCAGGACATCCTATTTTAATGAGTTTATTAGTTTTGAGTGTGTGTGTGTGTGTGTGTGTGTGTGTGTTTGCATGCATGTGAATGTGAGTACAGGTGAATGTGGAGGCATGAAGAAGTAGTCAGATCCCCTATAGCTGGAATTACAGGTGGCTGTGAGCCACCCAGAAAGAATGCTTGTGCTAGGAACCAAATTCAAGTCCTCTGTAAGAGTATGTGTTCTTAGCTGGTGAACCATTTCTCCAGCCCTCAAACTCTTTTTTTTTTTTTCATTTTTTAAATTAATTTATTCTTGTTACATCTCAATGGTTATCCCATCCCTTGTATCCTCCCATTCTTCCCTCCCTCCCAGTTTCCCCTTATTCCCCTCCCCTATGACTGTTCCTGAGGGGGATTTCCTCCCCCTGTATATGCTCATAGGGTATCAAGTCTCTTCTTGGTAACCTGCTGTCCTTCCTCTTAGTGTCACCAGGTCTCCCCCTCCAGGGGACATGGTCAAATATGAGGCACCAGAGTACATGAGAAAGTCATATCCCACTCTCCACTCAAGTGTGGAGACTGTTCTCACCATTAGCTAGATCTGCGTAGGGGTTTAAAGTTTACCACCTGTATTGTCCTTGACTGGTGCCTTAGTTTGAGCGGGACATAGCTGGTCAGTTTCCAGTTCCATGTTTGTTCCAATTGGAGGAGATTTTAGTTACGTAGGTGGAAGAGGAATTTGTCTTAATCAAGAGGCCAAGTGTGCAAGGGAGGACATTGTAGACATGTGAGTGCTAAGTGTCTTTTAGAAAATCAATCATAGTTTGCCCCTATTGGTTGAGGATAGTGGCCTATGCTGACCTCCAGCCTGTCATCATCTTCTTTGTATAGCTTCTTGTCTTCTGTCATGTGTGTAGCTTCATGGTCCCACAGCATCTCAGTATCTTTCCTTTGCCTTTAGATTCATCTTCCTTATTTCTGGGAAGCTGTATTCTAAATAATAGACTCTCATCTCTTCCTTAGGATACAAAGCAAACATTTCCACCTTTGTATGCCTCTAACCCCATATTTAATTAGGAGTGCTTACCTTATGTATATCCTCACTCTATCATCAAGGTCACCTGCTTCATCCTTTACCCTCATGTGAGCTCTGTTTGCAAGACACACCAGGCATGAAAAGAGATACTGAATGAGTGTGTGAAATGAGCAAGCAGTAGATACACTTTCTGAAATGTTATTTTACATAGGATCTTATAGTTCAAGAAGACTATTTTGTGGTTTAGACTACTTCACTCTTCCTTTCAGCCATCCTTGCAGTCATATTCTTCCTAGTAGTCTTCCATAGGTTCTATGGACCTTGTCAGTGAACATATACATCAGTTTCTAAGAAAGGCATAGGATACTAATGTCTAAAATTTGAGAGAAACATTGTGCAAATGCAGATGCTCAAGGAAGGTTTTCCTGACAGTAAAGGGAAGTCAGGAGGCCTCCTTTCCAACAGAGGGCGCTCCTTATCCACAGGCTGTTAGGAACTCCAACAGAAAAAGACATCAGATGACCAGCTCCAAAATCATTGCAGCTGGTGACTCTGGATTTTGATTTATATTCAGCTGCAGCCCAGTTTGATGACTTTTGAGCCAAGAGGGAAACCTGTGCTTCCTGCAAGATGTGGTCCTGCTGCAGGTCATGTTTCTAAGCCTTTTTCAGGTGGAAGCCCAGGTCTAGCTCACAATCCTTTGTCTTCAGAGCCTCCTCTGCTGTCCTTGATTGGTAGATAAGTACAGTGAGGCTTTTCAGGAAACCATATTTGCCACATACACGTGTCATTTACTTCCCATTTCTAGCTGTTTTGAAAGGGCCTACTACTTGGCTTCTGACTACATGCTATCAGTTATCACTGGTATGTAGAGCCATTAGTTCACCCCTTGGGTCCAAAGAACTCATTTGCCTGGAGATCTGACTAAGTTGTAGAAGGACACTCACCTTCCTTTCACACACCTTTGTTTCACTGGCCATGACAACAGAGCCCTAGATGTCTTTCTTCCTAATTACCCCTTACCATTCACAGAAAGCCTGCACAGACACCCACATAGAATTAACTAGGTCTTTCTTTCATATTCTGCTCAGCCATCTTCCTATAATTTCTAATGGTACCTGTTTTCTTTTGTCTAGCATAATTATCACTTGCTTTCTTAGCTGTCCCTCCTCTAGGACTATAAATTCTCCACAGCAGGAATCTCTCATTCATCTTTATATGCTCCCTTCCCAGCACCAATACATTATACATAAAAGATGTTTAGTGATACCATTACAAGAAATCACATTTGTGAAACCAGTCCCCATGTACAATAGCTATGTACCAACAATACTTTAATAAAAACAAAAAATGTACATATTATTTATTTGAAATGAGAGCTTTTGAAAACATTGTTGTGTGTAAGTACTGAACTTTGGGTAAACAGAATGGCAGCTCTATAGCTTCATAGACATATAGTTGTCAGTATGAGTAGACAGCAATGACATAGATGGGCTGTGTGAAGGATGAGGTACAGCTATCTGCATGGGGGAGGCATCAGTTGTTCTCTCACTCAGGAAATGCTGCCTTCTATGGTAGTTACACTTTTAAAAAAATCTAATATGTATGTATTAATTCATGTATTTATTTTATGTGTGTGTATGTGTGGCCTTGTGCTTACAGAGATCAGAGGACAACTGTTGGGAATCAGTTTCCTCCTCAGCCTTGTGGATTTCAGGGATTTACCACAGGCCCCCAAGCTTAGAAGCAATCATCTTTACCTGTTGAGGCATCTCATCTTCCCCTTATCTTTTCTTTCTGACAAGAATAACCCTCCTTTTGACACCATGAATATGACAGAGGTGCAGTGCCCAAAGGGAACTGTCCATGGAAATGACAGCAGTCCCCTGTTTTGACCTTTGTGAGACACTTGCTAATCATTTCTTCAGAGACAAAGAAAAGCCTTCACACTGAAGGTTGTTTACAGTGCTCTATGTGAAATGTAAAAATGATCTACAGAACTCTTAAAGGAGAAAAAGGGGATCATCCACTTTCTTTAAATCCTGTCACTTCATCTAAAAATTTGGCTAGTTTCTCTTCACTTCGTTTGTATTCATGTACATGTACACACCTGTGCACATAGGTTCGTGCTATTTTCACTTGTTTCTAGCTTTATTGTATATATTTGATGTGAATACAAATGCGTTAAAATCTTTGTGGATGTGTGCAATGCGTATTTACTTGTATGCATGATGTGTACACACGTGTTATTGGGTATGCTAGTGAGTGTGAGTGTGGCAGGCACACAGTAGTCAGAGGACAAACTTAGGGTTTGGCTCCCACCTTTCACTTTGAGAAAGAGTCTCCTTGCTGACTGCTGATGCATAAACTACTCTAGCTAGCCCATCAGTTCCCAGGGAGTTGCCAGCTTGTTCCTTCCATCTCTCTGTAGGGTGCTGGGACTACAGGTGTGTGCTACCACACCTGGCTTTCATGGGTTCTAAAGACTCAAACTCAGATCCTTGTGCTTTATCAGAAAGCACTTTAACGTTGAGGTATTTTCCTTTTGCCATTTTTCCCCTTCCTTCAACTCCTCTTAGATCCTATCCACCTTCCACCCACCTAATTTCTTGTTCTTTCTCTGTCTCTCAAAAAGTAAAACAAACAAAAACAACAAAACCTCCAGAACCAAAACACAAAAGTAAGAATAAACAATGAGACAAAAAATACTCAAACAAAACAAAAAGCTCACACAAGATAAAACCAAACCACAACAAAACAAAACAAAACAAAACAAAAAAATGTGTTGTCTCTTTGTGTTAGCCAACTACTCCCAGGGATGAGGAGCACCCTGGAGTGTGGTTGATATACCCAGTGACAATCCATTTGAGATTACTGAATTTCCCCATTCCCTGCAGGTATCCATTCTAAATAGCTTCTTCTTCTTCTTTTTTTTTTTAAATTAATTCATTCTTGTTACATCTCTATGGTTATCCCATCCCTTGTATCCTCCCATTCTCCCCTCCCTCCCATTTTCCCCTTATTCCCCTCCCCTATGACTGTTCCTCAGAGGGATTACCTCCCTCTGTATATGCTCATAGGGTATCAAGTCTCTTCTCAGTGACCTGCTGTCCTTCCTCTGAGTGCCACTAGGTCTCCCCCGCCAGGGGACATAGTCAAATGTGAGGCACCAGAGTACATGAGAAAGTCAAATCCCTCTCTCCACTCAAGTGTGAAGACTGTCCTGTCCATGGGCTAGTCAGGGTAGGGGTTTAAATTTTACTGCCTGTATTGTCCTTGGCTAGGGCCTTAGTTTGAGCAGGACCCCATGACCCAAATGGCTCAGCCGTTAAAGGCTAGGCTCACAACCATAAATATAAGAACTAAATAGCTTCTTACTTCAAAGTGATTACTCCCTCTTTTCAGTGCTGGGATCTCTTCTGGTTTGAACCTGTGCAGGTCTTATGTGCTTATGAGTGCTGTCATGGTCTCTGTGAATTGGGTGTACATCAGTCCCATTGAATCTTGGAGAAATTATTTCCTTGGTGTTGTCTGGCTCTTACAATCCTTCCGTCTCTTCTTCTGTGTAGACCACTGAGCCTTGAGGAAAAGACTTCAATGAAAACAGCCCATATAGGATGGAGCTCTCCAGAATCTCTCACTCTACCCACACATCATCCATTCGTGGGTCTCTGCGTTAATTCCTCTCTGAAGCAAGAAGCAGCTTCTCTGACAAGTTGGCTGATCCTCTATGGACACCATAACATGTCACTAGGAGTCTTAGTGTTAGTAGTAGGTTTTACCCTAGTAGTTCCAAGACCTATCTAGTCTTGGATTCCTCCTAGCCCTGCCCCCGCTATTGCTAAGGTCTTTTTCTAGATCAGAGTGGTCTCAAAAGTCACTATATATCTCAAACTGACCTTGTGCTCACAATGATCCCCCTGCCTCACCGTCTCAAAAACTGGACTGAGAAAGCATGCAAGTCTAGCTCACATTACAATTTTTCACACATAGAGTAGTCTTGTTTCATCCACAGTTTTGCTTTATCTGGTTTTAGCTAAGAAATGTCAACCTCATGGTAAGAATATTGAATGAATAATCCTAATAATAAGCAATTCATTCATTTTGAATTGCTATCACACTATATTGTCATAATTATTCAATTTATGATTGTTGATGTGAATCTCTTAATTTGACTAATTTATGGATTAAGCCATATGACTCATATATATGCATATGGAATCTCATAGAGCATGGAAAGCCCATGCGCTTTGTGGTTTTAACATCAGTGGGAATGTGTCATGCATAGACAAGGGACAGGGGAATCACTGAACAGCTAATAGAATGGTTACTGTAGTGGAGAAAAATTATATTCTAGATTTTAAAAATTTACATTTTTAGTGGCAAGAACACCTAAAATTAATACCTTAAATATTATATTCAAAGTCTCAGTGTTTTCTCCATAATCTTCATCTCACTAAACAACAACAAAAAAAGCATAAGAAACATCCTATTGAATTATCACAAATTTAACCCCTGAGCGCCACCTTCTCTCATCCCTGGACCTTATCTAAATGCTGGGGATTTAAGGATTGTTTTGGCTTCCAGGGGTAAAAAAGACAGCTGGGCCTTCATAGGCTCTGTCAGGTTAGAATTAGCTAGGAGGTGCATCATCCATTTATTCCCTAGGTGCCCAGCTAGGCCTTGGCAACACCATTTGGCCTTTAGCCATACCATTTATGCCACCATCTGCAGGCCTATCTAGGAACATTGCAGCTGTGTAGATTTTCTGTCTGCCTGCATCATAATAAAGAACAATTCTTTAAGGATGTGGAGGAACATAGTGGGGCTGCCTTGAAGCCTCCTGCCTGTAGCACATGGATTATCGAGCCATGCCTGCTCAAATTCCCCCTGCCTTGATGGCATGAACAGCTTCTTTGATAGTGAACACCATTGTAGTTTGGAATTGAGGAGAGAAAGCAGGCTGCATTCAGCTCTGCTTGCTCACCATGTGATAATGTTCACTTTCTTTCTCATTCCCTCCAGATCAAGAGCAGGGCAAGGACAGAGTGAGCATCTCTTGTCGCAGATTATGAGTAGGTTGTTGTACCCTAGTCTTTCTTTTTCCTTGTTCTTATCTCCAGAGAATGAGCAAACACCATTTCTAAGAAAGAGTGTAATCCAAAAGCTATTTTGAACATTTCTCATGTGTATTTTAGCTATTAAACATTCATATTTCCAGACTTGGAGTTTATTTTCTGTCTCTAGTACTTGTGTGACATCTTCCCCTAAAGGGCAGTGAAGTACCATATTGGACTTAAAGGGAATAAGGAGTTTAAGGAAACTGTGATCACTGAATACAGAGTCAACTATTTTCATATACACAAGTGCACTTATCTACAAAATATAGCTCTTTCTGTATTTTATGTGTGTTTGCATGACTAAGATAATATAGCATAGTGTTTAGGGCACATTATCTTTATTTATTGATATGTAGTATACATACTTGAATTGGTTCATGGTATTTTAAGTATGGAATCTGATTTTTATGTTGTGAATATACACTCTCTGTAATAGATTACAAATACCATGTCCCGATTAGTCACTTGATTAAAATTTGTTTCTGGTATGAATGCTGTTTCATATATATATATATACACCTCTAGCTTCAGCATTGGATTTAGAATGAAGCAGAAATACATATATGGGCTATTGTCATATAAACAGATTTAAAACCCAATCTACCAAATGCAGACTGCTTTCCTCTTGGAGACATCAGCATCCCCTTTTTTATGTCTCTAATAGTCATTTCTGCAGTAGACAGCAGAAGCTTTCCTGAAGGGCACTGTAGCTGCCCTTACTTAGCCCTCCTTCAGAATTGCTGGGCACCACATCCCAGTGGACACCAGGACATGTATAGAATTAGAAAAAATATTGTAAAGAACTTCATGAGCTCTTTGCCCAACCTCAGCTTTTGCTAGTGTTCTTTCTTCCTCCCCAGGGGACCACTTCAAAGCACTCCCATGTCTAAAACATAAGCTCCACTTCATAGCACATGGCCAGAAAGTTATCACCCTATGGAAAAGCTTCTAACAATTCTCAAATATTGTCAAGTATATAATCATTGTTTGTGTATTGCCAGTTTTCTAAAATGTATGTCTGCAAATCACTTGCTTTGTTTCAATCATGATTCAACAAAAACTTCATGTGGAATTTGGTAAATAAATATAATCTCCTTTCATTTAAACTTTCTTTTTCCTCATAATGTAACTTTAGAAGAAACTAGATCACCATTGTGTAGTTTGTCACATTCTATATTTTTCTGCTTGCTCATTCAGATCAAATAGTTTGTTCATCTGCAGACCTTGTAAGTCACAAGTTAAGCCTGGCTTAGTAGTTCCCAGCAGTGTGTATTCTTAGGTCCCTGTGTCTCCGAGAGATCTTCAAGGGGTTCGTTGGATCAAGACTGTTTCCTGGTATACTGACACATAACTGGACACTCTATTCTACTTGTGTCATTCACTAGTCCCACCTCATCTTAGTGACTGTAGCTCCATAGCTACCTCACCAAGCCTTTACATCATGATAAATCAGTTCTAATGAGTTTCTCCCACTGTTGTCTTGTCAATTTTTGGCATTTTGACTTTTTCTTTGCTCCTTTGAGTCAATGTGTCAACATTTAAACAACAGTTTTCTATTTTGGGGACTGTAGTTTTGTAGCTAAAAGAAATGATTTAGTAAGGCAGTAGCATGATTAGAAGTCAGTACATAGAGAATACCCATTTTTGTAATTTTTACCCTGTGAAGCCGATATATAGGAAACAAGCATAGAGAGGCTGACTATGAAACATCAAAGACTACCATACAACAATATTAGGTCTTATCAATATAGCTGTGCCTCCCTTCTGGACAACATTTTCATATGAGCTAGAAATGTTGCTTATTTTTATTTCATGTAGTTTTGAAGAACTTGATACATAAGCTTAGTACATGTCTACCCCACTCTCCTCTCTCAACCTCTCCCATATCCCCCAACTCTCACTCCCTAAATCATCTTGTCTTTAATGATTGTGGAAGATATAATTATGCACACAAGGATACTTCCTTATCATTTTTAAATCCTTGCTTGAGTTAACTTTTTAATAAATAGCCAAAAGATGCTTGATCTAAACAAAGGCATTCTGTTTGGAAGGATGCTTTTAGTGTCTTCTGGTGCTGATTGGTATTAACCCAGTTGGCAGCCATGTTCTCAGGGAACCACTGCCAATGGAGAACTTTGAAATTCAGAAGAGCACAAAGGGTGTCCCCAGCTAAGGAATGAGTTGAAGTCTTTATTAGCAACTCCCCTCTCCATAACTATGAAAATAGGAACAGAACAGAAACCTCAAAAGTATTTGCCTCTTCTTTAGAAATAATTTTATGTATCAAAGTGTCATCTGTCTCTGATGTCTCTTCTTGTGCTCGTGGTTATTAATGGTATCTGGTTAGTGGTGATATGACTTCTTCTCCAAACTGACTCTAGACTTGTAAAGTCAAAGTAAGAGATTTCAGTTTTCCCACTGCTGTAATCTTAGGTTAAATACTGTGCTTTTTTTCTCATATCAGTTCCATCCTCTGGTATGGCTACTAATCAGAGATGTACTTGTACAAAGCCATAGAATCTTAACATGTGTGCTTTGCTAGGGTGTTTAGGTACATGTTAAAAACACGATTATCAAAGAATGATCCTGAAAATCTTTTAGAAAGATTCCATCTTGTAAATGCAAAATAGCTAGTGGTCCCTCAGCAAGTTGAACATAAATTTCTACTCAACTATGCATTACCTGATTATTTCTTAGAGCAATGAGTAAAATGCATGGCATGGCATAAGGGACTATCTGTTATTAAATCCAGATGAAGCCCATGTGGCAAGATGCACACACTGAAGTGGGCAAAGGTAGGAGGTTTGTGACTTTAAAGTCATGTATATATAGGGGTATAGGCCCAAAGGATGAGTTCTCCTCTCCTTAAAGAGGATTTCTCTCTTCCTGATACATGTGCACAGATGAGCTCAGCTTTGTATTCATAAGTGATATCAGTTCTTTGAACTCTGTGGAGTTCTGCTTATGTCAGTTCTATAAGGAGTTACCCAATACCAATTTAAAATGCGTCAGTTGTGTTTGTTCATAGTGTGATAAGGTGAGACCAGAAGAAAACAAGAGACATGGCTTCTGCTTCATGTGGCTATCCTCCTAGGAGAAGGAACAGGGGCTGGATGCTCCTGCAGATGCTCTGGTGACAGTGCAGTTGTGACGCTGTGTGTGCAAGTAACTTCCAGTTTTCAGTTCTAGACTTTCACTCAGCTTCCTATGGACTTGGTTCCACTGGGACCCTGCGTGCCCATCTCATAATCACCTTACCTCTGCCCTGCCTTCCACAGCACTGTAGCTCAATCTAATTTGATGTTTCTTCTACATCCAAACACTTGGATGAATACAGTGCTGGACTTTATTTTTATTTTATTTTTTAAATTAATTTATTCATATTATATCTCAATGGTTATCCCCTCCCTTGTATCCTCCCATTCCTCCCTCCCTCCCATTTTCCCCTTACTTTCTTCCCCTATGATTGTGATTGAGGGGGACTTCCTCCACCTGTATATGCTCATAGGGTATCAAGCCTCTTCTTGGTAGCCTGCTATCCTTCCTCTGAGTGCCACCAGGTCTCCCCATTCAGGGGATGTGGTCAAATATGAGACTCTAGATGAGAGAAACATGGGAGAATGGCAAAGTTGAAGGATCCAGAGGGTCCTAGAAACCTACAAGAAGAACATTATGATAGGCAGATTTGGGCCCAGGGGTCCCACTCAAACTATGGCACCAGCCAAGGGCAATGCAGGCCATAAACTTCAAACCCCTAGTCAGACCAACCAATGGACAGGACATTCTCCACAGTTGAGTGGAGAGTGAGGTATGACTTTCACACATACTCTGGTGCCTCATATTTGACAAGTACTGGACTTTAAACAAACACAGCTGTCTTTAAAAAATTTTTTTTAACCTTAATATGTTTTTGTAACACCGATACTTTTCTTTTTAAATTTAATTATCTGCAAAATTTAGAGAAGATAAGAAAAAAAGGAGAAAATTACACACAGTTCCTAGAGTCCTTCTGTTTACCAGGGTTTGTGTCATTTCCTTTTTCATTCCTTATTCGCATGGCCTCATGTCTTTCATCTGTTGTGACCACTTACTGCCTTCCTAGTTATCCTGGTTCCAACATCTTAAATACTTTCCCCCCTTGTAATAACAATTTGTTTGTTTTCACAAAACTTTTGTCGTATCATATATAACTTTCATTGCAGATTTTCTATTTTCATCAACTAACTTTATACCTGACAAAACTAATCTAAATGGGGCTTGGTAATTGATAGTATTGCTAAAGCTTAGTATGTATTTTTTCTATGTATGAACAAAGGTGCTTATATATTTATATGTAAAGCGTGTAAGGAGAAGGTTGTGACTCAGGAGACCTAGATGGAATATAATTCATCAATAAAAACTTCTTTTTTCTTTTTCTTTTTTATTATAATTTATTCAAATTACATCTCCTCAGATTGTCATGCCCTCACTTGTATCTTCCCTTTCCCACTCTCCCTCCTTCTTATGCCATACTCCTGTCCCCTAGACCTCTGACAGAAGGGGACCTCCTCCCTCACCATATGACTACAGCCTATCAGGTCTCATCCAGATAACCCACTTCTCCTTACTCTGTGTGCCACCAGGCCACCTCCCCACAAGTGGGAAGTGATCAGTTCGAGGGCACCAGAGTTCATGTCAGAGGCAGTCCCTGTTCACACCACAACTGTGGAGAATGAGCTGTCCATTGGCTAGATCTGAACAGGTGGTCTAGGTACTGCAAGCATTGTCCTTGGTTGGTGCATCTTTTTGTGCAGCCCGCACCCCTGGATCCAGGTAAAACATCTGAAATTAATGGAAATAATGCAAAGACTAGATAGTAGAGGGAAGAGAGAAAGAACTCATTTTTATAGCAAGGGTTTTCTGAATTGCTTCCCACTGCAAGCCTGTTTGGCACTGACTTTTTTTTTTAGGATAGAAATGTCTTCAGGTGCACAGAATATAGTGGAGTGAAGATAATGACATGGTAGAGGTTTCAGAATCAACATGAAAAGCTAGAACAAGGCAGTTAATTCTGAGTCATCTGAAACAAGCTACTTAATAGATGGGTGACATTAGCTAGTCTTTCTGCTTCTGGCATCAAAGAGATAAGAGCTCAATGCACTTAGCATCCTCAAGGTTCACTTTGTGCTACCAAATCTTGGCGAACAAATTCTAGACACCTATTGTCTTTTAATAGCATCATTCTAGCATGGCCACGGTTTGGTGGTGGTGAGAAGGAACAGGATTGGCGCTTGCTCCGCTGTGTATTTTTGCAGGAGTATCAGGGATCACAATATAAGGCTCATGACTGTGATTTAACCTTCCCACATTTTAATTTCTCAACTCTCTCCAAAAGTGTATAACCGATGCACCCCACTTATCCTGCAGCTGGAAAGAAGGCCTAGAAATGTTTCACAGTTGTAGCTCACATGGGCAGAAAGCAAGGAAACTCCTAGAAATTTATCAAATGTCTTTTTCTAGTCATTTGACCAATAGGAAGGTAGAGACCTGGAATTCCTGACAACCTAAGTTATTATATGCAGACCCATTTTTCTCATGTCAGGCTGGTGTCCAGCAAGGATCAGGACACACAGCTGTCTGATTTACGAAGTCTCCTCAGAGTACTGCTATTTCTCTTTTATCCTTTTTCTCATTTTCTCAGCCATTTGCCTATGTTATTCAAGCAGGAGAACCTTGCTGTTTCAAAAAAAATTCATATACATATGAGAAAAACAAGATTTTGGGGGTTGCTTAGTTGGCAATAATTATCTCCTGGGTACCCATGTATGATAATACATCTATGATAAACAAGACCTCAGATTCACATCAGTTTCAGTGGCTCTCAACCTATGGGTGACAATCCCTTTAATGGTTGCATATCAGATATTTACATTATGATTAGTAATAGTAGCAAATTTACAGTTATTTAGTAGCAATGAATTAATTTTATGGTTTGGGGTCACCACACATGAGGAACTGTATAAAAGGGTCATAGTGTTGAGAGCCCCTGAGTTCCATTGTTAAGTCTTGGTTTTGGTGCTTCCATTATTTCCTTGCCTGGTACCTTTTAATTTTGCCTTGTGATGCAATTATTTGGGACTGACTTAGATGACTGGAGTGAATAAAGAAGCTGCCTTTCTCCGAGGCCCAGCTTCCCCTTCCCCCTTCCGCACACTTGCCTGTGACTTTGACAAATAGAGTGCAGCTGAAGGGATGTCAGGGCACTGCTGGGCCTTCCCTCTAAAAAGACCAGCAGCTTCCACTTTGATGTCAGGAAGCTCTGAGGCAGTGTGTAAGAAGTCTGAGTACCCAGAGGCCTGACTTGCTGTGAGGAAGCTCAGAGGAGCCACACGCAAAGCCTTCTGTTGAAAGTGCAAGCTGCTCACTGGTCCCTCCGGCTCTGGTCCTTAGTTGTTCAGGCCCATGCTGCTCAAGCCATTGTAGCTCAGGGCCCAGATTCCACACAGAAGCTGGTTGCTCTTTATTGTAGTCTGCCCTTATTCTTGACTAACCGATCATACAATAGGCTCTGAAAGTTTCTCCCGACAAGAGAAAGATGAGAGGGCTTTCAGCAGCAGATATTGTTCTAAGCTTAGGTTCCTACACTTGCAAGGCCTCCAAAGAGTGAAGGGATGGCGTCCATATACATAAGCAGATCATTGATCTTCATCATGACAAACCCTTTGAAAACAGGGATGGTAGCTCCTTCAAAGTGACTAGGCCTCAATTACTATTCCTTGAATGAATGGATGAATGGAATAAAGCTAATCTCCCGGGTCTTCTGCTCTAGAGGAACCGGTGCTACAGGATTTCATGTTTACTTTGCTAGGTCTCTGTGTTGCCTTCATGCAGTCCTCGCTTGCTGTGCCATCATTCTTCCCTTTAGAAATGGTCATGCTCATCCTGTGCCATTGTTTGTTAGATCTATGTGACATGTTTCTAGTTGTATGGGGCGTACAGCTCAGAGATAACCTAAGTCTCAGGAAAGACTCTGTGTAGACACTTTTAAATGGCGTTGGAACTGTTAAAGATAATGGGGACTTTTGAAGTTATTAAGTGCATTTTCCTTTAGGAGTTGGCCATAAGCTCATGGAAACATAGGGTAGTGGTTCTACACTCAAAAGTGTGTTTAGATATCAAGTTGATAATGAATGAGCTTATGACGATTTATGTTGATGGCCAAATTAAAAAGATGTAGAATCACCTTGAAGACAAATACGTAAGCGTTTCTGCTAGAAAATCTCTGGATTAGGTCAACGCAAGTTGGTACGCCAGCCGTCAGTGTGGTGATACCGTTCCATGAGCTGGGTCTTGCACTCTGTTCAAATGAGAAAACCACCAAGCATGAGCCTTCATCTGTCTCCCTCTGCCTCATGACTGCTCATGCACTGTGACTGTCAGCTTCATGTTCTTGCTGCTATGGCTTCCCCAGGTGATGGACTGCTCCCTCAGACTGTTAGCCCAAGCAAGACCTTCCTTCTGAAGTGGCATTAGTCAGGAATATTGTAGCAGCAAATGTGGAACATCATCGACACAATCATTCAATTTCCCAAAGAAAGTATCTTCCTTCAAGTAGTGAGTAGTTGCCATTAGAAATATGTGCACCATAATTTTCCTAAGGTGAAAAAGGTCAAAGTAGCCAAACATTGTCTTCAAGTTCTATAAAGATACAAATGAGAAATGTTGTAACAGAAACCAGACTCTGCGGGGTGAACACTGTTCAGGAAGAATCAATGATTTGTAGAAGCTTGCTTTTTTCCTCTAGTTTATTCTCTCTCTCTCTCTCTCTCTCTCTCTCTCTCTCTCTCTCTCTCTCTCACACACACACACACACACACACTCTCTCTCTCCTTCCATCCCTCCCTCCCTCCCTCCCTCCCTCCCTTCTTCCCTCTCCTGGCTTTCTATCTTCTCCTCCCTCCTTACTTCTCACCCCTTCTCCACCTCTTTCTCTTCTATAACTATTTGCATTCATGAACTTAAATATTACTGAGCTAAAAATGCCTGCTGTTTAGACTGAAATCATCCATTCTAGGAAAAAATTGTAATAAACTGTCATAATATGATAAAGCACACACACACAAACACACACACACACACTTTAACTAGGTACACCTATAAAACAAATGAAGAATCTTCAAAAATACATTCTCAAACTCTTGTTTCTGTAATCATTACTGGTAAGAACTGTGCTTAAGACTTTGCTTTCTCATGAATGTCTCTGGAAAGATATTGATTTATTAGGAGGAGTAATGGCAGTAGCCATGCTATTCTTGATTGAACAGCAATTTGGATTGCACAGTGAGAGATGTAGAACATTAAAAATAAAGACATCAGATATGTTGTCTTTGCATTAAAATGGAAATGGATTCTGTTTATATCATTCCATTATGCCTGACAGTGCTGAATAGTTTATATATATTAATAGACACCCAGAATGCTACCTCCCTTTAGAATATTGTAACTGGCAGAGGTACAAGATGTTAGTGGGGGTACAAAGATACTATATTCTAATTCAGTGACAGAAAATGACCTTGATGGGTTGACACAGTTAAGAAAATTAATGATACTAATTCAATATATTTGAAGAATGAAGTCAGAGACTTTAAACAGGGATGTTAGAATGAATGACAATATCATTTGCTATAAAAATACCAGGGATTGAATGCCTGTGTGCTGTTTGCTGTTTGTTTAATTGGCTAGTTTCTGGCTGTAAAGAGAACACTGGGCTCATCCTAATTGATTAAGTACCCTGTTTCCCCATATCCCTTAATTTCGCATTCAAGGCTTGTATGTAATCCATTTGATGGTTGTATTTGCTTTTTTTCTGCAGTGCAACATTGCTGACTAGGAATTGGTTTACTCTTTCATGTCTGAAAGCTGTGATAAATTGAGGAGCTTAGGCAGACAGCTCTTTTATCCAAGGGCCCTTATTGGACTGGTGATATTGCTGAAACCTGCCTAGACTCAAAAAGACTCAGAGGGGGAGAAGAATCCTACTTGGAGGAAGAAACAAGGGATTATTTTTTCAGTGAGCTCAAGAAAATGCACACACACACACACACACACACACACACACACACACACACACACAC
>OU015755.1:78732770-78749610 GCA_907169655.1 Acomys percivali | reverse complement strand
TTATTATTATTATTATTATTATTATTATTATTATTATTATTATTATTTTATATTTTAACATTTATGTAGGACATTACAATTTACAGCAAAGGTTTTTTGTTTTGTTTTGTTTTTGTTTGTTTGTTTTTTTAATTCACTAGTGGCACATAGAGCCAAAGACACTGCTATCACATGCATTGTATGGCCGTGTGCACTGCCTTATTCACGCTAGCTAGAACCATGTGGTTGCTAAACACTTGGATGCTGTAGTCGCGAATTCTAAGCAGGAACAGGAGCTGTCATTGTCAATCCATCTTTCTCTAGCTAGTTTCTGTATATTGCTTTATTCTTGTTTGTATCTCTGAGAAAGAGACATGAATGTAGTTTACAGCAATTGAAAGGATTAAATGGTGTCATAGCTCTGCAACACAAGCCTGGGCACAAACTGTGAACTCAAGACTAGTTGTGTACAATAATTGAAGCAGGACTCTAAAGGTCAACAGCATGGGTTTATATCTCAGTTCTTACTGGCTTTTTGTTACAATAGACCAGTCATCCAATCTTTTTGAGCCCTAGTTGTTTCACGTAAAAACCTGTGGGCAATAATAACACTTAGCAAATTTTTGTAACTTGGTTGAATTCACAGACCGTGTAGCTGATGATTTGAAATTGAGCAAGCGGGATCAGTGTTGATGCTTCACTACCATTCATATAACGGCAGGGGCTGCTATTTTAGGGAATTAGCCTCTGTGCCTTCCGTTCTAGAAAGGCTAACAATGCAGCGGGGGGTTGAAATATTCCGGTATACTAATATAAAATGTTCTCCTGTGTATGATTTCTGACTGCATTTTATTTTTTATTTTTACTTACTAAGATCATGTTTGCTATAAACTCAACTATTTCAAGTTGTAGACTTCAGTCATACTTCAGCAATTCTTGTTGACTGAATTGCAAATTATTCTATCATATTGTTTTTCCCTAGACTGATGTTTTCTATTTTCTAGAACAGAGAACTACATAATCCATTCTCTCTTCTTTTTAAATTGCCTCCTTCATTTTTAAGAAAAGTTACAAAAACATTACTCCTCACTTGTCTTTTAAAACATCATTCTTTATTTTTTTAAATAAAATATTTAATTAAAACCGGCGAAGAAACACTTAGCACTCAAGGATATTTGAAGATTAAATGAGTTGATACATGTACAGTGCTCCGGCTGGTGCCTCAAGCATAGTATGCTGGCCCGTGCTTGTTCATAGTTGTCATCACTGTGGTCCTTAGAGGCCATCTCTGTGAATGAGTTAACATCTTCTTGTCAATTAGTGGTCAATCACCACGTAACTCCCCAACTCTGGCTTTTTTTTTTTCTCATTCCACATCATAGATCTTTTTAAAACATGATCTGCTAGTTTAAACAATGGCTTTTGTGAACTTCTGTTTCCAGTTACAATTTCTCCAAAGGAAACCCAAAATGTGTACTGTGGGACAGAATCAAGATTTAAAAATTCTGATCATTCTATCTGTTTCCTTCTTACTACAGTGAAGATTTCTCTTAAATCTCTCATCTCTAGATGACCCTCAAGTTATTACTCAGAAGCTTCTTTCCATTTATAAAGTGTTTTTATGGTTGACTTGTGGGGAGTCCTACAGCAATGCTGTCATGTGGAGCTTTTGTGGGTTACCCTTGTTCCCTCTCTGCTGGCTTTACTCACAGGTCATGGCTCCCAATTATTCTTTTAGCGTATCACTATCAACACAGAGCACAGAGTCCATTTTCACAATCTCTGCCTTTAGAGAGAATTGCTCAGGATGGAAATAAATATGCTCGGTAGGGAGTGACTGGGGAATGTTGAGCGGAACACTTGATTCTGTCAGTGTGGCACCTGGCTGGTTGCCAGGTACTTGGGTTGGAAAGGGACGGTCTGAGATGAGGAAGAGGACCCCAAAGAAGAATGTACTTATTCTGCAGAATAAAGTCTTGCTCTGTTGCCATACATGAAGGGCCAGCCTGGATAATAGGATGATCCCCCAGTGGGATCTATGGCCCTGCTTCTCACAATGGGGAGAACATTTTGGGGAGAAATGTTATATAACATAGTTGCTTTTCCTGTGTTGAAGAAAAGGTTCAGTTTAAAGACCAGTGTTGGAAATTACAGGTTTCCACAAGCCCCTCTGGAAGGTGACCCTCGCAATCCGGAGCTTGCTTTGATGTATTTGAGCCTTGCTAACTGGCTGCCAGAATCCTTATTCATCCAGAAAACCTTTCTTGGGGTGTATTGATATACAAGAATTTGTGCCAGCCAATAGGGAGAATGAAAGGATGACAAGAAACACCCTATGGAGATTTCTATATTCTGTGGGTCCAAGTGGATATACTCGTATGATTTCAAGATAGGTCAGTGGCAAGAACAGAATGCCAAGGGACCACAACAAGATCCCTTTATTATGCCCTTGGGAGGCAACCATCCGAGGCTCAAGCATAGAAGTCTGTCCTTAGGTTACTGATGCAGTGCAGAGGTGTAGCATAGTGGAGGAACAGCGTGGGGAAGTCCAATGGTAAGAAACCAGCAGGTGCCTCAAGTGACCACTGCCCATAACAGTGGATTTGACTGTAGACTCATAAGTCAGAAAGCAATAGTACACAAAGTATTCCCAAATATACCATCTTCTTTTCAAATTGTTATACATACTAAGCAAAACTCTAAGACTTGTCAACATCTTTCAGGTTCTAGCCTAACATTACGTTATATTCTTTTTTATTATTATTAATTTATTCTTGTTACATCTCTATGATTATCCCATCCCTTGTATCCTCCCATTCTGCCCTCCCTCCCATTTTCCCCTTATATGTTATACGTTATATTCTTAATGTCTGGAAATTAATTTGGAAAGTCCAACAACACTAGTGTTACAATAGTATGGAGGCCAGCGCATGAGGAACTTGGAATAGAACTCCTTCCCAGAATTGTACATGTAAGTTAAGGGGTGCTCTGACTATGTGGTATGATGTATACCATGTACACTTCTGTTACCAACTGTTGAGTAGATTGGCTGTCCTCCTGCTTGCCCCGATTTTTTTTTTTTATTAAGTGCTTCTCTGAGTCCTGTACAATTGCCAGCTGGTCCACAGACATAACTGTGAAATGCTATTCCTGGTCTTTGAGTGGACAGCCATTAGTTGAAAACACAGCTGGCCTAGTGAGCAAAAGATTTACAAAGGTTTATAATATAGTCCAAGAATATGCTAGAATACACAATTAGTCATTATTTAAAATGTAATTAATCAGGCTACACATTCACGTTGAATCTTTATGTAGAAAAAAAAATGGGAGGAGATGCCTGTGGAGATACTGGAGAAAAAGCTGAGTTAAGGATCCATACTAGGGAGGCAGAAGAAGGCAGATCTCTGAGTTTGAGGGCAGCCTGGTCTATAGAGTGAGTTCTAGTGCTGCCTGGACTACATAGAGAAACCCTGCCTTAAAAAAAAAAGTAAAACAACAAGAATGCATATTGCTGTTGCATAGGATTGAGTTCAGTTCCTAGTAGCTTGAAATTGCCTATAACTCTAGAACCAGGGGTTCCAAAACCATCTTCCATACTCAGAGGTCACCTGAGCTCATATCTGCACACCCCCACATGCATACCATCCCAACCCCCCTAATTATAAAGTGATAAAAAATATTTTTTAAAATTGGTAGTGAAAATGCCTTGAGTACCCTTTATGAAGTAAGCGTGATTCCACTGCACAGAAGCCCACCTCTGGGCTGATCTCCAAAAGCTTGTGGTTTTGTCAGAGCCTGCCATGGGTAGGAGTATATTGAAGGCAGAACCCATGCAAGTCCTTAAGTGAGCCTGCAGTACCCAGAGGTATCTTCTATAGTCCCAGCTCTGCTGTACTGATCTTCTCTTCCCAGCCTCTCTTGATAGAGGTCCAAGCCTGTTCACACAACCATTCCACCTCTTTTTAGTTAACCAAGATTTTTATTAGCAACTTTGCTTCCCTCCGGAATACTAATGCCAACGCTTGCTTCTCCTGGGGTTTCTTTCTTAGCAGCCCAGATTGCCAGAGTGCTCGGCATTGCATGGAAAGGAAAATTGGAATGGTGTAATAGTGAGGAATTCTTTTACAGTCATAAAACCCCACTTTTGATGGGTCCCATGAGCTGTGTAATCCCGGACAAGGCAAGCCTCTGTGTTCCAGCTTCATTACCTCTGCAACATGAATAATGGTTTCTAATGCTCAAGGCTGTTGGGAAATTCAAATAAGATCATATAGAAATCTCCTTGATTATATACAGAGCTCTTAGAGAAATGCCTAGCACTTAGTAGTTGCTCAACAAATATTGATTCACACACAAAATGTTTTTAATCCATTCAAGGGGTCTGGGGATGCAGCTCAGTCAAATTCTTACCTAGAATGTACAAAAACCTGTATTCCATCTCTAATACCACATAAAACCAGATGTGGGCAATATGTTTCCATAATCCCAGAACTTGGAAGGAAGGTGTAGGACCACCAGGACTTCAGGACTAGTTTTCAGTTACATAACAAATTCAAGGACGGCTGGGGTGACATAGGATCCTATGTCAGGGGAAAACTCTTTCTGTATTTGTATGTGTAGAGAACCAAGGTAAAAATTCTTTGTGTGATGTTTATATCATACATGTCAGAAACAGATGAGTCAAGTTGGAGACTTCTCAGCAGCTCATGCTGAAATTCGCACGTCCAACTTCTCACATGTCCTTCCTGGAAGCCGTGAGATGCCTGCTCCTCCCTCAGTTTTTCTGATCAGGATTCTGAGGTCAGGGATGCTGAGCAAACGGTTCATGTTCACAATGACAGCAGATGTGGAAACTGAATGATAGCATTGTGCATTCCTTTCCTCAAGCCACTGCTTTCAGTTTTTGAGGTATGACTGATTCAGGCTCTGGCAGCAGAGGCTTGCTGTTCACTTGGTAGATAAAGCTGTGCTCAGAGAGAGAGATGTAGAGGACGGAACTTCATTAGAGATATTTTTCCTAGGTCACAGTAGCTTGGCTGAACACGGCTAGGTGGAAGATAGAGTTGAAAGTGACCGACCCATGGTTTCTAAGGTCCTGCACATGCTCTGACCAGCTCCCTCAAAGAGGGCTGGGAAGTGCGGAGGCCTGTCTTACTCAGCCCACTAGCCTGGGCATCTGTGGTCTGCAGATGCTACGGGGAAGGGTATCATCTCCTTATTTTTGTAAATAATGCCAAGTTGCCTGAGCTGGCATCAGTGTGGGACTAGTTCATTTTTCCAACATACCAGGCAGCACTCTATTGGTACAAAGGCGCTAAAGTTACCAGGATGATCTAGAAAATAGTGCTGAGGAGACACAGACACTCTCCTTTGCAAGTGGAGTTCATAATAGATTCCACTAAAACACAGTGTTGAGGAGAGAATAATACAAGGTGGGTAGCTTCAAGGACCCCAACCCCAGTATTTGAAAGGTATATGAAAGGAGCTAGGGAAAATTTCCCCTTATGGTAGGAATGTGCTTAGATATCTGGGAAGCCACCAGCAACAGAAGAGGAATTGTAAATATTAACGAAGTGAATGGGCAGGTGTTTTAAAAGGAGCTTTTTGCTCTCAGTATCTTTTGTAGAGGAGAAAGATCGTTAAACTTTAAAGGGATATATTTTTTTCTACTGTATGCTGGCGTTCTATAAAGCATTGCCTCCTGCCAGATACTTGGCAGTGCCTTTCTGTTTCTCAGGAGAGAGGCATTTGACAATCTATAAAGTGGGTCAGACCTAAGGTGGTTTGAATTTATGATAACAGAGGTAAGAAAGAAAGAAGCAAGTGGAAGTGATAGAAGAAGATGAGCTAAGGCTGCCTTGCTTGTGACATGATAGAATTATGAAGCATAAGAAGTTGTGGAGCTGTGAGCTAGCTGAACTGTGATTTAAGGAATTTCAGTGACTGTGAAGCATGGCCTGGAAAGGAGATACTCAGAGAAAGTGCGTTCATATCTGCCTCCCAATGCCAGCCAAAAATAACTAGCATGTGAGTCATTCTCTGTTCTTTGAAGTCAGTTTATATATATATAAACAGTCCCAATAATTAGCTCAGCAAATCTTTATTTCTCTCCAGAATATATATTCACAAATGGTTCTCAGCTAAATTATAGCATTACAACCTGATAACCCCATTGGAAGTTGAAAATAATGTAAGTCAAAGTGGCTTGAACACACCTGAGCATCACAGCCTAGAGTTCAGCAAGCTGCTGTGTTGACACCCCTGCAATCATGTGACTCACTGGGAGCTGCCATTTGCTGCTATGGGCAGCGTAGAGAGAAAATGCTCCATTCATTGCTAACCAGAGCCAAGGTCAGAGTTCACAGTCTAGAGTATGAAATCTGCAGATTCATTACACTTTCACAACTACATCAAGTTGAAAAATCCCAAGTTAAGTCATCTGAATTCCAGACCCTTTTGTATATACATATACAGGTACACACATGTGCATGTGATTCCTATATAAAATACATACAAAGAAATTTATATGTACACATGCACACAAACACACACACACACACACACACACACACACACACACACACATACGCACACATATCCATAAGGTGATCATTGGCTCTTAAATTCTTTAAATATATTATTGTTTGGAAATAAATTTCCAGTATAAATGCAGAAACTTCCATCTATTCTTTGATTATATACACTTTCTAAATATATGTGCTGGTTCATGTATGATGATAAGAGTTGTTTGAGATAACTGGCATCATATACTCTCAAGATTTTAGATCAGAAAGAGATGTATTGGGCTGTTAGGTCCAAATCCTACATAATTAACCTGATATAAAGAGTGTCTTCCTCACTATCCATACCTCTTTGGCATGGCCATAATTTCCACATCTGCATACCTCATTAGTGAGTGGTAAGTGGCTTTCTGCTAGGTAGAAGTTTAGCATGTTATACAACGATCAGCACTTGGTACTGAAATAAATTCTACATGTTTATATTTTCATCATCACTGTTGTTGTTGTTATTGTTGTTATTATTATTATTATTATTATTATTATTATTATTATTAATTATTGGCACTGCCTGGTAGTACTTTTGCAAGCTTGCAATAGAAAGTAGACAAACTACCTAATAACAGGGGTCTCAGTGGGGGCATATAAACAAACACTTCCTGCCAAAATGTGGATTTACTTCAAAAAAACAAAACAAAACAGGGTGTATATAAGGAAGGTGGCTGAGCAAGTGAAGTGCTTGCTATGTAAGTATGAGGACCTGAGTTTGGATCCCCTGCTTTGTGTTACAGGTCGTCTTACTGAAAAAGATAATCATGTTCCACTTATCTGGATTTTCTACTTCTCTTTGTCATGAAAGCTCCGTCCACCCCTGATTCAGGCAGAAATCACTTCCTCATTTATTGCCTTGACAAACTTGGCAGAAGGTTAACCCAGGGAACACCTGTTGGCAGCTAGCATTCACAGACAGTTCGTCCATTTCTTACGTTTTGTTCTCCCTGCAGACAACTTTGGTGTGTTGTACACCATTTGCCTTTAGACATGACCAGAAGCCAGGGGATATGTTTGTTGAGTATCACTGAAATACTATTATTGCTAATTTTTAAATCATCTGCAGATTTTATATTTCAAAAGTCATTATCCCCCCCAAAAAAAATGTGTATTACTTACATTTCAGCAGGAACAAACCTCTTAAAAAGACGAGGAATCATAGCACTTTGCAGTTAAAATTTTATGACTCACCAGGAAGAAAAAGTACTTCAGGAAGGAAGGCAGGAAACAACAAACACATCTATAGTTTTAAATGATTTAGTCTTCAGTTTTAAATATCATCTCAGAAGATTTAATATGTCATCACTTTCTATATTCAAAACCTTCCTTATTTTCAGCCAGAGTTATTTTTTTTTTTATCCACTTTCAACACACTACAAGCCAACAGTTCACTATAGCATAGAGTTCCTTGAATATTTACACGCCATTGATCATGGCAAAGGGAGGCTTCTTGGAATTCAACCTCAGTTGTTATGACCGCCACTGTTTTAGCCTCTTTTGCACAATTTTCTTTTTTATTCTGAGATATGTGTATCAAAAGAAAGTCAGGAGAGCACACCTCATCTTACAAACTGTCAACTTCCCTCTCTACATACTTGTATTGTGTGAACAGCCTTTCATGGTGACTAAAAGATGGGAAAAGGCATGTTTTACAATTGGACATGGTATGAATATAAATATATGTTAAAAATCACAACAGTGAAGTGAAAACTTCTTGAAGAAAATAAGGGGAGCAAATTTTACTGACTTTGGGTTCATTGAAGGTTTTTTAACATGACACACACAAAAAAGCAAAGCATAAAAAGGACAGAAATGTCTTTCTAACATAATGAAACCATAGGGCATGGACATGCCAAGCAAACAAACAAAAAACAAACAAAAAAAAGTCTGTAAGGGGATTTATAACTCAATAACAAAGATTTGAGCGTACACTTACCCCAAAGCATACACAAATGGAAAAGATGTATAAAGAGTTGTTCAGTATCACTCCTTATTGGGGGACCATCATGGAAATACCTGATATGCCTGCAAACATTCCTATATAATACAACAAAGAACCTCAGAATTCCACAGTCCTCCGTGGTGAGCTCATTAGAAATTCTATGCCCTGGGGGCAGACATGCCAAGCTGCAGCCTGGTTGAGACAACAAAATGAACTTTGAAGGTGAATGAAGAGTTAAACTTAAAATCCCTGTGCTTATGAACTGCTTGGTGCTCTCCCAGGTATTTGGGCAAGAATAAAAATGGTGTATACTATAGAAAAGGACATTATCCATGATTCTTTGCTGCAGTTTTGTTCATCATTCCCAATAATAGAAAACAAAAAAAAATGATTAGCAACAAATGAATGAATGAGCTAATTATAGTATATCCACGCAGTGGGAACTATTAATGAAGGTGAGAACATGGGTGAACCTCAAGATGCTTATGCAAAAATCAGTGAAAGCAGGGACTGGTTCTCTAGATCAGCTAGTAGAACATTTGTGTTTGAGCTCTAACACCGAGTAAACCAGGTGTGATGGACACCCCTATAATCCCAGTACTCAAAAAGTGGGGCCGAGGTGAAAGTCATCTTCAGCTATGTGGTAAATTCAAGGCTAACTTGGTTTATATGTGGCTGTGTCTCAAAAATAGAAAGGATGGCTGCATATGTGTAAAATGCAAATTGTCCTGTAGTTATATACCATTTGTATCATTGGTTTGCTGGCTTAGACATGGTTGATTTGAAGTGAGCTAGGAAGAGATTAAAGAGGGATACAAAGAAAGGAGTGGGTATGGTGTGTTGTTCATTGTCTTCATTATACAAAAAGTTTTGCAGATGTGAACATAGGAAAAATACACAATTGTACTGTGTAAATTATTGTATTACTGTATAGAAACTATAACTCAAATTTTAACATCTATTGTTAATTTACATAGCTGTGTATGTCTGTCCATGTGTGGATATGTACACCTGAACACAGGTCCTTGCAGAGGTCAGAAGGTGGCGTCAGAACTCATGGAACTGGAGTTATAGGTAGTTGCAAGCTGCCAAATGTGGGTGCTATAAGCTGAACTTGGGGCCTCTGAAAGAGCAGTCAGAATCCTCAACTGCTGAGCCATCACTCCAGCCGCTGTGACCAAACAGTGCTTCAGAGCAAACCATGAACAAGGGAGATGAACAGGAAGGAGTTTGTTCCGATATATTTTACTTCAAAAAACTTTCATAAAGGCTTTGGGTAAGCTTTCCTTGGTTGTGAAGATGGTGGTGGCTGCATGGCATTGGGGAAAATCATTTTTGTTTTGGAAAGAGTCTTTTCAGAAATACTACCTCATTACAGAAATTTGACGGAGAGCCTTGTGATCTGTCTTTAAATAGAACCTGGTTCCTAAAAGTGCTGATTGCTACAATGAAATCTACAGCTTTAAGGCAGATGAAGTTAGAGACATATTTGGAAAGTCTCAAGGGGGGGTGGGGGGTGGGGGTGGGGTGGGGTGGGGAAAGGCTTATCTGGGAAATACCAAACATCATCAAAATTATTTCAGAACTGTAGTGAACTCTATAAAGCACAGAGCTTTTCTGGGGGATCTTATGCATCAACTTCCTCTTTTAGGAGAATAGTGGGAGACTTAGGAGAATGAAACAAGTCTTACCTATGCTGGAGATAGAATTGCAAAGCATGAACCATTGCAGACTTGGCAAGATGTGCCATACCCTTTTATCCTGCATGTTGGCATCACATCCTCAAAGAATCACCAAAAGAAAAAGCACTAAGTAACCTGTTTACCATGACAGTTGAAGTAAAGGGTCCCTATGAGGACCTTATTCATGGAGGCTACCCATTGATGATTTATTCATGGTAATGTGCATTGTGTACATCCTATTTGGTGTTCTCTGGCTGGCATGGTCTGCCTGCTACTGGAGAGATCTCATGAGAATTCAATTTTTGATTGGTGATGTCATCTTTCTGGTAATATTTGAGAAATCTGTGTTTTATGCGCAATTTCTGACTATCTGATACAAAAGGTAATCTGTCCAGGATGCTTTGGTCCTTGCAGAGCTGCTCTCAGCAGTAAAATGCTCACTGGCTCAAATTAAGCCTTGTCTTAGAGTCACTCTTCACAAGGTTGTGGTGGCAGGGGCTCCCAATCTTTTGTTTTCTGGCATTGAAGGACTCCTTGGAGTTACAGGGCGTTTTTCTTACTTCTTGGTTCTGACAGTAAGCGGGGCTTTCTCTGCAGTTGATGCCTGTTTTATCTTATGGATATTAATTAGCCTGACTCAAATGATGAAGCTATTAAAACTTTGGAGGAATGTTTTAAGGCTCTCTTTGCACCGACATTTCATCAGTACACTTATCTTGGCAGTGGCAGGATGTATTGTGTTCATCATCTGGACAACCGTGAGGTTCAGAATAGTGACTGGCCATTTGGCTGTTGGGAGCTGTGGGTGGATTTGGCCATTACGGTGTTCCATGATCCTTTCTGTCATCATGGTTCTCTGACAACCATCAGCAAATAACCAGAGGGCTATGGAAATGACTCATCTGGAAAAGATACCTGTTCCCACTCTACCTGATAACCTGAGTTCAATACGTGGAATTCATGTGGTAGAAGGAGAAAACTGACTCCTGCAGTTTGTCCTCTGACCTTCATGCCCATACCATACTTTACACACACATACACTCTCTCTCTCTCTCTCTCTCTCTCTCTCTCTCTCTCTCTCTCATACACACACGAGAAACACTATATAACATTTTCATAAAATTTGCTGCTGTAGTTATTCATTTAATCCTTTGATCTACCAGTCGTGATAATTAAAAGATATTTGTGCACACTGAGTACCTTAGAAATGAGGTTCCTACTAGTAAACCCATTTTTCCTTTAGGCAGACCATTTGCAATAATTGTTACACCTTAAGGATTTTTTAACTCACCCTCCAAACACATTGTTTGTCAATATCTGTGTTATAATTAAATCTTGTCATTTCTTGTATTAAACCATGGTCACATTAAATTAATAAAAAAACTTTATCAAACTTTAGCAGCCTCATACATTAGCTGATGAGGGCTCTGACAGTACTGGACATGCTTCTCAAGATCTCAGTCTGCTTGCCTCTAGCCTGGGACAATGTCAAGGCATTCATATATCCTTAGAAAGCAGGATATCATTTTGAGAGATAACTCAAGCTTTCAAGACAGTTTAACTCTTCAAAAGTTCAATGACTACCTTTCTTGCCCTTTTTCATAGTCATGCCAGCAACTGCCCAGGCTATAGGCAAGAACATGACACTATCTTATGAAATCTCTTTTATATATGTTGATGACACATTGGAAGGCTGGCAGAGTTTTAGAAATGTGGTTATGAAGGAATGTATAAAATTGTGCCATGGTGAGTACTAATGAGCAAACAGAATTTGACACCAAATCAAACACCATATGTACACTGATCCGATCACCTTTATTCTACTGCAGCAATCAACTTCATTCCCCAAGTTCTTCTGCTGCTGATATGCCTGAGAGAGCCCCACATCTCCATCTGTAGTTGGTATGACATCAGTATACAAACATCTGGATATCGTTCCATTTCAGGAACACTATCACACATCCTTAAAATAACAAACAGATGCAAGGCACGCTGGAAAACACCACAGCAAAGGGAATAGTATGTTGTGTTTATTTATACCTTACTTCCTTGTTCATATGCCTCTTTACAGCTCTTTCTGTGAAAGAGAAGGCTTGACTGCAATTTGAAAAGCCATATGCTTCATTTTAAATCTTTAATTGTTTTTGAAATTAAAATATAATTACATTATATTTTCCCTGTCCCTCCTGTCCTCCAACCTTTATCATATTTCCCTTGCTGCCTCTCAAACCCATGGCCTTTTTTTCTTTAATTGTTAAGTTGTTATTGTTACATACATACATATACAAATACAATCCATTGAGTCCATTTAGTGTTATGCATATATGTTATATATATATATATATTTGACATAGAATCAAAAACTATCTAAACATTGGATCTCATCATCTTTATTCTATTGCAACATTTAACTTCATCTGTACATCTCCATCTGTAGTTGGTATTATATGATATGTATATATGTATATATACACACATATATGTGTATATATATATATATATATATATATATATATAACCAAATGGTCAGTCATGAAATCCTACTTATATGTATATATATGCACATGTGTCTATACACATATATTTACACACACACACACACACACACACATATATATATATATATATATATATATATATATATATATACAAGTATGTATGTATGTATGATTTCATAGATGACCTCTTGACACTGGATAACCAGTTAGGGGCCTCTTAATCGTTGAAGAAGACTAATTTTTCAGCTCTCAAGATTCCTTGTTGCCATAATTCTTTTTCTAGAGGTGAGGCTTTGTGTGATTTCTCTTGTCCATTTTAGCATATCTGTTGTTATCCTTGTTCAGATAGCCATATGTTGAGGCATTATCGGTGAAGCTTCCCTGTCATTTCTAAAAGACACAGTCTCATCCTTCGTCCTCAGCTCTTCTAATCTCACGTTCTTTCTTCTGCAATGTTCTATGAGCCTTAGGTTCAGGAATGATATTGTGGATATATCAACTGCAACTGGGTGTCCTCATAAGCAGTTATTGTCTGCATTTTGGCTGCTTGTAGCTGGCTATGACGGTACCCTTCTGTCACAAGTAGAAGCTTCTTTGATGAGGAATGAGATACATACTTCTCTTTAGACATAAGGATAAGTGTTTAGAATACTGTTAGGGATTATGTTGGCTTAGTAGAGTGGTACGGTGGTAGTAAGTTAACATTTGAACCCATGACTTCCCTTACCTTGGATAGTTGGCTAGGTTTATATATAGTACCAAGTATGAATTGCCTCTGTTGAACAGGACTTGTCAAAGCAGAGAGCTGTTGGTTCCCACCAGTATATCAATGCCACTATTGCACCCTTAGGGATATCTTGCCGTGAGATGGTTGTTGCGGCTTCTAGGTATCACCTCTGGGTAGGACTGTTTGTTAATCCTTTCCATTGGCAGCTTGCAAAACACTTTCTGGTACTATGAATAGTAGTCCTTAGAGAGGAGGATTTCGGGTCCTGTGACCAAAGTACATGGTATCTTACCTACCTTTAACCTCTGCAAAGCAACTAAGGGCAACTACAGTAGACTATATTATTTTGGGACACTCTTGAGCTTCCCTAAGAACTCAAAATAAGGTTTATCATGCCTGGTGCAAACCATGTGGCTCATCTGAGGAGCATCACTAGTCCAAGTGGCTTAAAATCACTTAAGCTATATATGATTACATACGCACTTACATATATGTATATAATCGTAGGTAAATGAAAATATTACTTCTTACTACCTTTCAAACATCCATTATTTTACTCATAACCTTCTGTATGATCTCCCCCTCTCTCTCCCCTACCCAGTTAGCTCCATTTCCCAGTTATTTCCATTGCTCCTTCATATCATTTGTATTTTTCTCTTTTCCTCTATGGCACTCCTCCCTTCTGATCATGGTACCGGAATAAATGCAAATATTCCTGTGAGCACATGATGTTTGCCTATGATGACTTCTTTTGGTTAAATGCTATTCCATCTTTTGATTATAAGCCAAATGACAAATGAGTTATTGCCAAAAAATTGAATAAACCATTCTGGATGTGGACATTCTACCTTAATTTGATGATTTTTATTTACTTCAACAAGAAGCATAATACTACATACTAATCATGAGAAAATACTATGTAAAGGATATACTATTTAAAAAAACTAATAGTATGGAGCACAACAGATAGAAATATATTTTATTCCCATTATGTAATCATCACTTGAGACTACACCTTTTTAGGAAATATATGTCTTTAAGAAACTTATGAGTAAGTCAGGAATTGTGGTGCATGTCTCTAATCCCAGCACTTAGGGAAGCAGAGACAGGCAGATCTCCGTGAGTTCAAGGCCAGCCTAGTCTACAAAGCAAGTCCAGGGCAGCCAGGGTTATACAGAGAAACCCTGTCTTGAACACCCTTACAAAGAAGCTTATGGGTAGTACTGAACTGCTTAGAAACCTCTTACACTTGTAAAAATCTCTGTCAAGCTCTTAGGAGTCTTAAAATAATAAAGCCTAGACAACTCCAAAGGATTTTTATAAATCAAATGCTATTAAGAGGAAAGCTGTAGAAATTTATGCCAGGATTAAAATAAACTCCATTGTGCCTTATTGAGAAGCATTCTCATATCATAAAATAGTGCCATGCACAATGCAGCCAGCCTGGGGTGAAAATCATGGTTGACACTGAACTTTTACTCATCATGTGCTGATAGAGTTGACCAGATTACTTGTGGCTGGTCTAGATCATGGAGAAGAATCAGCTAGCCATAGGACTTCACTCTTAGTTTGAGATGTCAGATAATATCCTTCTTTTCACAAGCATACAAGGTGCAAGGAATCCAGTTTAGAGCAAAAAGGATTTTACTTTCTAAGTTGGCAAATTCCAGCAAGTCTGTGATGTCAGCCCCTCTCAGCGGCATCTCCTCAGCTTCCTGACTCATCTCTCCTGTGGGCTTTCAAGTCCAAAGAGTTGAAACCATCATTGAAGAGTGTGGTGACAAATTAGAAAACTGAAATGTACAATAATAATTATTATTAGTAGTAATATATTATTATAATTATAATACCTGAAGCATAACCTGTTTTTTTTTTCATTAAGAATGGGGAGACATTGGCTAGATCTGGTTAGGGGTTTAAAGTTTACCGCCTGTATTGTCCTTGGCTGGTGCCTTAGTTTGAGCGGGACCCCTGGGCCCAAATCTGCCTATCATAATGTTCTACTTGTAGGTTTCTAGGACCCCCTGGATCCTTCTACTTTGCTATTCTCCCATGCTTCTCTCATCTAGAGTCCCAATAGGATGTCCTCCCCTCTGTCCCAGTTTCCTGGTAAATGAAGGCTTTCGTGGGACATGCGCCTTGGGCTAGTGTCCAGATATAAGTGAGTATATACCATTTGAGTGGGGTATGACTTTCACACGTACTCTGGTGCCTCATATTTGACCATGTCCCCTGGAGGGGGAGACCTAGTAGCACTCAGAGGAAGGATAGCAGGTTACCAAGAAGAGACTTGATACCCTATGAGCATACACAGGGGGAGGAAATCCCCCTCAGGAACAGTCATAGGGGAGGGGAGTAAGGGGAAAATGGGAGGGAGGGAAGAATGGGAGGATACAAGGGATGGGATAACCATTGAGATGTAACAAGAATAAATTAATAAAAATTAAAAAAAAAAAGAATGGGGAGACAATTGAAGAATACTTCAATTAGAGTGATGTATATCTAGCTACTAAGGTTGGGTGACAAGTCTACCTAGAAAAAGCCCAGTAGAAAAAGCCCAGTAATCTTAGACTAGTCTATACCCTCTGGAGTATCCAAGCCTCTTTAAGAAGTGTGGCCTCTCAGAGATGAGGCAGCTGAACAAACTGATTTCCAGAGTCTCCTCTGGTGGAAAAGTTTCTCCTTACAGAATATCCTATTGCAGTCTTTCTATGTCCCTTACTGTGAGCAGTCCAGTTGGAAGAAGAGTTTTAAAAGATTTTTGAGAAAGGGTTTCTCTTGTAGTCCTGCCTGTCTTGGACTCGCTTCCTAGACCAAACTGGCCTCAAACTCACAGAGATCTGCCTGTATCTGTCTCCCTAGTGCTTGGATTAAAGGCGTGTGCCACCATACCCAGCTGGAAGAAGATATTTTTAAATATTGTTAAAAATTTATCTTTATGTGTCAGTGTCAATATATGCCACATGTGTACAGGGGCTTGTGGAAGCCAGAGGATGGTTGTATCTCTTGAAACAGGAGTTGAAAGCAGTTGTGAGCTTAATCCTGTAGGGGTCAGGAACTGAACCCAGGTCGTCTGGAAGAGAAATATGTGATCTTAATTGCTGAATCTTCTCTCCAGCCCTGGAGGAAGATATATTTGAAAGTAATGTATGGGAAGGAATTTATTGCTTTTCAGTCTTCTGCCTATTATACTACATACATTGTTATTTTCAAACAACAGTGAAAATAATGAGTAGAAATTTATAGGTACTTAAAAATGTTTGTTGCAACACAACTTGAGGAAGCAAGGCTTTTCTTTTCAGGAAGTGATATATTAGAAATTCTAGGCATAAGAAAGAGATTGGTGAGGCTGGGTGATACATGCTAGTAATCCTAGAACATGGGAGGCTAATGGAATGTGTGTGTGTGTGAGAGAGAGAGAGAGAGAGAGAGAGAGAGAGAGA
>OU015755.1:78713098-78732670 GCA_907169655.1 Acomys percivali | reverse complement strand
AGAGAGAGAGAGAGAGAGAGAGAGAGAGAGAGAGAGAGAGAGAGTGATGGGGCTGTCTGAGACTAACCTATGTGGAATAGAAAGCTCTGGGTTGGTCAGCATGAGTTACGGTGCTGAGATATTGTTTCAAAACAAAGCAAAGTTGGAGAAGAGACATTTGCATTGGCCTGCCTCCATCCTCTTAGAATTGCATAGTTTGATTTAGCATAAATGTTTATATTTTATGGTGTTCTTTACAGTAAGACAGATTTTATTGCCATTTGGTTTAGAGGAGGTTTGGGACACCTTTATGAGCTCTTCCCTGTCTATATCATGATTAACAAGCAGGACTGTGGTCATAGTTTGGGTATGCCATAGGTCCAATGTCAGCCAGCCATGCTGTCGCTCTGTATGTGTGTATGGACTCCTGCTTCCAGCTCCTTTCTTATCTTTATAATGGCAGCAAGTCACTCTATACCCTTTAGGCCATCATGTGAGTTCAATGGGAATGAACATGCTTAGTGTACTGCACAGCCCATGGGAACTATGCATAGACACTACGGAGACCCTAGCCTTTCTGCTACCATTGGCTAGACCTATATTTGAGAAGAATACTGTTGAAACTAAGAATTGTTGTAGTAGTACCTGATATTGTGACTTAACTGTTGAGGGGATATTGTTTCTATCCATGCGGAGATGGTAAAATGCGCATAAATTTTGGATTTTAGTGAGCTTTTTTAAAAGAATCATTTTAATACTGCAACACACGTGCCCCTTGGTGTCTGTCACAGAGTACTGCTCAAACCTGTCACTCACAAACACCTAAGACTACTTTGAGCAAAGGTGTGTTCATAGTTTTGAGACACAGGCCTTATGGAAAAAGAGATGGAATTAAAGAGGTTCTCACTTACCTAGTCATCACACCTGAGACAGCAACCAGATAGTTTGACTAGCTGCTCTGACCTTGATGGTTCTTCTGAGCTGAACTCCAGAAAGCCTGTATTTGCATTTGTATTCTCACCAGCAAATTTCTGGAAGTGTTATTTCTGTTGCTGCCTGTAAAACTCCAGGCTGGACATTTCCCCTGTGGATAAGGACATAGGGTTGTTAGTATTGTCAAAGCCAAACTGATCCTCCTATTTTTATTTCAAAAATGTACTTGTGTGTGACTTTTAGAAAATATCCCTCTTAAAGGCAAATCACCACCCATGCCATTTCCTACAGGTGAATTTGGTGAGATGTGAGAAACCTGGATTCAACGACTTCTGTATCCACAAGAGGATTAGGAAGCTGTTTGAGCAAACATTTTTATTTGAGAAATGGGGAAAGTGATGCGCTGAGTGGGAAGAGAGATTGTTCAAATGATAAACTATCGATAGGTGCCATAGGAAGACATAGGAATTGACTTTTAATTCATTTTAGATTCTATATGAAACATGCTTCTACCATAATTGATACTGATAAAATTTTTTGCCTCTGGTTTTCTTTCTTTCTGTTAAGAATATATTTTTTTCTCTCATAATAAATTCTGATTACAATTTCCCCTCCCTTAACTCTTTCCTTCCCACCCAAACCATACCATTTCTTTCTCTCATTAAGATACAAACAGGCATTTAAAAATAATAATAATTAGATAAGATAAAAAGCAAACATAGCAGAATAAGAAACAAACAGATAAAAGGACAAAGAAAAACACAAGAAACATATACAGATGCTGAGACACACAGATTTTACACACAGAGAAATCCCATAAGAACAACATCAGAAACTATAAATATATAAGCAAAAGATCTATTAAGTAAAAATAAAAAGTCCAGACAACGAATTATTAGACAAAACAAAACAAACAGACAACAACAACAACAACAACAACAACAAAACACCTTCCAAAAATAGTATTGAGTTTGTTTTGTGTTGGCTATACACTGCTGGGCAAGGGGCATAGTTTGCATACCCAATGCGAGTCTATTAGCGAAAACTAACTTATTCTTCATAAGTGGTTATCAATTAGAGACACCTTCTGGGTTAGGAATGGGGGCCCGTGACTACTTTCCTTTTCAGCACTGAGACTTCATCTAGCTTAGACCTGTGCATGCTGCCACAGTCTGTATGAGCCCTCTTATGTCTAGAAGGCCTTGTTTTCTTGGAGTCTTCCATTTCTACTGGCTCTTACAATCTTTCTGCCTCCTTTCCATGAACACTGATGGGAGAAATTTGTTGAATACATTTCATGTAGAACTAAATGGTCCAAAGTCTCTCACTCTCCTCTCTGCATATTATTCAATTGTGAAGAATGTCTTTGTTCTCATCTACTGCCAGAGGAATCTTCTCTTGTAGTGCCTGAGCAAGGCACTCTTCTAAGAGTACAATAGCATCTCATTGGGGTTCATTTTATTGCTATGTTCCTTTACTAGACAGAACAGAAGTATTTGACCTTCCCCTAGGTCCATGGCCTATTCAGTCTCATATTCTTGGCCATCTAGGGAAGTGTTTTCATGGTTTCCATCTCAAGGAGTGGACCTTAAAGCCAATCAAAGAATGGTTGGTTACTCCTACAACTTTTGTGCCACTATTGCACCAGTATATCGTGCAGGCAGATTACCTTTGTAGATCAAAGGGTTTGTAGTTGGGTTGGTGGAAGAAACAACAGTCATTACTCTGCTGATAGCTGGTCTGATTAGTTAAGCTAAGCCCCTGCTCTCCTCAGGAATGATGAATCCCAGCAAGGCCTGCCCTAGTCTCTGCTCCAGTCCCTTAGATCACTGTAGTCTTTTAGGGCATATGAACTATACTTGCTTTAAAAAAACAAAAAAACAAAGAGCCAAAGAGAAAAAAAATCACAAAACAGATAACATCAAAGGGACACACAGGAATCCATAAAAACACAAAATTGGATACTATAATATATAAACAAAAGATGTGTAAAGTAATAAAAAAAAAGTCCAGACAAAGCATTATAAGACAAAACAAAAATGAAACAAAACAAAGCAAAAACCATTCAAAAATACTATTGACTTTGTTTCAGGTTGGTTATCTACTGCTGGGCATGGGGCCTGGCCTTTAGAGTGGTCTGGATGCACAGTGAGACTCCATTGGAAAAAATGTTTTTCCTTTGCAGTTGGTTATCAGTTGAAGTTAACTTCTAGGCTAGGGATGAGAGCTTGTGCCTACTCCCACTCCTAGCACTGGTATCCAGTCACACACAGACCTGTGAAGGCCTACTGTATGTTGTCACAGTCTCTGTGGATAACTTGAATTTGATCTCTGCATCCCATGCCGAAAGGAGAAAACTGGGTCCAAAAACTAGGCCTGTGACCCATTCATATGTTCTATGCCATGCCTGTGTCTACATAAACATACATGCACACACAACAACAACAGCATCAACAACAACAACAACAAAGAAAGAAATGAAAGAAGTAAGAAAGAAAGGAAAAGTTAAGGTGTAAAGGGCTCATTTGCAAACCACTTATTTGACAGAAAGAGGAATGGAGGCTCAAGTCATTTCTGTAGTATTTACCTGCCTAGTAGATGGCAGACCTGGACGTGTGATTCATATTTCTTAACTTCCACCTCAGTGTTCTCTCATCCACATTGCAGTCCAAATGTGCCCATAAAGGGAATTCATTCGCAGTGATGGTTTTCGGGTGGTGTTATTGCTCCTATTCTTCCTTGTCTGTGATATAAACTACCATGTGCACTAAATGTCTAGCTTCAGCCCAGGTGACATCTAAAGATGATGCCTCCCCTGGCAAGGTGATTCATAGCTCTGGACTATGAGAAGAGGGGTCTTTGAAGGCTCCTTCCACTGACTTCCCAGCCACTTGTTAGTCTTGGTAGGTGTGGAAGAAACAACAGTCTTTACTCTGCTGATAGCTGGTCTGATTAGTCAAGCTAAGCCCCTGCTCTCCTCAGGAATAATAAATCCCAGCAAGGCCTGCCCTAGTCTCTGCTCCAGTCCCTTAGATCACTGTAGTCTTTTAGGGCACATGAACTATACTTGCTTTAAAAAAAAAATTGAGGAATCAACACTAATTGTATTCTAAACATTGCACTACGTGGCAAGAGTGCAGACTCAAAAAAAAAAAATGAGTCAAAAGTCAAACTCAGAGTTTAATAAAGTCATAAACGTTCCAACGGTGTAGAGGCCAGGGAGGATGTGGATGAAACATTGTCATTTGGACATGAGAAGATCTGTCCAGTCATGAACTTACAGCAGCTGTGGTTCACTGTACAATATCAAGGCAGACAACACTTAGCATGGATGGGGAAGGGATTGTGAGTCTCCACTCCTAGTGGAGCTGTTCTAATATTCTATGGCTTTTAGGAAGGGAAAGTTAGTTTTTTTTAGACATGTGGTTTCTGGAAGGTGACTGTGCTCTTGTGATATCCCCGGACCCATGAATTTAACTCAGTGAGTTATATATTTATGTATAAATGGACATAGAATTGGGAAGGAGGTGTGAGTTAAAACAAGAAGACTTGGAAGAAGGAATGTGGAGTGTATATAATTGAAATACATTGCACACATGCCTTAAATGATAAATTAAGAATATTTGAATATTAAGAATATCTGGGAATGTAGCTCAGGGGCAATGTTTGCCTAGCACATGTAAAGGTCTAAGTTCAATCCCCAGAACCAACCAATTGAAAATATCTATTTTTCAAGTCCCATTGAAAATATCGATTAAACCATCTCCAGAATTAATTGAAACACCTATTTCAAATATTACTCCATAGAGATTCCAAGATACATAGAAAGAAGGCTCTCCTGGTGTGTCATCTTCACTGTTGACACACACGGTCGTTAATGACAAATAACTTCCCTGACTAAACACCATAAACCAGCAGACACATATGGGAAGTAAAAAGTGTGCCTGCTCTGTTTATCACCATTGTTATTTTTGCCTGAATATTTATTACAGTCAGAAGTGCACACCTTTGCCTTATCATGGCTTTCTGGAGGGTGAAATTTCTAGCAATATTTGCATTTTTATAAATTCCTTTGCTGCGTAGTACAGGCTATTTAGATTACAAGTAGTGGGTGCCAATACTAACCAATTTCCTGCAAACAGAAGTCATTTATTTGAAAAATACTGAGGTATTTTTCACAGAATTTAAAAGCAGGAAGTACAAGTAGTTTTTAGAAGAGACTGGGATGAGAATTGGATTTATCTTTCCATTCCAAAAAGAGACTCTTCAGAATGGTTTCTCCTAGCTTCAGGGTTACAACAGAAGAACTCTTCAGAAAGTCGAAGGGCATAGGTGAAAAAGTTTAACTGGTAGATCTGGGGAATGTGTCCATGTAGAACCAAAGAAGTGTGTTCATTTTGTATAGCGTTAGCTACAGAAGGTGTGAGTGGGGATAGAGCATAGATGTGGGTGTAGATGGGTGTGTAGTCTTAGAAAGGGTAAGTGATGGACCATTCAGATAATGAAGATGCCTTCGGTGTAAGTAGATGTTTCATAGACAGGAGGTAGTTTCAACAGGAAGTTCCTAATGATTGATAGAAATGTTCTAACAGTAAAGGACTAGACAGCCAAGTTTAGGGTGGAGACAGACTTCTAAGGTCAACTTCTCTGACTCGTCATTGAAACTTCAGCTTCTACAATCCCTCAGCGGGGGCTGAGTTTATCAAAGAGTGGAGGTTTTTGGACATCAGATGTTTCCTACAGAAGTGGCTGCTGAGTGAACTTGTTCATAACCATACTGGAAATGCTACCTGGAGCCTTTCCAGAAGTCTGCAGTAAAGCCCTTAGCAGGGAAGATTCCATATCCCATCTTTCTGCCAACTGAAACACCCCCAAGTGACACTCCCAGCAGGAAAAGTCCTTATAATTAATGGAGACAATGCTACACAAAGAAGTTAAAGCATAGCGGAGACCATGTGTGTCATGGCTGACACAGGATATAGATGTTGAGAGAAGGGGATAGTAACTAACACACGCTTCTCCTCTTCCTGTGTGGATCACTTCCTGAGAAGTAGCCGGGGAGGCAAACTAGTCTCATCCTGGTCATTTGTTTCTGGATGCCTTGCTCAATCATTTTGAGATACCTTTTTGCAGAAGATCTTCATGCTTTGCCGCCTTGGACTCTGTTCCTTGTTCCTTCTTTTGAGCAGGGGAATGATTTAGGAGCAAACCCATGCTTCTACTTTACGACCACACACACACTACCTCGCATGCATGTTTTCCTCGTGTTAAACTCAAACTATCTAATGATTCCTCTCTCCCCTCACACGGGCTGTTGTGTGCCATTCCATGCCTTCTATCTTTACTTGACCGTGTGATACAGGCTCCTGTGCTTCTGTACATCTTAGCTGTGTAACATGCTTGCTTCTGTTTTACCTAATGTAAACTGATATTATTGTCTAGAATTCCTATAAAGAAACTGTGTGAACCCTGTGCAACATTTCTTGCCATAGGGGAAGCTCCCAATGCGGGCTTGCCATTACAGTTATTACCTGTCTTTGCGAATGGCAGTATCCATTACCAGACTTCCAAGCAACATAGATATTTCTGACTCCCTACTCTCTAGCAATTACCATTATAACACCATTAAGGAGGACGATGATAAAAATGCCAAATGATACTGATCACTGACTCTATGGTAAGCTTTAATTTACATTAAACACTTTACACTTATTTGATTCTCTTAATTTGCATCTCCATTTTTAAGACGAGAAATGTGATGTTCGTAGAGATAAAGTCTTTCTGGCATGCTATGGGAATGGCAGAGTCACAGTTTACATTCAGGTTTGTCTGATGCCGAAGGCACCGAACTGCAATGAGATCCTGTATCCAAAATCAGTCTGTTTGCCTCTGAAGAATCTCGTTACTCTCTCCTGTCATCCCATCCCCTCTTATAAAATCATTTTCTATATGTGCTCCCTGTCCTTAGCTTTCCATTCCACAACCTATAATCACAAATCCTCTGAAAGTTATTCCTGTAAAACAGTCAGCAGGCCAAAAGCTTGCAAGTTTTGCCCTCTTCACAAACACTATTTCTAACTTTGGCTCCAATTTTCGTATGACGCTGTTAATTCTTCCTATGTCTGCGTTTCTGTTCATACCTGTTACTTTGCCACCTGTTTAAGTTGCTGATCCTTCCAGACCCCATCAAATATCTTTTCTAGTTCTCAATTTCATGATCACAGTGACTATTTTCCTCTCTTTTTTCATAGCACTGTATTTGTTGACATAAACCATTTTAAATGGAGTATTATTAGTTAATCTCCCCTATCCTTATCTGCCACAGCATATGAATTATTGAAGGGGAAAGAGCATGCCCTAATTATTTTATGATTGTAGAGACTGTGCTGGTTTGAATGACCCTTCTTCCATAGGCTCATGAATCTGAAGACTTTGTTCCTGCGGGGCGCTGTTGTTTAGAAAGATTATGGGACATTTAGGACATGGACTCTTATTAAAGGATGTATGTCACTGAGGGTGGGCTTTGAGATTTACACCCCTCCTCCATTTCAACTTAGCTCTCTGTTTCCTATGGTGCCAAAGAAGTGTGATCATCCACCTTTCAGCTCTGACTGCCTTCTGCCATGCCAACCCTGCCGTAGTCAACTCTAAGCCTCTAGCAGCATAAGCCAGACAAAGTCTTTCTTCCATAAGTTGCTTTTTGGTCATCACAGCAACGATAAGTAACTAATAGTCAATGTAAATATTAAATTTGTTCAGAAATATTAAATTAACACACATGCTTATGTAACCTCCTATGGTAGTTTCTAAAACGAAAACATTTCCTTTTCCATTTATGTTCTTTGTAGCTTTAGATACTTTCCGTTATATGGATTTCTTGAGGGCCTGCGTTCCTGCCCCAAGAGCCAATTATTCTGTAAAGAAGTTTGTAGCTGCATCTGAAATCTTTGTCAATCTCCAGAGAGGTAAAAGTTCTTTTAAGTTTTTGCTGCATGGAAAATTCAGGAGGTGGTAATTAAAGTGATTAACAAGAGAATACGGATGTTTAAGTAATCTTCCTACCAGTTATTAATTAGCGGTCTGTACCTCCTAGATAGCAGACTCATTAATTTAAACACATCGCATTATATCTTGGATCTTATTTTCAAAGAATACATCAAGTCAGAGAGGCTTTCTGAATGGAGAGTGAGTGGGTGGAGAAAAGATTACTGGGCAATGGTCAGGAGCCTGTTCTTTTCTAGTTATTGTGACTCCAAGTGCACTGTATCTCATTTAGCCTGATGAGTAATGTTACTGCATAGACACTCTTCAGGGGCAGTTTGATGTGAACTCTGTATCCCTATTCTGTTCCTCAGCCAACTGGACCTCGAAGTTTCACCTAACAACAAAAGGGTTGGACTGGCCCTGTTTAAAAAAAAAAAAGCTGGAACCAAACTGCTTTTGTCTCCCAGATACATAAACTTAAAATTGTCCAGACTAGGGCCAGCAAGGTGACTTCGTGGATTAAGGCAGCTGCTACCACAGCTGATGACCTGAATTCAATTATTTAGACCCACACAGTGGAAGGAGAGAACTGAGTCTATATATACCATGGCATGCCATCCCCTCATCCTTACAATAAATAAATGAGTGAATACACAAATACAATTTTTAAATGAAAGAAATACTGAGACACGACATCAGAGCAGGAGCAAATGCTGGGGGTTGATGGGCTGTAGCTTCATATTTTAGGGACCATGTGTGTCATAATTAAATTAAATCATTCTTAAAATGCAGATTTTATGGCTACATTATCAGATTTCTGACGATCATTTGATGAAGACCCATGTTAATTACATTTAGTAACTATGACTATATAGTGCACATGACTTAGAAAGCCCTGATGAGCCATATGCAAGCTGAGGTTCCCAGAGGACAGGCAGCATGGACAAAGCAGAATCCTCATGAAGATAGATACTTACGAAATAAAGTTTATTGGTATATTTGTCTTAGATACAGTAAATCCATTATAACCAAACTTAAAGTGGCAAGACATATCTCAGGACAATAATAAAACATCTCACCAAATATGAAAGAAGGGTAGAGAAGCATGGTTAAGGAATAGGAAGGCCACAGGGATGCTATAAAGTGGCAGAGGGTGGAAGGACTTGAGGACTTACTAGACTACTTCACAAATGACAGCTGTGAGACCTGAGCTGTGTTCCCATTTCAACATTGTTCAGTTCAAGAGTGTTCAGCTGAGTGTTGGGAAAGAAGGATGAAAAGCCAGCTGTCTGGCTTAGAAGGCATATGCTGCCACAGGAAGGTGGCACAACAGGCTCATTGTGCCTGCCTGCCATTCGAGGAATTCCCTGAAGATGACTGAGTGCCACAAAAGCATGGAGAAAGGATGCTAAATATCTTCTTAACTAAGATATCCCATAGCAAATGCTAGAGCGGTGCTTAGTTGTTGAGAACACTTGCTGCACTTCCTAAGGACCCAGGTTTGGTTCCCGATATGCACATGGCAGCTTATAACTGTCCATAACTCTAGTTCTGAGGCATCTGGCACCCACTTCTGGACTCTGATGTCACTAGGACCACACACTGCATAAATATACATGCAGGCAAAATGACCTAGTGTTTGACATCTTTGTATGGCATCTTTTGAATTATAAAAGCTGGTAATAAACTTAGTTAAAAATGAGAGTCTGCTAGTCAAATAATATCCATCTACACTCTGGACAGCAGTTATTATCAACCCTGTTTAAAAGAACCATTAAGATATTAGATAGAAGAATGGCAAAATCCCAGCCTTCCACATGTCAAGATAAATGGTGTTAGTGTGAGATTCCAGTCTAGGTTCACCGAAGCTGGCAGGACAGATAGAAGAAACCGATCATAGATCCAGTGTGATCTCCACCCCCGGCAGAACAGATGCAAGGGTGCAAAATGGAACAGTCACCTCTCAGTCAACATGTCTACATGAGTAGACATGTTTTAATTAAGATTGGTGCTTCATAAGGCTCAGTCTCTTTCCAGAAAACACTATGGTGGAAGTTTCAACGTTGGATTAGATACTGTCTGATCGAATCCCTTTGCTTCTAATACATTTCTTAACTGGCTTATAGCAAATGCTCCTGTTTTAGTCTTAAATGTGACTGCTTAGTGAATTAAATGTATCTTTTTAATAACATGAATGAAAGGTATTGCTTAAAGTTTTCTTCAATGGGCGTATTGGTTGAAATTGAAATATTTGCACATGAGACTCCACGGTTACGAATTCATGAAATAACAATAGTGCAGGCCTGGCAAGCATCCGTTGTCCTTCTTCTGCCTCCAGTAACTCCCTGGTTAGTAAATGAAACCTTGCATTTCAATAAATACATTTGGGCCTAATTTCTGCCTTTTCATGCTGTGAAAAAGCTGTCAAATTTGAAGTGTAATGACTGTATGATTTCTTATAATGGCACTCAAAGTACCTGAGAAACAGATTTGAATGTCATCTAAGTAAGTTCTCTGTGGGGCACAGACCCATTTTGAATACCCTTCAGGCCTTTATACAACAGTGCAGGACACATTGCAAAGGAAGTGATTGTGAAGTGGTAACACAGGGCGAAGTGGAACCTCTAGAAGCTCCCTTCCCAAAATGTAAAAAAAAATTGACATTATTGTAGTCAGAGGTCTCTGTTTCTGTGAGAAACCTAATGAGCCACAGTTCCTGGCTATTAGCCTAAATGCCCCTTCCGTCTCACAGGTTGATGGAGCTTGTCTGAAACGATGGCCATATATTATGAATATTCCCAAGTGAATTAATTTTCCAGCATTCTACTCCATTTACCCCTGTAACTGTATATATATGGGATATAGTATTTCTGTGTATATATGTGTCTGTTTGGGCAAGGGCATGTGACTACAGTTGCTCATTGAGGCCAGAAAAGAACCCACTAGAGCCAGAGTTCCAGGAGCTTGTGAGTCACCCAAAATGGGTACTAGGAACCAATCTGTGCTGATCAAAAAGAGCATCAAGCCTTCTTTTTTTTCTCCTTTTTTTAAAAATTAATTTATTCTTGTTACATCTCAATGGTTATCCCATCCCTTGTATCTTCCCATTCTTCCCTCCCTCCCATTTCCCCCTTACTCCCCTCCCCTATGACTGTGCCTGAGGGAGACTTCCTCCCCCTTTATATGCTCATAGGGTATCAAGTCTCTTCTTGGTAGCCTGCTATCCTTCCTCTGAGGGGGAGACCCAGTGGCATCAAACCTTCTTAAAGATGGAACCATATTTCTAGTCCCAGACTTGTATGCTGTCATAGCCATTGTAGAATCTCGGTCTTTTTCACAATTGGGTCTCCACTTTAAGTCAAGCTGATTCTTCAAAAGAGAAGAGGGTACAGGCTGTATAAAGAAAGGATCTAAATTTTACTTGCATATCCATAAACCAGAGAGAAGTAGTAACGTCATCTTCTTGGACTTTTGTACTTTACAAAGCTCTTCCTGATGGGGTGTTTCCATTGTGTAGTGGTCATCACCCTTGCCTAACAAAGCTGTCCCTGTTTGAATCTCAGGACTGTGCAGAGATTACTTGAGGATTTAATGGGTGTGCCAGGCCATGTGACAAGATCTTCCCCACTCAAATTTGTGTTTGAGAAATGACAGGAACACTAGAAGTTGAGAGTCAATGGCTTTGACAATCTGTAAGGATGTCCCCTTGATGTCAGCATTCTGTTATATGTGTAAGTTTTTGCTTCATCATAAAAATATTAGCAGAACTACATACTGGTATTCAGGTATGGATTATCGCAAGCATAGGTGTGATGTTTTTTGGGTTTCCCAGGAAAAGACTAGAGATGTGTGATGGCTTCTACCTACACTATACATTTTATGGGAATGATAATCACATCTGTGCAAATCTCACTGAGTTGCTGGCATCTAGGAAATAATAGAAGACATATCAGAAGCTCAGTAAATTCTAAATGTGTGAATGAAGAGGCGGATGAATGAACGTGTGAACTTCATCCCAGTGGGTTTGGTGTGGACTCTGAAATTCAATTCTGACAAGTTTTTCAGTAAAACGTTTTGCCTTTGCTTCTCTCCTAGTTGGTAACTTCTAAGAAATGTGTTCTAGGGATAATTTAGAGCAATTACCTTGTGATTAAGTTATACCATTGTCCCACATAAGTATGAGAAAACTTTGGGATGAGGTGAAATATGGCTTGGACAATGCTTTTATTTAATGGGGAATATGAAAACATCAATGTGTTTTGGCCTGATTTCTTATATAATTCTTTATTTGTTTATTGATATATTTATTCATTCAACAGATTTGTCTCTATACTGTGTCCCATGCTAGGTGACAGGAAGTACACATCCATTCAGATGAAGTCCACACAGAGAAAGGTAGTTGCATCAATTTGAAATGAATAAGTCCCCAGGGATATAGAATGTCCTTAGAGTGACAGTAGTGAATTGCTTCCATTTAATAATTCTAGGGGCAGTGGGTTAGTGGTGACTGAACAATTAAGGCCTTTCTGATAGCTTAAAACTGGCATTATCTGGTATGATATAAAGATGATTTTTCTTTACATATGTTTGGCCATTTTGTCTATGTCAGCATGGCTACTAGAGTACAGGAACAGTGATTGTGAAGTTGCTTCAGAGGAAGGGAGAAGGCCAAGGTGGGGAGAAGGAAGAGGTCCTTTTCCTTCTTTGGGAAGGATCACAACTCCTGCGCTCCTCTCAACCCTCATTGAGTGGCTCATGGGCTCCCCCCAAAATATGGGAGAAAATGGAAAGCACAGTACCTACATTTGTAGCCTCTTAAATGAGACCCAAACAGGGAAGGAAGAGAAAGAATATAGGCAGCTAGTGAATGGAGGACTGCAATGATATGCCTACTTGATTCAGTGGAGATGTTCTAGAAAGGACATGCTGGGGTGTAACTGGAGGACCTTGGGAGAACATTCTAGAGAAACTCACCAGGCTATAAGGAGGCAAGCAGCACATGCTTGAAGAACCAAAGAAAAAATAAGTATGGCTCTGGGGAATAGAATGTTAAATGGTTCCTGCAGTGTTGATGACTTTATAGGACTTTCTGATCATAATAACACCAGAAGAAAACATGCTTCTGAAGGTGACTCCAGAAAGACTATACAGGAAATGGTGTAAAAGACAAAAGTCTTCACATTCCCTGACACCTACCATCTGAGAAGTTAATTTTGATGAGGTATGAATGATAGAATTCATTAATTAATGAACTGCGTCTATGAGGAATCTGTAAATAATCTCTGTTCCACAGGTGATTCTATTTTAACTAGTCAGTGTATCTTAGCACTAATCCTGGGGCTTTGAGAACATTAACTAACATGAAAAAGCATTGTTTCAGAAAGCCTCTATTTTTAGAAATGCTATTAGCAGAAGCATCGCTCTAACCTTTTCCTTGTTCTCTCTGTGGCATGCACATTAATTAACACTTCCACCCTACAAGAATGTGTTTCTTCCCATGTGCTGGCAATGGTATTTCAGAAGCTTGCTGTATATTAGAAACCACCAGAAAAATAAGTCTGAGTGATTTAAAAAATGTTCTTTGCTGCATGTAATTTCCTGTTTAGGCATGCCCCCTCAGATCACAATGAGTTAGAACTCATGACATACTTTAAAAAGAAGGGCAGTGATGTGAAAACTTAACTTTGAAGCTGATTTGTCAACTTTTTAAAATCTTGTTTTCAGACAGTTCACATGGGATATAGAAAGAACACTTACCTAAGAAATTATAATTAAATTTTAATGATCCTCTGGTAGTTTGAATAAGAATGGACCCCAGGCTCCTGTATTTGATTGCTTAGTCACTTGGGAGTGGAACTGTTTGAAAGGATTAGAAGGATTAGGAGGTGTGGCCTTGTTGGAGAACAGATGTTACTAGGGGTTGGGCTTTAAAGTTTCAAAACCCACAGTCTGTCCATAGTCCCACACTATATGGACAGATCAGAATGCAGCTCTCAGTTACTGTTCCAGCACTTGCCTGCATGCCTCTATACTAGTGAACTAAATCTCTTCTGTAAGCAAGTCCCAAATTAAATACTTTATCTAACAAGTGTTGCCTTGGTCATGATATCTCTTCACAACAATCGATAATGACCAACATAGATCCTGAAAAGAAAAGAAAGCATAGTTCATGTTCTTACTGTGGTTCTTTATAAAAATACATGGTTAATCTTTTACTAGTTCAAGTTGACTTTATCCTTTTCCTTAAAAACTTAACAACTACAAGGATGGAAGGAGGGACTCAGAGGAACCATACTTCTCATTGTTCAACTATTACTGATGAGATTCAGGAAAATTGGAGGGAGGGTTGTTTCGATCATTTCTTTCCATTATAAATCCATGGCAGGCTCCAATGGATAGTTCTAATCTAATGGCCACACAGATGATCCTAGTTAAAGCAAATGAGTCACAAAAACCCAAGAGTCATGAATCTTGGAAATGGACAATGAAATGGCGGAGGGGGTGTTGATAGAAATAGAAAGAAGGTAAGAGAAGGTGGGTAAGAGAATGACCAGATTGTCGACTGCACGTGTATCCTGCATGTGTATATAATTATCAAGGAAGTAACTTAATTTTTAAAAATCATTACTTTCTTTGATAAACATGTATTTATATTTCCCAAGTATTTACTACACACTACACAAAGAAATGAAAAAATTTCCAACAGGATAATCATTGATTTAAGCTGAATTTTCAACTTACATGGAAATTCTAATAAAATCACAAACGACATAAATGAAAACAGATTTTTTTTTCTTCAATTTGGAAACTAGTTGACATCGCCTTTGTAAATGCTGATTAAAGAAGAGTACCGTAGAATAGAAGGCTACGGCTATATTACCAATTGAATTTCAAATGTCCCCTCCTCGCCCCACTCGAAGGACATTTGCACAAGTTTGGACCTCAAACTGATGGCAATACTGTGACGTGGTAGAAGCTTCAGGAAATGGAGCCTATTTGCAGGTGTAGGTCATTGGAGACACACCCTTCACTAAAGCCTTGGTCTCCTCCTTTTCTCTCTGTCTCCGGGCTGCCACGATGTGAGAAGCTTTGCCTCACCATGTGTTTCCGTGTGATATTCAGTCTTGCTGCAGGTCCTAAGTGGTAGAGCAATGACGATGACTGTAGCTTGAAAACTCTCAAACAGTGGAGCCAAAATAACCCTCTCTTTCCACTTGTTTATCTTAGATGTTTCGTCGTAGAGGTGTGTAGGCTTAGAGTTTTTTTCAAAAACCCACTAGACTTTGGGTTCTTAAATGCTTCTAACTCTCTTCCAGCCCACCAACATTAGGAAAGAGAAAAAGGGTTGTAGGAAAGAGAGTTGTGGGTCTCTGAAGCATAGTTCCTTGGGGGCAATTCGAGTCTTCATTGCCATGGTCAGGATACCAGCAGACCAGCAAACAGTAAACAACCAGCAGCAGCAGCAGCAGCAGCAGCAGCAGCAGCAGCAGCAGCAGCAGCAATGACTCAGTAGAAACAGCAAGACTCCACAGAAACAACATGAGTCAGCAGGAACTCCAAGACTCAGCCTGAAACTGCCACACGAAGTTCTCTGGGGCATTTTTCTCAGCTAAGTGAAGTGAGGAAAAAAAAAAGTGAAGACCAGTGAAGTGATGTGAACCATTGCAAAGTGTAGTGATGCAAAAGCATTGCCTCACTGTATGTTGGCTTCTGTTTATCCCACAGGAGACCGTTTTCCAGCTGGGGGAAAACCACACTCCTGTACTAGACAGCTTCCAGTAAAACATCATGAGTTTGTTTTCAGTGACAGAAATAAACATTCTCATATCTGGCACTTGGGACCAAAACAAAAAACACATTCACGTGGCACATCTGAGTTTTTAAAGAAAGCAGAAACTTCCACTACAGTGGTAGAAAGCTGATGGATACATGTTCAAAATAATAGAGAAACAAAATTGCCATGGTGCCTCTCATCGTCATACACAAGTTTTAGCGTTTGGCATTTTAATTTTTTTTTTAGCATTTTTAGCATTTTAATAAATGCCAGAGACTATCCTCAAGAATTTTGATTCAAAGCATAGAAAAAAGATACAGTAAGGTATAATTGACACTAAAGAAACTGAATATAACAAGCTTAAAAATTAGGTGAACTTGAAAACTACATATACTTATATAATGAGCGATGTAGAAGGATGGCACCGTGAAATACGCCCTGGGACTTTCTCAGTCTCTAGTATATCCTCATATGTGACCCTGGGCATGTAAGGAAGTCTGAAAATGTGGGTCTCTATGAAGAGAATGACTTTCTTTTGTTTTCTTTTTAGAAATGATTTGACTTAAATCTCAAGGAAATGGAAATTTCAGAAACATAAATGACACATCCCTGCAGCTACTGGTTTTCCCAGGAAGTGAAGGTTACCTTGATAATCCTGTTGTAAGTCACTTTCCCTTGGCCCTTGGAGTTTTTGATCAACTAGAACTCCCCACGTCAGTGTTCTGTAGCAAAATATTTTATACTTTGAGTCTCAATACTTGAGTAGCCGAAGCAAGAGAATTGCTAAGATTTCAAGGCTAGCACAGTTTGTATAGTGAACTCTAACCCAGAAGGGTGAGACTGTATCTTTTTTTAAAAGCCATTTAAAATGCAAAATTAAGTGAAATTTGGTACATTTACAGTGTTGTATAGCCATCACATAAAACCTCCACATTTACAAGTGTCATTATACACTATTACTTTAATTTGTGTCCATATGTTCTTTTAAATATATACAATTAAAATTTTAAAGGGAGTAACAACTTTCTAAATGATTATATATGTGTGTGTGATGTGGATGAATGAATGTTTCTAAACAATCCATTTTGGCTTTGTCTGCTTGTTCACTTTGTATTCTGTGGTGGTTTTTTGGAAATTTTTTTATATAAAGAGTGTCTCTATGTATATGCAGTCTCAGCTTCTCCACTGCTGGAATTGCAGACAGGAGATCCTCATCTATAAATGGACCACTGTTTTTATGTTAAATATTATGTTCATGATCCACTGAGAGAGAAAGATGGAGAAAAACAAGGATTAAAAAAATGTGGATAACTATTTCTCTATTCTGTCCCTACTTTTTCATGTGTGGCTTTTGTAACTATACTTTCAAATAAAACCATACTAAAAAAGCCACCAAATAGCATGGTGTTATTTTTCTTATGGACTAACATGAATCCCCTGTGAGTTGAGCATCATCATTCTTTCATTCGTTCGTTCATTCATTCATTCATTTGGATGATTAAAATACATTTATTTTATGTGTATGGATATTTGACCTATGTCTTTCTATGTATATGTGTCTGTGCCATGTGCATACATGGCACCTATGACCATTCTTCCTTTTAATGATCTACCATGATAAATTTAATATGGTATTACAAGCATCCATTTACAAATTGGGAAACCCCTTTCTTTACTTGCTGAAAAAAACTTGAACTTGGCCATTTGCCCCCCTGAGTTCCAGATCCTGCTGGTAAAGTGACATCAGGTAAAGAGCATTGAAACATAAGGGGTCTTCCTTTTGAAAGGGTGAGGAGGCTACACTATCACAGAAGAATTTCTTCATCATACAGCATTGTGTCGACATAGTAGAATGATCACTGTTTTTCTTATTTTCCCTATGGAAGTTTTAGGGTGGAAAAAAAAAGATAGACTAGGAAAACATCACCTCTATTCTGACCTTGTGACATAGTTTGGTTTACCCATGTGACAATCCTGGAATGCATACAGTCAGTAGGTCACAGGGTGGGCGCGCCTGTATCTAGATAGTAGAGAGCAAACTCTTTGCCATGACCACTTGGAACCATGAGGGAGATAAGGAATCAGATGCCCTTCACATTTCAAGTGCCCTGAAACTGAGAGAGATAAAGAAAGTGAGAATAGGAATAAAGAAAAGGTAAGGGATTCTTTTGTATTGCTAGTGAGACTGTAACATGAGATAAACACCCTAGAAAGGAGTTAGGCAGTTTCTTACTATGTTAAACATAGGATAATCACGAGACCCAGGAATTTTATTATTTGGTGTAAATTCAAGAGGGTTGAAAACATCATCAAAGAAAGCATCAAATGTGAGCGATCATAGGAATATGGTCCAAATGTCATCCTGAATTGGAAGCAGTCTCAGTGTATGCTGATAGAATGATAAAAATAAATGTAGTGTGTTCAGGTGGTGTAATTTATCCCGTTGGAAAGAGACATGAAATATTGAAACATTCTACAACATGGATGGATTTAAAAAACAAGTGTTAAATTTTTTAAAAGAAGGCCGGAAAGAAAACATTCACTCCCATTTTATTTGTATTAAATGTCCAGAGTAGACAAACGTATTAAGACAGAAAGCAGATGGGTAACAACCAGCATCTGAGAAAGGAGGTGAATGCAGAGTGCTGCTAAGATGAGCAGGAGTTTGTGTAAGAGATAAAATTTTCCTGCTACTGAAAAAAGATGTTTCATATCCTATATCCCAATTCCTCCCAGATCCTTCCTACATCTCTACTTTCTCAGCCCTTTGTTCTTTTTCTCTCTTTCTGATGAAAAGACAGACAGACAAAAACAAGACAACAACAAAACCCAAATAATTTACAATAATAATGGTGAGGCAGACAAGGGAGGAATCAAGGGGAGAGAATGGAAAAGCATATTTGATCAAAGCATACTATATACATATATGAAATTCTTAATAAAACAATTTAAAATAACAGCAATAATACAATGGATTGGTGATGAATGTGTTAATTAGGTTATTAAACTATTTCATTTGCACCCCAAATGCATGCAGTATTTTCCTATTATTTGATAGAGGTGATGGTTACACTATTTGGTAAATAAACTGAAGATCCTTGGAACATATACTTAAAAGTTTTATGTTATGTGAATTATAGATCTGTATATGTCTCTAAAAAGAACAAAAAAGAAAACATATCTAACAGTTCATACTGTTGGATTCTTCCTGGAATCTTTGAAGGAAGACAGCTCTCCTTAGAGAAACAAGTGTTAAAATGAACACTATGTCCATCAGAACTCGGTAATGGATGTGGAACTCAAAGAACTACACAAGGCTTATGTAGACTTGTGTGAGAACCGGGTCGTAGCACATGGAAGTGATCATCTGGGGTATGAGGTCAGCTCAGTAGGTATCAGAAAATGAGTACATGTAAGGGAGCCAAGGCAATGACTATCTATGGAACTGTGAGGGATCCTGGTGGATGGAGGGGCCCACATGGCTCTCATCTGTCAATTTTAGCATTAGGAGTAATCAGCTTGGGGAGTTGGTTCAACATCTAAAGACATGTAAGCCCCTGTGATGTCTTCTGCCTTGTACCCCACTATCCAAGCATAAAAAAAATGCAAACTGAAACATATTCTTTGACAATTTCATGCATGTATCAATGTAATTTGATCATATTTTTCTCTGATCTTTTCTTTTTTTTTTTTTGCTAGTTTTATACTTTATTTTATTTATTTTTTTAATTAATTTATTCTTGTTACATCTCTATGGTTATCCCATCCCTTGTATCCTCCCATTCTCCCCTCCCTCCCATTTTCCCCTTATTCCCCTCCCCTATGACTGTTCCTCAGAGGGATTACCTCCCTCTGTATATGCTCATAGGGTAGGGGATTTTTAAATGAAGGAGAAATAGAAT
>OU015755.1:78644762-78700930 GCA_907169655.1 Acomys percivali | reverse complement strand
ACACACACACACACACACACACACACACACACACACACACACACACAAAAGCAATTGGCATTGGTGACTTCCAAAATAAAAGGTAAGTTCCTATAAGAAGCAGTTTGGAAATGGCCCAGAAGCCTCCTCACTGGAGACTAGCTTCATACCTTCAGAAGGAGCCATGAAAGCTCCTGTTGGAAAAAAGTAACAAATTGTTCCATCCAGCTGTAACACTAAGGGACCACCACAGTGACCAGTATGGAAATATATCCTGATAAATGCAACAGTGGCATTCATATCCCAACACTTAACAAAAAGGTCTGCTCAATATCTAGCTAGCACTGTGAATTTAGCTAACTACCAGAGGCTGGGGAAGCCATGGAGCCTATTGGAGAGCCTACTGCTGCCAGCTTCCTAAGGCAATATAACTGCTCACTACGTTCTGAATACTCATCCTTAAACCCACAGATATGTGTAGCTTTCACCCCTAATCAAAGCTTCTTTTTGCAGCAGGCAAGGAACACTGCAGAAAGCTACAACTGGTCAAAATTCAGAGACAAACTGACCTTCATATATCTACCCTGCACTTACAATTGCAACTCCCACACTTAGGACTCAGGGAACACCTCAGAAGCGGGGAAAGTGGCAGAGACTTGGGAAGAACCAGAAGACCAGGGTTATCTGCTTGGAGAAAGTCTCCTCATAAAAATAAAGAAATATATAAGAGAGAATTGAGATCTGGAAAGACTTGAGGTGGAGAGGAGGGTTGAAAACACTGCTTAAAAAACAAAAACCTATGTAATTGTAATGGGCAAAATGACAGTTGATAAGCAGGAAATAGAACACATCTTCCTGAGACATTTACCCTACCCTCCCTGCTTTATCACATCCTTATACTTTGCCCCCAATTGAAGCAGTCTGAAGAAAAAGATGGACAGACTATTTCACTAGTCTAATTAGTGCCTGCTGATACCTACTGGATGTCACTTTCTGATCTGAAATTTCTCAGATTCCACTGAGCACAATCTCAAGTGGGGAACACTCTCCCCTCAAATCCCCCCGTTGTCTCTTCTTTCTTTCTTCTCCATAGGTCAGCGTAGTGAGTAAATATGCGCTTCTCCTCCTTATCTGCAACTTCAGGGAAGCACATGTTTTTGGGGGTAACAAAGAATTAGACAGAAAATGGTTCCTGCAAAGCTGCTTCTGGCTCACGGGCACATATTGTTTCCATAGAGAAGTTTCCTAGTCTCTGCTATAAGGTTATTTTTAGATGACTCTAATGAAACACTAGCCAGTTTGAATTCATTTTCCAGTTTGCAGAAAGCACTGGATTGACAGGCATGGAGATACCTAAAAATAGCACTGGACAAAATGGAACAGGATTTTCGAGCTAGAAATGGATGTGACCATCACCTAGTCTGAGACTGGTGTTGTTTTTGTATAGACACAGCTGTGCAAGCTCTAAGGGGTTTAGCAGCCCCTCCAGGTCATACAAATTTGTATGTGATTGACATGGGACATGGATATTTATTTTTTTAATTATTAGCTTTTTTTTCTAAAAGAAGAAATTATAATACAATAGGCAGGACCAATGGTAAGGAACTTCCATTTCAGAAAGGAACTCATCTTAAGCCAAAACCTACTTAGCTATTCCAGTTGTGTCTTCTACCTACTTCTCCCTCCTTAATTATTATCATTAATTAGTATTTATTGATTCCTCTCTGGTGCATAAACTTCTTCACTGCACAAACTGGTAGAAGAGACAAAATGATAAAATGTAGCTATAATTTAAAAGCTTGTTTTTCAGAACTTTCCCAGCATCCGTCTTATCTCCTGAAATAGATCATCCATCATGGCGTCAGTTTAGTGCAAGGGACAAGACCCTTGGGAGGGTCAGCAACTGCTTTTCCTTCCCCACTCTATTTTACCATAGCTTCCCTCCCTTTCATTTTTTGATTCATTTCTTCCTTTGAAAGATTTATTGGCTGGCTTATTGATTCATTTAGCAAATATATGTCAAGTGACTATGCATTGGAAGGCTTCGGTTGAAGGCTAGGAAACAGACCCAGAAAATAAAGAGTAGTAGTCTCCAAGGATTTCTGCCTGGCTTACAGGAGAAAAGACACATGGTAGTGGCAAAAATGGTGTTTCCTATCTTCCTACCAGTGTGGCAGTGATAGAAACTGATGATTCTGTTGACACTGCTGATAATTTGGAACCCTGAATGAGGTTACTGTTGGGAACAGCCAATGATGGGATGTTCCTTCTGTCTCAAACAACTCTCTGAGCCATCAGTGAGGGGATCAACATTTAGCCTTGGTTTGTTAACTGGATCACAATACAATAATCTTTGGGACAGGAGACACTTAAGTGAAAAACAGCAATAACACTGGAGAAGATAACTTGTCAGTTATCCCATATCTTGAATAATTTAACTCCCGCTAACGAGCAAGCTTTAAGGACCTAGACATTCTAACAACTCTGAATAGTGCCATGGACTTTCATTTGAGGTGCCAGGTTCAGTTCTTGATACATCATGAGCTTTCAAAGGGAAATTTACTTCTCTTCTGATGCAATTCTTTCTTCTCAAATCAAAGCTACCATCTCTAGCCTTTGAAACTTGTGTCTGCAGGAGTCTGACAGAATGTCAACTTTTATGACCTTGTCGTCGTTCATGTAAAATGTTTGATGATCACTAGACCTCCATGGGGTTCCAATGTTCTGGCTTTATGAGGTGAACTTGGAAAGGCAGAGTGTTGGCATACAGGCATTGTCTCTTGGGAGCCTTCGATAAGATTTAGAGAACATATTTGTTCCAATGTTCCACAGGTGAGCAATGATCAACAACCCACCTCCTGGTGTGGTCTACACCCTATCTCTTGAGCAGCTATCATTGGCTGCACAAACTCTGGAGTGGAGCGGCGTGATACTCATGGAAATAGAATAAGCTTGGAAGAAGCCCTGATTTCAAGACCTTACTTTTGTATGAAAGTTAAAAATGGCTTACAAAAGGACAGAACACAAAGTTCAAGTGAAAACAAAACTTCAAAGGAATTTTGACTGTTCAAAAAAAGTCCACACTGAGGATTTCCTAATGGCTTACAAGCTGACTTTGTATGTGCATGTTTTTCAGCATTACCATTCAGGCTTTACTCCCAGGCTCTAGGGATGTTTCTCTCTTCCTTCTTGCTAGGGCGAATATTTTGGTCCAAGTGCTTGGGTATACATTTAACCAAACTGCAGCATCTCTGGCCAAGAAAGAATAAACAAAGGAAGAGGGCATGTGAGGTTGAGTGTTTGTGGTGAAGTCCAATAACTCACCAGATGCTTTAATCAGTCAATGCCTGCTGGAAAATGTGGATGGCAAACAATATGTCAGAGCTCCAGAGGATAATGAGCAAATGTGTACTGTGGTGAATAGATTGATTTCTTGATATATCTTATTAGTATAGCCAGATAGCATGAAACACTTATTATGAAAGACGTGGCAGGACCTGGGTAGAGGATATTGTTATAAGCAGTGTATTTCTTTGCTAGGAGGAACTGTGGAAGTTTTCACTACACGAAGATTTGTAAGATAATTTCAATGGTAACCCAAATATTAAGAACTTTTTATGTATATTATTTTATTACATTGTATGTTTTGTCTATCTCATATATATTTACGTGTATTTGGAATGTATATATGGAAGCCATTCCTCCAGCAGTATCCTTTTTGTCATTTGGGACAGAATAGAAACTGAAGCCAACAGTATGACTCAGCAGGTCGTACAGTGAGCATTAGGGATCTGCCTCGTATTACTTCCCAGTGTAGAAATTTCAAATTCGTGGCACTGTGTTTAGCTTTTATACATGGGTTCTGGTCAGTGAACTCAGATCCTCACGCTTGCAGTAGTAACTACTTTACTTATTTGGCTGGCACTCAAGCCCCTTTAATTGTGGTATTTCAGACACATAACATATGAATAAAACATACCCCAGATTACATATATTGGAGATATATGCTCATTTACTTCATTGATAGGATTTTTAATGTGAATGCCTGAGAAATGGAATGGAAATGGCTTGTCTGTGCATTGACAATAACCCAGCAAACCCCATTCTCATCTTCTGTCTGGTAGTAATGATTATGATCAAAAGTTGTCAGACTTGACCATTGAGATAGAGTCCTTAGTTCAGCAAATGGAGTTAAAAACTGCAAAGCTGAACATCTATTCATAGTTATTTATTTCACATCTTTTCTGTAACAGGCCTCTTGTGAATGGACATCTCCTGCACAAAGCCCTTGCAAAAACCATCACAGGATCGATATGTTAATGTGACAGCAGCTTCAAACTGAGCAATGCCAGTACCTTTTCAATTAGCGCTATAGAGAAACAAGGAAAGAAATCAAGGGAATTAGACAAGTAGATCTGGCAAGTGCAAGCAATATTTCTTTAACCAAAACACTTAGTATTTTTGCATTGCCTTTTATCTTGTCATTTTGTCCTTTATTCTTCCCTGCTGGGGAATTGTTTGCCTGCTGTAAATAGTTAATCAACAAATAATATTTTGCCTATGATCTTAGATTTTGTAGAATGATTATATGACATGTGGTGACCCTGAAAAGAGTTATGTTTAAAAGATCCATCTAGAATCTTCACAGTGTGAGCATGGAACCTGGATCTTAGAGAGCAAAGGGTTTTCTTTTACACTGAACATAGTCTCTTGAGCCCCTAAATGGAATAGGACCTAAAGTTCATCCTACATGGGACGGACAGGGTGGTGTGGCATGAGGCAGAAGCATAAAAATGTTACCTCATCCATGACTCACCTTGACCTTCCTCCTCATTTATTATTGTGTCCTTCTTGATAGGGAAGGAAAGTGTTGTAGTTTATAAGATCTGGAACAACCTGGAATTTTTTTCTGGGCCATACATAGTCATAGGAAGCCTAGGGAGAAATTCTGTGCAAAAGAGACTGAAAGCAGAAGGATGCTGATGAGGGAAAGGAGCCTTGGGGGAATAAAAGGAGCTAGACTCAATGAAATGAAATCTTTTTTTTAAGGATATGAAGAAGTTTAATATCGAGGAGGTATGGGAGAAAGAGAGAGAGAGAGAGAGAGAGAGAGAGAGAGAGAGAGAGAGAGAGAACTGAGGAACAAGTGAGGGAGGTAAGAGGTAAAAGTAGGATGAAATGAATTCTTATCAAGGCATTATATTATCAGTATTTTGTTACTGTAAGGAAATTAGAGACCATCAGCTTGCAAAAAGAAAAGGTTTACTTTTGATTAAAAAATGTCAGAAGTTTATATTCAGGGTCAGTTAGCACTGTTGCTTTAGCCTTGGGGTAAGAAAAAATATCATGGCAAAGAGTGTTTGGTGGGACAAGCTGTTCCCCAGATAGAATCTAGTAAGTATGCACAGAAAGAAAGAAACCAGTGACCCATAATCCCCTTCAAAATTATGCCATAGTGACTCAGGACCTGCCAAGCTGAGGACCACACATTTTGCAAATACCTGGTTCTCTTAGGGCTACTTAGGATACACACTGCAGCAGCAAAGGAAAAGACTTAGTATGCATGCCTCATTACAGCTTTTTCCTCTCTTCCATATTAACACTTCAGACACTGAATGTTCAGGCAGGAAGTGGCTCATGGCTGATGGGCAGCAAAGATGTGACCTAAAAATCTTAGCAATGAGCTGACAACTGGGGGAAAAAAAAAAAAAGGAAAGCAGGCAGAAAGTCATTGAAGGTAAGTGTTACTAGAAAAAGGACAGTGAGTAGACTCGGGTAAAAAGAGATGATAATTTCTAACAGTGTGACCATTCTTGGTGAAGGTTCAGCAACCTGGTTTTGCTTTTCTGGTCCTGGTTCTGATCTTCTCTTCAGGTAAAAGATTAGGGATTGATTTTGATTCCATTTTAGTTCTCAACTCTCACAATTCTAAAAAATCAAATGTGTATGTAGATGTATGATGATGAAGACAGTCTATAGCAATGGTTCAGTTATTAAGCTCTCTTGGTGCTATTCCTGAGGACCTGAGGTCAGTTCCTATCTCCCATGTCAGGCAGCTAACAGCCACGTGTGACTTCACCTCTAGTCACCAGCACTCACGTGCACATAGACACATAAAAATACCCAGATATGTAAACATTAAAATGATAGATCTTTAAGGAGAAAAAGTGAAGGGAAGGAAAGAATGAAAAAAGAAAGAAAGGAAAAAGGAAGACATAGGACACCTTTAACATCAGTAGAGGTGAGCTTTTATGAGTGCAATATTAATTTGTAGGAGAGCTTTGTAGAATTCACATTTGTTTCATGAGTCTTTCCCCTGTGCATTCAATTACTCTCTATAATGAGGACTTTGAAGACTGTGCAGCTTACCAATAGATTAGAGCTTGTGCTGATTTAATAAACCATAGCTATGATTGTGTTAATTCATAATTGAAGCTTTAGAAATCCTTAGTAAAATAAGAAAGTCAAGAAACTATAAATTATCAAACTTAAATTTGGGTAGTGTTCTGAAATTTTCCACTTGCATTAGTGTTTGAACATCTCTTCTTAATAAATTAGTGATAAGACTAGTAATCCTAAAAGTATGTACACATCAATTATATTTCTTAGAAAATAAAAAATCTAATATGTATGAGGTATAGTTGTAGCAGGGTTGCTAGACTGCTCATCTGGTGTGCACAAAGCCCTGGGTTTTATCCCTAGCACTTCAAAAAACAGGCATGATGATGAATACCTACAATAATTATAGAACTGGGAGGTAGAAGGAGAAGGATCTAATAATTAAGTTCTGAGCTAGAAAGATAGATCAGCTTTAAGAATGCAGACTATTATTTGAGAGAACTTGTGTTGAATTCTGTGGCCCCCAGGTTGGGCTATTTCACAATCACCTGTAATTCCATTTCCAAGGCATCTGTTGACTTCTTTTGGCCCCTGTGGATATAAGCCTAGCTTTGCGTGGCTGAGCCAGAAATTAAAAAAAAAAAAAAATCATCCTGAGCAAGACAACCCAGATCTGGAAAGACAAACATGGTATGTACTCACTTATAAGTGAGTATAAGCTGTTAAGTAAAGGATAATCACACTACAATCCACAGTACCAGAAAGGCTAAGTAACAAGGAGTAGTCTAGGGGGAGAGGCATGGATCTCTCTAGAAATGGGAAGTAGAATACATTTTGCAGATGGATTTGGAGTGAGGGTGGAGATGGAAACAGAAGGGATCAGGTCTCGGAAAGAGTGACTGAGGGACAGAGTACAGGGAGAGACTGGAAGTGGGGTTGTTTGCAGGGTAATGTGGAAAGCTAGTGCACTGGAAACTTCCTGGAATCTGTGAGGGTGACCCTTTCAAAAACTCCTAGTAATGGAGGCTGTGGAGCCTAATCCAGCCATCTTCTATAACAAGGCAAGACAGCTGTAGTGTGACTGGGACACCAACTCCTTGCATAAAACCTTCCATCTATAACCTGTCCTGCCTGCAAGATGTGCTGGGGAACTGGTGGCTCTGGGCTTGTGGGAGTGGCCAACCAATGACTGGCCCAACTTGAGGCCTAAGTCAGAGAGGGAGCCCATGCCTGATACTGCCTGGATGGCTCAGAGACCTTGAGCAGAACCAAACATAACTGACAAAAAGAAAGTCAATGAAATGATTCCTAATGATAATCTGCTATATTCAAACCAGTGCCTAGCCCAATCATCTGCCAAGGCTTCTTCTGGCACCTGATGGGAACAGATGCACAGAGACCCACTGCCAAACATTAGGAGAGTCTGGGGAAACATCTAGAAGAGGGGGAATAAGAATTGTAGAAACCAGAGGGGTTGACAACACCAGGAGACAACACATCTCACAGAACCAACTAAACAGGACTCCTAGGGACTCACTGAAACTGAAGGAGCAATTACAGAGCATGTATGGCTCTATGCTAGGTCCTCTGCACTTATGCTGTGGTTGTTTAACTTGGGGTTTTGTGGGGCTACTAATAATGGGAGTCAGATTGCCTCTGACTCGTTTGCCTGCTCGTTGGATCCTTTTCCTCTTACTGTGCTGCCTTGTCCAGCCTTGATATAAGGGTTTGTACATATTCTCATTGTAAATTGTTGTGCCATGTGCCCTTGATATCCCTGGGAGGCTTGCTCCTTTCTGAAGGGAAACAGAGTGGATCTGGGAAAGAGGGGAGGTCGGGGTTGGGGACTGAGAGGAGTGGCGGGAGGACAGACTGTGGTTGGGATATATCATATGAGAAAGGAATAAATAAAAAGGGAAAATAAAACTAAATTATATGCAATTAATGAAAGACAAGGATTTTCAGGCAGGGGATCCAAGATGGTGGCACTGAATAGGAACAGTATCGGATCTGCAAGGCAGAGACTAGGGACCCAAGTAGGAGCTACAGACCACAAGACCTGGAGAGCCCTAGGTGAGAGGGGTCCACACAGTGTAGAGCACAGGTGAGTTAACCCTCAGGGCATCCAACTGGCCTGCAGAGGATGGGTGCCCAGCCCCTAGAGTCTGGACCCACACCTACCTGCGAACTGCAGCCACGCTCTGTCATGAACTTGGTATCTGGGACTGAACTGTGGGTAGTGAAGCACCAGAGTCTGGATCTGCTGGCCTGGGGAGAACCCAGGAAAATGGGTGGATCTGACCTCACACTGCCCCCTCCCCCGTACAAAGAAAGCCCCAAGTGCCGGTGACCACGAGGGCCCGGCATCCAAAGCCCAGTGCAGCCCATCTTGCCATACCTACACTCTTTCTCCTTCTCTGACTGATTGGTCAGACTTCAGTGTCTGCTGGCCCAGGGGGAGCTGGGAGTGTGGACCTAGGATAGATCTGACCTCAGATCATCCCACTGATCCACGGAGAGACCCAGGGCCCATGTAGGGGCCCAGGCATCTGAGGACACGTTCTCTAGCCACAGCTACATAGCTGCACTCTTGGGTTTACTGATCTAAGGTGTCACCGCCTCAGTGGATCAGGCAGAAACCTGGTCAGCCACCCCAACCCAGAGAGCTGGTCCTGCACTCTTCGGGAGGGACTGAACCACCCTGAACGGATAGAGCAGAAGTCTAGCCAACTGCCACAAGCCAGATAAGCTATGATATTCATAGGTTATAAGAACTGAATGAATTTAGCAATATTTTGCTTTTAAGATGAGTTAATCAGGATGTCATTTCAGCTTCAGTGTGGAAGCATCTGTGATAATATTAGCAAAGGCATTCTTTGCCCCACGTTTGTAGTGTGGGCTTCTACAAAGACAGAAATTTGGTTTCTTCAACCTCCTTCATCCTGTATGAAAAATTCTTTATGGTATGTGTGTGTGTGTGTGTGTGTGTGTGTGTGTGTGTGTGTGTGTGTGTGGTGTGGTGTGTGGTGTGTGTATTGCATGGTCATATTCCATAGGTTGGTGTGGGTGTCTTCTTTTGCTTTTGATACAAGATATCTCATAGAACATGGAGTTCACTGAATTGATTAGATTGTCTGGCTAGTAAGCTCGAGTCTTCCTCCTTTCTCTGCCTCCCACTATGGTATGTGTTGTGAGACTTAAATTTCTACATGGGTTTTGGTGGTTAATGTTGGGGTTAGGGCTATGGTTAGGGCTGAGGTCAGGGCTGGGGTTGGGGTTGGGGTCAGGGTTAGAGTTGGGGCTAGGGTCAGTGCTGGGGTCGGGGTTGGGGTCAGGGCTGGGGTTGAGTTTGGAGTTGGGGTCAGGCCTGGGATTGGGGTCAGGGATGGAGTTGGGGTCAGGGCTGGGGTTGGGGTCGGGGTTGGGGTCAGGCCTGGGATTGGGGTTGGAGTTGGGGTCAGGCTAGTTATGCTTGATAATAAGCCCTCATCATTTCCCAAATTCCTTAGCCTCACACTTGTTTCAGTGTCATTGTTCAGTCACTTTACCCCATCAGTCCTTTATTATGGTAATCCAAGGTTGTTTAGGCATACGTGCAGGAAACTGGTTACATATGTGTAAATATACAATTCAAATGCAACAAAGGTTGAGCTAACACGCACACATTAGCTACTGACTAGTAATGAACTTAGTGGAGTTTTTCAGTGAATTGGGTCTCATGTCTTCATTAACTACATTAGTGAGACAAGTTGATGAATAAAGTCAAAGAAAAGAACATGCACACCATTTTCTATAATGTAAAGAAATCACACTCCTCAGTGATTTCTTTTTCTAACAATTGTATCTAAGGAGCAAAGTTGGATAAACAGGGAATAACCTATGTGAAAAGATATTTCTTGTGGAGTTATTTTCAATTACAAAGAACTGAAAATGAAAGAATAATTTTCCAGTGGGAGATGCCTAGTAAATGGAACGTGTGCATTTTGTATTTATTAAAATTTATTTATGAAAGTTTTTGGTTCTGCCTGGTATGCTGTGTTGTGCATACTTCTAATATCAACATTCAAGAGGTGGAGACAGAGATATAGTGAGTTCAAACCAGAGTGAACTTTGTGATGAATTCCAGGCCAGCCTGGGCTACAAAATGAGACATTTCAAAAGCTTCTAAAATATATTAATATTTACATAGACATGTTTCAGATGAAAAAAATGCCCAACCCTTTGAAGCAATGGCTTTTAACAGTTCATAATTTTCCCTAAGGTATATTTAAAATATTTAGAAATTTCTTCAGGTCTCATGGTAGAGTCAGAGGAGGGCACTCTCTTGAATAAATGTCAAGGGTGTCCACTCATCTCCCTCAGTGCACAGATCAGTTCCCTGCGATAAAGCAATATTCTCTGCAGCATGCTAATATTGTCATGGCTGGGAATCTTCCATTAAAAAAAGGCTTTCTCTTTCTATTTCCAGCCCTCATCTTTCTAAATGAAGCAAGGATATCCATTTCAACGGATCAAAGTAGGGTTGGCATTAATTAATATAAGTAAACTGATTACAATTGTGAATGGACAACAGTTAATCATCCATATTCACACCAATCCATCTCACTGTACAAAGGAAGAAAGCATCCCAGAATAAGATAATGCTATCACCATCACAGTCTCCCCACCCTCCGACCACTGAGAATATGGCTGTAGTTGATCAGTTATATACTGGGGCATCATCTTGCTGCAAAAAGGGTTAGAAAGGATTTCTTTTTCTAGGTTGGAGCTCTGTCTGGAGGATTCTGAAGGAAGCAGGGAAGCCAAGATTCACCTTTATTTGATGCTAGAGGAAAATGAGAACCGTTCTTTAAATAAACTTTTTTATTAAAATTTTTTACATATACATTCATATTATGACACATATATACAATAAACTACCTATAGCAAGAAGAACCATGACACAATCAGGAATTATATAAGTGTTACACTCTTAGTGTTTTGGCTATTTGTATTTCATAGCACTGAGTAAAACATCTTTCCTATCTTGGTACATCTACGATTCTGAATGTAAATCAATATCTATCATATCTTGTCATTATCAACTTAAAACATCTATCTAGACCTAAAAAGATCTTAATCCCTAAACAACTAAGCTTAATTGTAAAAACTAAACTATGTGGTCTTCAACCCATCAGAGACTTTATAAGGAATAAAATTGATTGTCCGAGTATACCTAGAGTGCAGGTTAGTAGCTTTCCAAATGAGAGGATGAGTAAATAAAAGTGAAATATGCTTTTGTGAGAGTAGACAAGGATGAGGAGAAAGTTACAATTGATAAGGAATGGAGTGAATTTTGGCTGGGAATGTTGCTAGTTCTGGGGTGGCACTGGGGCCCTGCCATCACCAGTGCTCAGGTACACCACTCTAGTGGCCTTGTCTCACTGTATCACACACAGTCTTCTGTTCTTTCCTGCAGTGAGTGTTTAGACTAGTGGCTATGTCCCACAGGAAGCTGAATTTCCAGCTGTGAGGAGTGGGCCCACTTTTGGGTACCATAGGCTTCTCATCTTTTTGTATCAGTACTTTCAATATTCTTAACACTTTTGATATTTTATAATTTTCCTACTTTGAACTTTTGTTTCTTTAATAAGCATGAAAAATAAGAAGTAATGGGTGGCCTGTGCATATAAAACGACTCAGGTCTGTACCGCAGAAAATGAAATCTTGTCTCCAAAAAATAGGTGTAGTTAGGCCATTGTGAATAATCTGGACTCTTGTCACAGAATCTTTCATGACTTTTGCCGTTGACTTTTGCTGTTGACAAGCTTAGGGATAGCTAGCTGGAAGGCAGCAATTTTTGATGCCACATTCCCTAGGTGGCTCTGTGTATTAGATATACAATTGTAAAGAAAGGTCTGTATGGTGCTGTCTTTTAATGAATTGCTAATGCAGAAATTGAGTTGCTTTTACAAAGTTAGGCTTTGGATGGCATTACGTATTAAGCAATTGAATCCTAATATGTGGGCGAATAAAAGTGGTTTCTCTTTATTCTTTTAAAGGAAAGAACAAACGCAGAACATGTAAAAGAAAATGTGAATGCCTTTCAAGTTTCACTCAATAACAGGAAAAGAAAAAAACTTAAAAATTAAATTTTTTCTCCCTTTCAAATTTTGAAGTAACATTAAAGAGGAAATAAATTAAATTAGGCATATTTTATGCAATGACCAAAAGCAAGCATCTTCAAGGACATTCTTTTTATATTGTAAATCTTCCTGAGATTGAGTCAGGGGTTCTTTTGAACTGTGAATATATTTTTTAATTACTTTCTAATCTTTCATTTTTAAGATTAAAAATAATATTGGCTCATTATTATGATTTCAAGTGACACAAAGTGCACAAAGGATTTCTTTTCTATTTTGAATCTGCAAAATAATGACCTCCTAGACGCGTTTGTTCGCAGGTTTAGTGGCCCTCCCCAGTTTCCGTTGGCAGGAATACTTTTACTCTCATGCTTGAAGTGCTGGCCTTTTGTTGGGGATGACAAGATGGTTCTGGGAAGCTGGTACTGTGGTTTTTCTCTCCTTGGCTTGTCTCCAGCCCCTGCTAGCATGAACACAGGCTCTATTTTTTTTAAATAAAATGACCCCTCCCAGGCAACAGTAGAGAGTCCATCTTTATCTCAATAAACAAATCTTATGAACTTAGTGATTCTAGAACAAGGAAGTTCTTAATGTCCTTTCCTCTATCCATCCCTCCGCAAGACACTTAGCAATTAAATCTTACACTCCCCTTCTAAATTTCCACCTCCTTTGGCTAGCACCATTGCTTTACTTCATTCATGGGTCACTTTAATCTGAACTCACTAGCCTTTTCTATTCAGTCTTTCCTCCTTCTGCTCTCTTTCTAAATGCGCATCTGGATTCTTCCTTTCTATAAAACTGTGACCCCGCCCCCCCCCACCACCACCACCTTCAAGGCTTAGTTCTTTTGCTCTGCAGAGCAGAGCTCCAAGCTCTTCCCTGTTCATTCCAGGCTATTTGTACTTGAATTACCCTCCCAACTGCTTTACACCTTTCCTTCAAAAATCATTCATTCTAAAATAGTTTGTGTGTTCCCATAATGCGTGGCTGTGTACCATTTTTACTCCATCTTTCAAACTCACTGGATGCTTGTGGTTACTTGCTTTGCTCACTTTTCACAATGTTTTTTTTCCTTCTTTTTTGGAAAAGCTCTGCTTTTGAAATCCCATGTTTCCCCCTATATCGTGTTTCCAGCATATTAGATGTTGAATGCTTAGCTTTTATTTGTTTTGTTTCTTGATAATTGTGCTTTCCTTATATCACCAATATACATTCTCATTTTGGAGTGGGAGTGTGTAATGGACTTTATGATTCTCCACTACCATTGTTTTGCTAGGAAATGTGTGTTTGTGTGTGTGTGTGTTTTGTGTGTGTGGGGGGGGGGTGTGGGTGTGGGTGTATACATGCCTGTGTGTATGTGAAGGCAGTGGTTAATGTCAGATAGCTTTCTAGATAACTTTCTATCTTATATATGGATACACGGTCTCTAACTTGAATCTAGAGTTTACCATTTCCACTAGTCTAGGTACCCATCTTACTTTGAGGATGCCCAGCTCCTATGCAGAGTTCTGGGTGTGTATAGTCAGGACACAGGCTCTCCAGGAATTGTTGTTCCTCGTGTCTGAACTGCTGGCTTTACACTTGCACCAAAAACACTTTATGTCCTGAGCCATGACCATACTTTTTCAGAATAAGAAAATTTTCTTTCTCATTCTTCTCTGCCTTTCACATACCATGTGGGAAGCCACTAATGACTTCCTGCTTTGAGTCACTGGGGTACTGTTACAGAATATATAAGAGATGGGGATGGTCTGATATAAAGGGCCCTAAGAGTTTCCATAACTAAAACTAAACAAGCTTGCCTATCCATTGAGAACTTTGTGGAAGCCAAATGCATTTTTTTCAGACATCAAGGGAAGAAGAGGACATTAGAGAGAAAGTAGATAATAGGTTCTGTGCTGGCAGAATTGTGAGTTGTGTAATGGTCTTTAGATTTCTCCCTTCCTTGGGACATCCTTTGAGTTTCCTCCTCAAAGAATGGGGTAAGCCTAGGTGTTACCCACTTAGCTGCCCGAGAATGAGGTCTGGCTGTAGCTCCTGAATGTTTCATAATGAGCAAATGTGTATTTGTATTTACAGTGGTCTGAAGTCAATATTTAAATACCATTATTGAGGAGACTGAAATAGGTGGTCCTTTTCCATTCATATATTTTTGCAATTAAAGATTTTCATAGCATCTGAACATATCGAGGAACACTGTCAAACTCCGAGTTAATGTACTCTTGCCCTCATTAATTAATTGGAATGACTTTAATGTAAAAGGTCATTGAGTAACAATGATGAGAGGAGTCGCTTTTGTCCCTGGTATTTGTATCAGGTGTTAGATGTTAATACTCATAAAATCTTGTTTTGAATTTAACAATTGAAAACATTTCATTCACATTTCTCTGTTTCCCTCCCTCGCCTTCTGGTCTTCTGTGATATTTAGCATAGCTTAACATTTACAAATGTTTACATGTGGATATTTCGCAGGCTGGGGGAACTATGTTTCTATACTCAATATTCCTAAGCTACCTGAAACAAATCACAGGAAATCAAAAAATTACTAAACAGCTAAGAAAAGCACTTGTTAGGATCCCAAAAAGCCTTTTAAAAAGCAAAAGCACCTGTGTTGTTTTCAGTGAATAGAACCTGCCATTTTATGCTTCAATATCTCAAGTTCCATGAGTGCATATAAGAAAAATAGAAAATATTCCATTATTTATTTTGTTTAAAATCATTTCAACATCTTAATGGGTTATACTTTTCATTTTTATTGTAACAACATAAACACTTGACTGAGTAAATTGCAACCTAAACTTACATGTACACCAGAAATATTAGAATCTCTTCATAGTCACTGTCTCTGGTGTCATTTACAGCCACCAATTCAGGTGTTTCTATGTTAGTACAGGATTGTGGATATTGTTGGGTTTTTTACATATGCATGCATTTGTGTGTGTGTGTGTGGGGTGGAACAGAGGCAGAGGGTTCAAAGAGTTGTTTCCTTTTCAAGTTGTTTGGGAAATAGAAGAAATTAAACAGGATTGTTGCAGGATATTTGATCCCAATGTGATCTTTGATATCATGAACTGTAAAAACCTGCCTTTGATCCCATTGTCATCTCTGAGATTGTGAACTGTAAATCCCTGTTTCTTGTAGTTGAGCCTTAACACACCTTTACTCCAAGAACTTTCTGTTTATTGTAAACAGGTGATTAAGGTGTGGTTCAGCTAGCCTTACACCTACCTTTAATCCAAGAGCTAGCTGTACACAGGATTTGATAAAGTTAACCCTAGGCGAAGAAGTGAAGCAAGAAATCAGCTGGCAGGGATTAAAGAGTAGGAGGGACTTTGAGTTGCTGGGTATTTAAGACAGTGTGTAGAAGGAGAAGGAGTCTTTGGTGCCTTTAGCTCTTGGGATTTTAGCTTTGTCTCTTAGTTCTTTGGCCCTAAGCTTTCTAGCTCTTGAGCTCCTCAGCTCCTTGGCCTTCAGCTTTTTGGACCTTAAGCTAGCAAGCCATTGGCCTTGGATTTTTGGCCTTTTGTTCCTGGGCTGAACTAGTGAGCCTTTTTGGCCTTTTCCACTGGGACATGAGCTGAGTAGGAAGGTCAGCTGGGTGCTTTCTCTGCCTGTCTGAGCTAGCAGGTTTTTCACCTTCAGGATCTGGCTCCAGAGTCTTTACTGGTAAAATAGAATGATCTGGAATTTTCAATTAAAACAACACAGGATGGTCCAATTGTGTGGATCATGAATTTCTGATTTTCTACTAATAATGCATTTTCTTAATAAAGAAGAGCACGCATTGTTAACATTTTGACACTGAATTCATTCCATGCTAAAGAAGCCTGGAAGTGTGTTTGCTACTCTTACTTTTTATTTTACTGAGAGCATCCAGATTCAAGATCAGAAAGCCTGAGTTCAGATTTACTTTCAGACACCTCCTATCTGTTTGTCCTTAGGCTAATTCCCTTTGTCTTATTGAGCAACTTTATACTGTAAATTGGTGCATTATTTTAAAAAATCGAGGTTTTTATGATTTTTTTTTAATTTTTCAACAGTTTCACAGACATATGATTGCATGTTACATATTTTAGTCCTTTTCGCCCTGTTCTCTCTCGTTCCCCTCCCCCATGCCACTGAATCTCTTCACTTCACAATAGGTCTCTTCACACTTTTTTTTTTTTTTTTGGTCTTTTTGTTTGTTTGTTTGCAGGGTAGGCCTTATGTTCTATGTTTGGTTGAGTTTCCTTAGAGTTACTTGTATGAGTATAGGTAGGTGGTTATTTATAAGGCCATCATTATCTCCCTCTAGGTCCTCAGGGTGTGTGTGGCCTCATGACCACCCCCATTACTAATGAAAGAATGGTGGTGGACTCTGCTGGTCTTGTGTGGGTCACCACAGGTGCAATGAGCTCATGAGTACAACGCACATGTCATGCCCAGAAGGCAGCAAGTAACACTCTTGCCCACCCTCTGGCTCGTATATTCTTCCTGCTCCCTCTTCCCATTATTTCTCCAAGTGTTGGAGAGGATCATATAGATGTCCCATTTAATGCTGAGCACGCAGTGCTGCATGGTGTTAAATTCATGACAACATTAGAAGATTCAGTGTCTTTTGAGGACCTGCTTTCTGGTTTGCATACAGCACCTTCTCACCGTGTCCTCATATGGTGGCAGGTACAAAGGGAGGGGACTCCATTTTGATGATCTTTCATAAGGACACGATGAAGTTATTGTAGACTCTGCTCCTATATAACTTTATGACCCACTAAAGGCACTACCTCCTCATACTATCACACGCAGTGTCAAGATTTCAGCATATGTACTTGGGGTTGAGACATTCACATTACAGCAGAAATCTCTTCCTCTGCTAACTGACTCAATAGTTTGATAAACATTCCATGTGTTCCCATGGCTCCAAACCACTATAGCATATCTCTTTTTCTTATTTCACTGAGTGATTATTTTCTTGCTATCAGTATACCCCAAGAAAATATAAATGAATTTGCTTGTATTGTAAAGACTGTGTATTAAGCCTTACACTATGGATATTATCTGGGTATCTATTATCAAATAGTTACCTTCCACAGAGACTGTCCTAGGAAAATTTTAATCACTAAAATTAATCCTATGCTCTATATTTAGTTCAGTGTAGTTGTTCATTCTACTTGGGACAGAATTTTATATGCTACTTTGACTTGTTTTAAATGAGGATGAGTTGATCCACTTGTTTTCAAAATCACTGATTCGGGGTGCTATTGATTTTGGGAAGAAATCACCAAAGAAAATCTATCAAGTAATATTGAACATTGTGTGTTTGCTAGATCTAAATCACCAATGGGGCTAAACATCCCACCTACTCTCAAATTGATTTCCATTGCTTAATTTAGATGGCAGGCATATTATTTTATTTATCATCAATAATCAGGAAATAAAAATAGTTATTCATGTGAATCTACAATGTCCATAGGGACATTTTTATTTGTGAACTCTCACATTGACTTGAACCAAGAGGATGGGGACCTTTCAGGTCACTATTTCGGCAGTAGAAAAGCATGTATTGATGCTCATGCCACTTTTATCCTGTCTTCCATCAGCTTCTGTACAACACTCCAGTGTCAGGTCGTAAAGTTTTCTTTAAGCTCCTCTCTCCTGTTTCACCTACACCATCCCCTGCATATCAGTAACCTTCATAAGTGTGGGGGAGGCACTCCTGTAATGGCAGGGCCATAATTGGAGCTCACCTCCACCTCAGTGGAGTGCCTGGTCTCACTTATCAACATGGTGCAGTTTCTACTCTGTTCTTCTCTACTCTAGAGCCAAAAATGTATGCTTGCTAATCAAACACATCTTGGCTGGCTTGCTCCAGCTCCAGCAGTGATAACACTTGACATTTTTTCTGTCTCAAATACTCTGTCTCAGGTGGTTCCAATGGCTTTTTGTCACATTATCAGATATCAAAGCAACCCACACCCCACCCTATCTATTCCCATCTTCCTTCATTTCTTCCTTTGTACTTATTGGGAATCACAGTGCATTTTTATTCTTTCTTGTAGAGACATAAGGTTAATGTATAATTCAAATGCTGATTTCTGTACCTCCTCCCCAAATATCTGGTTGCAATCCTTGTTCTGAGAATCCCCTGCCTCAATATTGTGTAAACACTACTCCCCTATTTTCCCCCCTGGTATGTCAATAAGGCAGCTTACAGCCAACCACTGAATGGGGAGAGAATAGGGCTGGACTTCTTGCTAGCCAGGAGAGGAGGAGAGAGGGGAGTAAGTAGCAGATTCAGCTACATCAGAGGTCCTGGAGACATCAGGAGAGGGGCTGGATCAGGGAACGCTATGAAGTATAAGTATCTCTGGGATGTATGCTGAGAGGAAATCAACTTCACACACGTGGAACATCTTTCACCAGCATTCCTCCAGCTTCTAATGTAGAGCTGTTGCAACAATAGTTGCTAGACGCCTGGGTGATCAAATGAGTAGCTACCACTCCACCTCCCTAGTGCATGGTGGTCAATGGCAGGGGTTTGCTTCAAGACACTTTCACTCTTCTCTGAGTACTTCCTTTTGAGGGCAACTTAATGATTCTTAGAGCATTTCTAAGACTTTGCATATCAACGGAGTACATACCTTGCAGATTTTGTTTTAGGATTAAAATGACAGGATACCCATGAAGCATTTTCTATGTACTCTGTGATTTACTTAAACTTTAGTGATTAAGATTATTTCATCAGTCATCCTCATGGTAGGAAGACAAGATCATTTAAAGCTCATTGCTGGAAAGCCACAGGAGTTGCCCCCCCCCCCACCTACCCCACTGGGTGCCAAGTTCACAGATCAGAGGAAGAGCTAAGATCCAAGTTCAACACAAATGAAGAGCCAAATAAAATGTAATCTAAGCACAAGAAACATTATGAAGCTGCCACTGGGGACTCCACCTCCTGTGCTCTGCCCTTTTCTCGAACATATCTAGGCTTCAATTCTAGGGAGAAGGATTCTGACTGATCAAGCTTCACTTGGAATAGATGGGTGTGCTGATTGACAGCTCCATCAATACAGCATCAGAAAGAAGTGGCTGGGTCTGCAAAACAAATCTCAGATTTGTGCTAGACAATGTTGCTGAATGCAGAACCATTTTAGGTCCACCTTACTGCAGAATACTTGCTGTCTGTAATTTTGCAAAAACAGTGCAAGATCCTTTGACTTTGTGTGCTGCAAGCAATAACAATGGACGGGCTTATTTGACATCCAGCTCACATCCCCAGAAGTGAGAGACCTCTTTAAAGAGGCTTTTTCTATAGCATTGATCTATGTATCACAGGAGTGTCCTCAAACTAATACTGAAGCATATTGAATATCTAGATAGTGGACAAACAGAAAGCTTGTAAAGTTGTGTTTCTAATTTGTACCAGCTTTGGGCATGGTGTGGCATCTTCTTTCTATGTTTTCTGTTTTCAGGTTTGTTGTTGTTGTTGTTGTTCCTGCCATTTGTTTGAAGGAGAAGAAGGTCTTGACAACTGAGTGCTTTATGGTCAGTTTGTATACTGGAAAGGAGTCATTAGATTTTCAGTCTGGGCTCTATTATAATGCTTAGAAAACCTCTAACTCTGACTTGCAGTGACACAGTCTTGCTCCCAACGTAGGAGATAAAGCTGTCCACTCTCCTGTCTTCTGGTCAACTTAGCTCATCTCAGACTAAGACTGTGAGCTTACAGCCTGGTGGAGTTGACTCTGAAGGATTCTCCATGGGGGGGGGATGTGCAGAAAGGAAAGCTTTCTAGGCTATGACTGTCTTCACCCAGTGTTCTCAGAGCAATCCCTTGAGAGTTAGGGACAGAGACAGCCCAAGTAAGAGACAAGAACAATGCATCTGAAAACCTTGGCCCAGCTTCAAAGCTAAGAAGTGCAGAGGTGTGGATTGAATTCAGGTATACCACCATGGCTGGCTTCCTCAAAGAGGACCACATGGAAAATAGAAGCGGGAGAGGCCAGAACAGTCAGTTAATTTATACTAAAGCATGAGATGCTTGTTGATCTCTATAAGTGTGAGCAAGAAGAAAACAAAGCAAATAGCAAAGAGAGATAAGCATTATAGGGGTAAAATCACCAAGGTGCCCAGAGCCCTGCAGATGGACGGTCCAGCTGACCTCCATGCTGGGATGTGCACGTGGGAGTATGGATGTGTAGAGTTAAGCATTGACTCTGATGAGAAGGACATAACTTTTTCTCTCAGGGAGCTTGCAATGTAGAAAGAAAGACATTTCCGTTGACAGGTAATAAATACATGTTTGATTATAGTATAGGATACAACGCCCATTGTGATTATTGTTGCTGCTATTACTGTTGTTGTCTGTTTTGGACTATCTTCTATGGTTTGAAGCTTATCTTGGAGGTAGATTTCCCAGGCCAGGGAGGCCCTAAGCACAGTGAATTTCCCCTCTGAACAAATAGAAAGAGGAGAGTAGAAATAGAAGTTGATGCATTGTGAGTTTCTTGGGCTGTACCTTCTTAGGTGTCAGATCAGGATTTGAACCCCAGACTCCAGGTCAAGTTCTCTTTGCTCCACTCTGGTGGAGACTATATTTAGTCACACACACACACACACACACACACACACACACACACCATATCACACATGTGCGCCCACACACATGTACATGCATATTAACAGCTGCATTTGCTGATATACCAGGTCAAGGGCTCTTTGCTTCACAGTGATGAGGACTACATTGAGTCTCCTTCCCTCTCCCCCCCCCTCTCACACACACACACACACACACACACACACACACACACACACACACATACCCCTCTGCATATGCTGATACTTAATGGCTGCATTCTTCTTGGCCCCTGCAATTTCCACAGTGGAAGCAGTGATTGCTAATGGCATTCTCAGTGTCTGTGATACTTAGATCACTTTATCAATCAAATGTGGCATTTATGCCAGCCTTGCCACCTGTCTCTTTCCATCAGTGTCAGCAAGTGTTTCTCTGCAGGCAACAGGTGCCAGCTGTCAGCCTGAAATGAACTGTAGTCTGCCCCAGGATAAGTGTGCTTAGAGAATCACTTCTGATTGGATTTCTCATCTGACAGCCCCTTCTGAATTTGAGACTCAAAAACCAAAAGATAAACAAATTATAGATAAGTAAACAAACATGTGGCAGCTTAGGCAGCATCAGGCTGGCTGTCGCTGGAGCTACATTAATCACTCTGGTCTTTTGCCTGGGTACCATTTTGGTCTGTTATGCAGATGGATTTACAAGACATTCACTTAATTTAGCCACTTACCAGAGCACTGATATTATGGCAGTAGCTTTTCCCTGCAGAAATTGTTTTGTCTTGAAAGTTTGAGAAAGGAAAGAATAAAAAGACTCGGCTGACAGTATCTGGTCCCCAACTACCCTATGAACGGAACTGGGTATTTTCAAAGTCAGGCACCATAGAGTACAAATTTATCATTATACTTATGAAATAGACATCATTACCCACCCCACATCCACACATATGCCTGGTGGTGTGTGTTCTGCTTCTAAGTCTAGTACTTCAAAGGCAGACATAAAGGGTCCTGGAGGAAGATGGTCAGCTAAAGCCATAAAGGCAAGCTATAAAGAGCAATTGAGGAGTGGTCCCCAGGTCCAAGGTGGACCTCCACACACTCTCACACCTACACACACATGTGCACCCTCACAACAGGGTGCACCTACCACATACACATGGAAGAATACTTCTGAAGATATATATTCTGAAAAATAATATACATCCCAGATAATGAAAAGTGAACAAAATCTGGACAGACATTTTGGGGAAATTGATACTTAAAAGGAGCCAATGGCAACAGTTGCTTTTGAAACTTGCTTTATTTGTTTCATTATTTATTTTTTACAGATGTGTGGGCTGAAATCCCAAATCTAATTAGCACAAGGATCTGGGAAATAGAATTGAGGTTGTTTAGGAAGTTGGAATGTGAAAAGCAACTTTTAGAAAATTCACCATTAGGAAGAACCCCCAGTTTTGTTTGTTTGTTTGTTTTTTAAATACAAATCCTTACATTTCTGACAGTTCACTGAAGTATACAAGCTGAAACACAAAAATGAATATAGAGGATATTGGATGCCAACTACAATGGGGGTATAATTTAGAGTTTGAATAAAGGCAATTTAAATGTTTGCTAAAAACTTAAAGATTTTTTAGAGGAAGTTAACAGAATCCACACATAAATCTCTTTTACAATGCTTAAGCCACGTAAGAATGTTACTAAACATAGATGTATGAACACACAGGTGTAAAGGAAAATGCACAAGAGAGTTACTAGAGCTAGCCCTGTTGTTAGACTTAGAAGACAAGGGCTTAAGGCAGACAAACTACTGTACCACGTGACATTTTGATCATTGGTATGATCAGGAATGATCCTGTACAGCCTAGGGACATGTGAAGAAGGTTTTTCCATGTAAATTGGTATAAGCAGGGCTTAAGATGTTTATACAATGAGGGAAGTCTCACCTGGTGAGGATTTTTTCACTGTGTCTCTGTTGTTAAATAATGCTTGCCCATGTTAGACTTGCATTCACAGGAAGATTAAAATGTGCACATCATGGACAAGCACAGTCCATTTTTCTGTGCTCATTTATATTACTTCCAGAGTCTTCTTAGTAAGTTTTTCCTCACATAAAAGGGAAATACAGATTACAGAGAAGTACCTTGGTTAAATTCTTCACATAGCAATGGTGGAGCTGAGAAGAAAGTGCAGGCGGTTTTGTTCCCTGAGAGGAATTTTCCATAGAAGTGATGAAGTCAGTCTTCAGTTGCTCTACTTTGGCTTTATTTCTTGCCAGCCCTCTAACTTTTGTAGGTTAATTCATCTCTTCCTCTTTAAATTGTTGCTGTGAGAACTGTGAGAAATAGGCAACCAATGCTTGATATGTGGCAAGCAGCATTGGTATCACCACCACCATCATCTTCATCCCACTACCTCTTTTCACGTACAATCATTCTTTGTTGGTATAATTCTGTTACTACACCAAGGTGTAAATGGACCACTCTACCCTAAAAGTCTCTTTTTTTATGCATTTGTGCAAGAAGAAGTTGAAGTATATCATAGTTACTCTTCAGCCAAAACTCCATACCAGTGTGGTACTTACGCTTAGGAGTTTATATGTTCTAGAACTCAGTCCATAGACATATGTGGCCAGGATTTCTTCAAGAAGCCCATTTTACTACTGAGTTGTTCTTTGAAAGTATGAGAGAAGTTTCTTCGCTTTATGCTAAAACACTCATCCTAAGCTCTCTGTACAGCCAGTCTGCCTGTGCCCTGCAGAGGGCACCCTCCTCCATTCCGCTTCATCACAGTCCCTGGGAGCCCTTGGATATGTTAATGTCCTCCCTGGGTCTTCTGTAGCCAACTTCTCTACTGTTCTCACTGGCTATTTATGGACTATGACTGTTTCATTTGTTCATTAAATATATTTGAAGATCTTGCATTTTAGTACCAGGATAAATATATAAATATCTGACCTTCACCATCAGTAAACCCATAATCTCATGCCAGAGACAGATAATATCACAAAAGATAAAAGCAATCATGATAGACTTCTGACTTTACTAGATTTGGTCTTGATTTTCATTTAGAGTCACTTCTCCTACTTTCATCTAGGACATGAACCAGGCAGTGTGAGTGCAAATCTCTCCATATTGATAATGGTCCAAATTCATAAAAATGCACTGAACTGTTTTTTTTTTCTCCAAAATCATACCAGTAGCTTCAATTCCTCTAAGTTTGGGTATAAAAACTAAGCCATCTCAACAAACGGGTCAAAATTGCATAGAGATAAGTTTCAGCTTGTTTTGAAGAAGAATTAGTGTCACTTAGAACACTGTACAATGAGCTTTTGCAGAACTAATAAGGTTCTTGTTACATTCAAGTAGAATTTGGAAAACAAAGTTAATGACACCAAATGGAATGACTGGAATGTGGTAGACACTTAGTGCATACTTGCCGAAGGGAGGGAGGGAGAAAGGGACGGAGGGAAAGGTAGGAGGAGAACTTTATAAATGCACTCAAGACTGGTAAACATCTAACTCCCCTTTGCCTAGCTCTATGTTGATGAAACTGAGCCTCTAATCTGCGTGATTTACAACAAACGAGAAAGGCATGCACATAAACATTTAACTACTGTGGTTAAATGGACAAGGTATACAGTCCAAGGCTTCTAGTAAATGTCGGAAACTATCAATAGGTTAGTGCCAAACCCGTGTGTGTGTGTGTGTGTGTGTGTGTTTGTGTGTGTGTGTGTGTGTGTGTGATGCACTTTCCTATGCAAAGACACATAAGATAAAGTGTGGCTTATACATTATGATTAAGGCACATTAAGAGGATAAGGACTGGGCCTGGAGAGATGGTACAGCAGTTAAGAGCACTTACTACTCTTGCAAAAAAAAAAAAAAATTAAGTTTGGATCCCAGCAAACCCATCGTGACTCATAATCACCTGTAACTCAAATTCCATGGGATCCAGTACCTTTTTCTGGCCTCTATGGCCACCTGGGCACATCTAATACACATACATACGCACACTAAAGCACATGTACATGCACATAAAATAATTTTAACAAGGTATTTATTAAATTACTAACTCATCTGGGCTTAAGCTCACGTCTTAGTCCACGTCTATATTCTCAACTACTTGGACGACTTTTCTCAAAATAAGAAGAAAAGGGCTGGGTATGTATCTCAATGATAGAAATGTCTGGCGCACACGACGTCCTGTGCTCAGTCCCCATCACTACTAAAAGCCCAACAAACAAAGCATATTCTTACTGAAACAGAACAGTTAGACAACCGTATCAAAATATGCTCATCAGAGTTATGAGGCTATGATGTCCTTTTCTCTCAAACTACCTTTACCGGATGTTCACCTTTTTAATTAAAGAAAGCACTTTAAGTTCTGGATTCTGTGTATTATATTATCTGTTGTACCCAAGGTGCTTCTCTCACAGTGTGTTACTGAGTGAAGTCGGGTTTTCTTGAGCATCAGTGCTGGTATACAATACCTGCTGGTTTATGACTTCAATATCTGGAAGTATTACAATGTGAGTACTGTGGACCAAGACATGCCTTGGGTTCCAGTCGATGCTGAGCTGTGCAATGTGAAGTTTAGCATGCTATTCAATATGACATACAGTTAAAAACATTTGAATGGTTGTTTCTTAACAGTTTTGGATACCAATTATTCATTGGGACACTAAGAGTGTCCATAGGAAAACTGTGGCCAAAGATTGGATGGGGCAGAATGTTGTCTACTTAAGTTCTAGAAAGAGAAAGCCAAAGCATAGATAGAGGTCAGACTGGTCTGCAGTGCCCAGAGGTAACTTCTAGCCAGTCAGGATATGAGGTTGCTGTGGTGACGCAAGCAAAAAGCAATGGTTTCTTTAGAGAACAGTTCTAGGCACCTTCAAAGGGGAAGGTACCTTCCAACCTCCCAAGTCTAGCTTAGTAAAATGATGAATTTATTAAGGACACTTTACAGAAATATGTATGAAGGGTTACTTTCAGGAGCATAGGTTAGTCCAAGACAGCTGCATCATAGAAAATTCCACTGTAATAAGAATGAGAACTCACAAAAGCTGTACCCCTACAACTCCATGCACAACTTGTAGGAAGCTCCACTGAAGGCAGCTTCCCTCCCTGCTGGTGTTGTTTATTGCTTTTATACCCTTTTGGAGAGGGCTAGTAACCCATTTATATTTCAGGAACTTCCTGTACCTTGTAAGTTTTGTTTACTGCATAGACCCATGAGCCTCCCTCCTCCCTTCAAGGAAATGCTTCAATTCTTCAGTGGAGAGGAAATTCACAGAGGTTGTTGGTAGTAGTTCCTAGAGTAGGAAACAGTGGCTATAGGTTTATACAAGACTTTACACTACTACCTGGAGAATTGTTGACTTCCAGATTCTCTGAGTCAGAGACCATACATTGTGTTAGATGCTTCATATACTTTATTTCATTTAATTCTCATAAATATCTTTCATGTTATACTATTTTCTTAATCTGGCAGTAGAGGGACTAGGAGTACTATAAAAGTGAGGCTATAAGCTGATGTTACACAACTAACTTGTAGGGTCAGCTATCCCGAGTATGCATTTCTTAGGGAGAATTTAAGGTTTGTGAAGTGAATGATAAGTGTGAGTACCTTTTGTTAATGGTAGAAAGCATTATTTCAAAATGAGGTGTGCTCTCCTTGATACCCTCTTTCTCAGTCTCTCTAGAGACGCAATGAGCAATTGATATTTGCAGCTCCATCAGTGCAATTTTTCATTCAAATACAGAGTCCTGGTTGTTTGATGTTAATATTTATACAATCACAGTACAATTATTTTGCCAAATTCATCAGGCAGGAACCAGACTACTTAAAGCAGAGCTCTCCAATGAGTCGCTGATCAAACCAGTTGGAGCATTAAGTGAGAACTGCCCATTATTTCCTTTCTTGCCTGTTGCTCTGGGAAACCTGAGGTAGTGGCACTTTGTGATGATGAAGTCGTGGGGGCTCTGAGACTACTGCATGTTTGAGATACCACCCTCCTTTTGAAATGAGGATAGAGACCATGTCAAGAGTGGAAGAATTGGAAATAGGAGTAAGTCAGGAGCATCTTTTGCTAGTTTGTGACTCCTCCCATCTATCAGCAGACTTCTGTGGCAGAGCTGTGTTGGACTGGCTAGGTTTTTGTAAACTTGGCCCAAGCTAAAGTCATCTGGAAAGATGGAACCTCGACTGCAAAAATGCTGCCCACCCGATTGGCGTGTGGGAAAACCTGTGGGGCATTTTCTTGATTGATAATTGATATGATTTTGGTACCCAGGTACCACACCAGGGCAGGTGACCTTCAGGCATATAAAAGCAGAGAGAGCAAACTGGGAGCAAACCAGTAAGCAAGCACTCCCCTATGGCCTCTGCTTCAGTTCCTGCTTTGAGGTTCCTGCTTGGAATATAACCTGTGAAGTGAAATAAATCCTTTCCTCCCCAAGCTGTTTGTGGCCAGTGTTTTATCACAACAGTAGAAAAGGAAACTAGTATAGAATTGGGGTGGTGGTGGGAGTATGTGGAAAGTAGATGGTGACAAATATCTTTAATATGGTAGCTACTATAGTGTGAATGCTTTGATTATATTTTCTCACTTAGTTATTAAAGTAATTCGGCAATGTTTGCATCATTATTCCATTTACTAGATAAAGAACCTGGCCCTCAAGTTCTTAGTTCAGTGTTAACGTCGATATGTAAATCTTATAGCGAGGTGGTGTATTAAGAATTTTAAGATACTTAGAGTTTTTATTAATTTTCTTCAGTTGCCTAAGAAAAGATAAACTTTCTCGATTAGGTATGGGATGACTAGCTGGGGAGATGGCTCAGTAGGTAAAAGCACTTGCTGAACAGACATGCAGTCCTGTGTTCAAATCCCCCAGAGGCTGTGTAAAAAATGAGACATATTTCCCACCCACCACTGGATGGGGAGGGCAGAGACAAAATGGCCATTGAGATTTTTCTGGCCACTGGCATAGCCCCAGGCTCAGTAAGTGACAGGAAAGGGTACCTAACATCCTCCTTCTCTAGTCTCTCAATATTTTTTTGCATGTGAACACAGTACACACACACACACACACACACACACACACTACAGAAATTGGATTACAGAAGAAACCTTAATGATTTTCCTCAAGGGTTTTTAAAAAAATTTTTAAATTAATTTATTCTTGTTACATCTCAATGGTTATCCCATCCCTTGTATCCTCCCATTCTTCCCTCCCTCCCATTTTCCCCTTATTCCCCTCCCCTATGACTGTGACTGAGGAGGATCTCCTCCCCCTGTATATGCTCATAGAGTATCAAGGGTATGACTTTCACATGAACTCTGGTGCCTCATATTTGACCGTGTCCCCTGGAGAGGGAGACCTGGTGGCACTCAGAGGAAGGATAGCAGGTTACCATGAAGAGACTTGATTTTCCTCAAGGTTTTATTCATTACTTTTTAAAATACTGTCATCTATAGACCCAAATCAGGTGGGTAATAGGTCTCAGTTCTCTGTTCTTCAGGGAGATTAAACAAGGTACTTGACATTTTTCAGACTTAAGTCCCTTTCTTCTGCAAAATGAGTATCCAAACGCTCATCTTAGACACAGAGGGAAACGTCTTGAAGGAGTACTTTGAAAAAGATTAAAATTAAATCAGAAGGACAAACGCCTAGAGCTGAATCTTGGAAAGAGCACAGAGAACCAGGAACAATATTGATCTTTGACTTTCCACCCACCACACCAGGAGGCACATAGTGATACTGAGGCACAGAGAGCTCTTTAGTCACAGTGATTCAGAGTGGGCAAAAGGGAGACTCTAAGAGTGGACCCTGGCAGCTTAGGAGCCCTATGAACTTGGGTAAGATGGAAGATCTCTCACTTTTCTCATCTTTGAAACTTAGAAAACGAGACATTCTTCACAGACCAGTTGCAAAGATTTCAGTGATAGTATGGTTTGAATCTTTTGTGGAGTGCGCAGTAGGTTTTAAGCACATGTATTTTGCTTGATGAGTGATTCGCTAAATCCGAAGCAGGACTTGGAGCAAAGCTACTGTTTCCTGTTGCACCTGTTTATTCCCACTAGTATGGATCCACATTTCTTAATCTACAAATTGCTCTGCTTTTTATTTGCATAGTTCCATAAAAAAAAAAAAACCTCCACAAAACCCTAATTGGTTTCTTTGTACCATGGGCCAGAGAAATCCAAATGTCTTGGTGCCCTCTCTGCAGTGAGCTGCAAACCTTCTGTAAATCATCTCATTAGCACCCTGTGATATTTATGCTGGGATTTGCTGATGTTCTTAAATAGGGTTAGGAACTTTAGTGTGTGCTGGAGACAGGAATGGCGTACAGAATTAGAGGACCTAAGACGCCTTAAATGCAAATCTTTCCTGATCCCTTTCTTTGGTTATCAGTTACCCAGTGGGGAGGCTGACAACTGCAGTATGGGGTCTTCTTCCCATCATCCCTGTGATGGGGCACCATCTGGCCTCATAGAAAAATGACAGTCTGTAAGAGTTAGCTGAACTAATTAGTCAATGAATAAATTATTATAACCAACAATTGTAGTTCAGAGCAGAAATGAAGTGACCATGGGTTTTGAAAGTCTTACCAGCTCATTGAGAATCTGTAGGAGAATTTGTTTCTAAATAAATGCATTAAAGACACCTGAAAATTAACATGCCAAATAAACCTCTTCCTCCACTTCCTCTTTTTTTTTTTTCTACCTCCTTCTCCTTTCTCTCTGCCCTGTTTCTCATTTCTAAACACTCATCAATATCTTGCAACAAACTGAAAAAATACTAATTTACTTCATGGCACACCCAGGGTCAGTTTAAATAGATGTCCCTTTTCTCATCTATCTCTGCAACCTATATTTTTGAAAACGTTTCAAAAGGCAACGCTGTAGATTTTCTGCTTGGGAAACATCGATGACCTTCTCTCTGTAAACCACATAGCTTGGAGCTCTGGAGAAGTACCAGTAGTTAAGCGTACTGCCTGCTCCTCTGGATGACCTTGACTAATTCCCAGCACACATACGGGGACCATCTGAACTCTAATTTCAGGAGATGTGACGCCCTCTTCGGGCCTTAGTGAGCACTGCATGGATGTGGTACAGTAAAACAGGCAAATTTCCCATACAGATAAAATAAAAATAAAATAAATGTACCTTAAAACACATAGCATGGTGTCAAAAGGCCTTCATAATCAGTTTTCAGAAAGATAGCTAGTGTTGATTGGGCACTTCATGTAGAACTTGTTGCCCAGTGCTTTTACATGGATTAAGTGATTTATTTGTTGGAACAAAATACTAAGTAAAGCATTATAACGGTCTTTATGACATACATCTGAGATTAAGTGATTTGTTCAGTGTTCTGTGACTCAAATGTGGTAGAAGACTGAACATAGAAATTTTGCATTCACTGTGTTCACAGTTAAGAAAATTAATGGCCCATGAACAAAGATTTTTTTTAGTTATGAATGACAAAAATAAAGTTAAAATGAGAAGAATACTTTATGGTGTGTGGAAACCATACAGAATTGCAATCCCAGTGTCCAACAGTGCAGTGATTTTGAAGCACAGCCATGCTCATTTGTTTACACACTGATTAGAGCAGAATCCCTGCTCTGACGGCAGATCTGAGTAGCTGCGACAAAAATTATCAGGCCCACAAAAAAAAAAAAAGAAAAAAAAGAAAAAAAAAAAAAAAGAAAAAGAAAAAAAATATATAAATAAATAAATAAATAAAATATTGCTATCTGTCCCAAGAAAGAAATGTATGATGAATCCTGAGCTATCTTAACGTGTGTCTCTCACTGTGCTCCAGTGTCTTCCTAGCCTGTGCTCATAGCCAGATCTTCACAATCTTTTGTTTTAACATTCAGGATCCTGGGACAACGTTCAGTGTATTTCTATTACTGGGTGACTTTTATCCTTCCAATACCTTTGCCTAACAGTATTTGAATCTTCAAAGTTTGGCTGTAAGCAACAGGAAACCCAACTCATATTGGAAATTTCAAGTAGAACACTATTGACTTAAACAAACAAACAAAAAAAAAACACACAAAAAACCTTAGGAGTTTCGTAAAGGTGAGGGTTCATCTAGGACAGAAGGAGAGGATCAGAAACTACCTCTTGTTTTGTCCTTTAACCTTAGCCTGGTACTCCCACCTCTCATGACACCTCCCTGTTTATCCCACCCATCCTAACAACAGAAGAGAAGAGAGGAGCTATGCCTGAATCTTCACAGTAAGGGCTGTCCTTCACAGTGATTACAGTGTCTTAGGTCATATTGCTCATATCCTCAGTCTAATATTGCTTCCAAGAGACATAATTGCCATCCATTGGCACAGATGTGAGGCCAACTTAAACCTGATTCATCTCTGCAGATTTCTTTTCCATTTAGTCCAAACCCTAGAATCAAAGGTTTGGCGAGTGCCCCTCTAGTGAAACAAGTCAGAAATTTGGACTATGTTAAGAAAGGATAGGAGGCTTATGAGAAGTCAGGCCTCAAAAAAATATGTCCCTGAATTTGCCTTATGGAAAGAATTCTGGACTCCTGTATAGTTGAGCTTGCTGTTAGCACAATTTATCTCCTTTTCTTTTTCCACCTGATAGCTGGATCATAGCAAGCAGTATACATTTGCTTTCAGCAGCCCCTACTACTTGACATGTTTTAGATTTTCAGTGTCTGTTAAAAGTATTGATTTCTGCGCTGGAGGCAGGAAACCCTCCTACTTAAAGATGCAACTTTAAAAAACCCTTATGTGGTTTTTAAAAAAGATTTATTTATTGTATATGAGTCCTTTATCTGCAGAAAAGGGCATCAGATAACATTATAGATGATTGTGAGACACCATATGGTTGCTGGGAATTGAACGCAGGACCTCTGGAAGAGCAGGCGGTGCCCTCAACCACTGAGCCATCTCTCCAGCACCTCCTTATGTGGCTTTAAACCCATATTTTGTTGACTTTTTCAGGAGTGTTATTGATACTGCACAACTGTTTCTAGAGTCCTTTAATCTACCGTTCATGTCTCTCCAAATATAGTCATTTGCTCGAACTTGGCTAGATTTGGAGAGCTAACAAAGGCTTGAGGACCAGTTCAGTTACAGAGAGGAAATAAGGTTATCCATTTTCCACTTCACTCCAAACAAAAATAAAATGTGGTTTCATATGTTAGGGTGAGGGATTTTATACAGATATGTCCAAGTGCTATGTCACAATTTTTATCTAACAATGAAGTGGCAAGAGCAAAATACCTGCCACTAAAATACATTTATGAGCTAGCTCTTCAGAGCTATTCTTTTTGCTATCTCAATACTAAAAACACCACAACGAAGAGGCGAATAGGTGGTGGTATATTTACAAAGTGGAAAAGCAGTGAAAAGAAACAATGTAGATAGCTGAACTCAGTATTATGGATAAACTTCAGCACTATGGTACTAGCATAAAATACTCAGAAAAAAGATGTAGCTATGCTTTAACTTATTTCTAGTGCCAATCTATGCTGAGATGCTGCAGGTCAAGTCATTTGTTATCCTGAAAGGGAGTGAGAGCATTTTATGGGTGCTAGTAGTATCTAAAGACTTTTTACCTAACTGTTGACTAAGTAGGTACGCTTACACAAGAATTTCCTGAGGTGTGTGTTTATGATACATGCTCTTCCTTTGAGATAGTTATAGTAAAATACACTATTAAAATTAGGGAAAAGAAGACAGATGGGAGGTGAGCCATGCTCAAATGTCCCAGTGCACTTTAATACTTTCCTCCAGCTCTGCAGTAGGGCTGGGCTCAGAACCAAATACTACATTTGGAGTGGGGTCTGACCTGCCTGCGTCTGTAATGGCTTTTATGTCGACTGCAACAGAACAGGCTCATGCTTTGAATACTTGGTCCCCAGTTCCTAGTACAATGTGAGGAGTTCGTAGGAACTTTGGGAGGTAGGAACTAGCTAGAGGAAGTAGAACGGTGGTGGGTGGGCCCTGAGAGTTATTTCTGGGTCCTACTTCCTTTTATCTCTACTTGCTGATCTGCCCAGACGTGAACAAGCAACCTCTTGTTCCTGTAGTGATAGTTTGCCCAGAATAGTATATCTTCCCCGCCATGCACAACTGAACTTTCAAACCACAAGCTAAAACAAACGCTTCCTTTTCTAAGTTGCTTCTCATTGAGTGTTTGTTCCTGGTGCTGAGAAAAGAAACGGGCATGTTTGCTGTGGTACAAGTAGAGGAAAGCTTTACCTTAATCCAGACCAAAGCCGCATGTCCCTTGTCAGAAGTTCTTGTTGCTGCTGGCCACAAATCAGAACAGCTGTGGCTCTGAACTATACCCGAGATTCTTAAACTCACCTCCACGGTCACTGCTGCAGTTTCTGATGGTTCTTCTGAGGGACTAAAGGGCTTATCTGGCTTCTTCACATGAACGCTTTCTTCTCTGAATGGTAAAGAACGGAGTGACAGCTGCTCATTTTGTACCTAACTATCCTCTTTGAGATAAGTGCCTCTAACTTTTGGGAGCTTTAGATTTATATTGTGGGTGATGCCGTTTTATCTTTCAGGCAGAAAGGCACAAGTAATTGGGTGGCAGGGCATCTACGATATTTCCACCAACCCGGGGACGCTGATTCTGTTGTCGACATCACTTCTGTTTCTTCCTTGTGAGTAGCACTGAGATGTGTCAGTTACTATCTCAGAGCAGGCGATTTCTTACTCTTGGTCACTTTTTGGAATGCCTTTGAACTTACTCACAAATTAATTCCCCATGTTAATTGGCCCTCAGGTGTGGTGTCTCTGTGCCTGTTTCTGCACAGGCCAGTTTCTCTCATTTTGCTGGCCATGCTTTAAAAAGGCCTTCATTTATTAATGTCCACCTGGGTCGGGCCCAGCCAAAGGATGGACTCTCTTTCAAAACTGTCAACAAATGATGTTGAAAAGGCAGACAGAGAGGGCAGTCCACTTTCTGGTATTTGGCATTTCACTTCTGTTTGCATCCTAGTGCTGTAATGAAATATTGGGTTGCATTTCCACGGGGCTGATAAGCCCCTCTCAGCCCCTATAGATAGCTCTGCCTGTGCTTTACAACTTTCCAAGAACCCCGTCATTACACAGAGCTTTATGCATTTCCTTTCAAAGCTAGTCATTTGCATTTTTTCGCCTTTGAAAAGGCAAATTTGCTTTGAAAAGTGTAATGAAATGTGCCCAAATGAAAAATGGGCCCCGAGGATGGCGGGTGCCAGCATGAGGCTTTAATTAAATGATTAGATGGCAATTTGATATGGCCAGCATTTGAACTGAGTGTGTTATCATTTTCCTGTGGGAAGGGAAACAGCGGCTCGACCTTTACAGACCCTGGAAGATGATATGAACTCTGCTGCCAACCGTCGCAGAACTATGTACTGAAAGGCTTCCCTACCCTCCCTTATTCCTTGTTTGTTTCTCTCCGGCCCCAGCCTCCCAATTACTGAGGATCCTTACACTTCTCCCTGAATAAGCCTTGTCTGTTAAAACGCATTGACCACTAGTCCCTTCTGCATGGAATTCCCATTTCACTATATGTCTAGAGGTTATTGTTTTCCGAAAGCACAGTTCAGTGAGTACCATCTTCCCACTAAAGCCCTATGGAATTACCCTGGACTAGGAACTACCTGGTCTCTTTGTTGGCCAGAGATCTATAAAACACAGCCTGCTTGTGTCCTGTTTTTCTAAGTGAAGTTAAATCAGACGACAGCCAAGCTTGGTCATCTGCGTACCATTCATGTCTGCCTTGAGCCACAATGCAAAGTTCGACACTTGTAGTAGAATCCATTGCCCACAAAATCACTATGTTCTATCAGGCCCTTACAGGTGTGCCTAGAACAGCACTTCCTGCTCACTTAGCAAAGGCTGGATGGGGACTGCAGACTCCATGAGGCCAGAGACCCTGATTTTGCTCACTACTTACTTGTTAGCAAAGAACTGAGACACAAGAGCCTCCTGGAAAATATCAGTTATACATTGTAGCCATTAGAATTCAGAGATGTGACTGAGCTGGAAGCCTGGAAGCTACTGCACAAATTAGATGCTAAGTGAAAACTCATTATTTCCTCAGACCTGGGCAGCCACATCATCTTATATTTCCCATAACAGAGCCATTCTCTTATTAGCTGAGTTTATTATTAGTTTTTTTCATATGTACATTAACCTATCAAGTTGTTCTAAATGTTTAACCTAAAAATCTCTGCTTGTTATTTTTATTACCTAATAACTAGTGAGAATTAAACATATTCTAGCCATTGTACTTAGACTTTCACGTCCACTCTCACTCTCTCCTTAAAATCCTGGCAGTCCTCCTGCCTCTGTCTCCTGAGTATTCAGAGACATGCATCGCCATGCCAAGGTCAGATACTTTTATTATTGCCATTTTACAGATTGTAAATAGACAATAAAGCTATTACATAGGCTACTTTCATAAACCCTATCAAACAGAGACCACGCTAGTCTCTGACTTCTACTTATTAGTTCTCTTCCATCCTGTGGATTTAAGGTCCCTTGAGCTACTTTTCCATTTGTAAAAGAAAACAAAGCATTGTTTCATATGCTTTGAAGATGTCTTTTTTTTTTTTGGTTTTTCGAGACAAGGTCTCTCTGTGTCGCCTTGCCTGTCTTGAACTCACTTTGTAGACCAGGCTGGCCTCCAACTCACAGCCATCTCTGCCTCTACCTCTTGAGTGCTGGTATTAAAGGCATGCATCATCACACCATCTTGAAGGTGTCTTTGTTTCATCTGTGGTCATAGATAGGCTTTGAAATTTTTTTCTTGCAAGTTTGCCTATTACATCTTTTTAAAATTTTTATTAATTATTATTTATTCACATTACACCCTGAATGTTATCCCCTCCCTCTTATCTTCCCATTCCTACCCTCACTCCATCTTCTGCCTATTCCTTTCCCCTATACCTCTGCTGGGCGCGGCCTCCTATTATAATTGCCTGGTGACAGCCCATTAGGTTTCATCAGGATAACCTGCATCCCTTTCCTCTGTGTGCCCACTAGGCTGTCTTGCCAAGGGACAGTGGCCAAATCATGGGCACCAGAGTGCATGTCAGAGGTTCAGCAGCAGTCCCCTCCTGCCGCCACCACCACATGGAGAATTGGCATTCCTGGATGGAGTCTCTCAGAGGACATCTATGTTGGGGTAGTATCCACCTATTGCATCTTGAAATTTGACTCCTGAAGAAAAAGCAGTTTTGCTTCTTAAGCCATAAATGCATATCCAACTGTCCTAACTGCAAAAGGATGTCCATCTCACAAATCCAAGCAAATATATGTGCACACAGCCACAAATAAACATACTGGAAATATATGGTACCTAAACTGATGAGATAAGCATTGCTGAAAATGAAAATAAAATGATGCTACTAAGGCATAACAGATACATGCCATAGCAATGTATATTCCTTTTACTTGTGACCTAGGCATAGAGTTCAACCAATTCTTGATGCCTCTTGTGTGAAACAAGAATCAGAAATTATTACTATAGGTAAATTGGACATGGAGTTATTTGTTTTCCGCAATGACTGCAATGTAAACCTTCCAAAGCATGGATTTCTTTTCTTTTCTTTCTTTCTTTCTTTTTTTCTTTCTTTTTTTTTTGGTCTGTTCTGTTTACAGTGGTGACTTTGCCCTCTGGATAAGGAGGGGCTCACTAGAGGAAGAAAATTACTAGGTTGTAAATATATGCAGAAACAGATATGTTACAAGGAAATATTAATAGGAACATTTATTTATTGTAAGCTCATGAAAATTATAGAAAATTCTAAAGTCTTGCAGTTGGTGTGCTGGAGACCCACTAGGTGCTTTAGCTCAAACAGAAGATTCCCAGGAAGAGGGCCTCCTACTCAGCTGTGTGCTCTGTTCTGCTCTGTTGGTGACTGGGGGGAAGACAGTCTGCTGTACTGACTCAAGTGGTCCTCTTGCGTAGACACTCCCACACTGACACACCCAAGATGCTTGCTGTTGACCCATTTTCAGTCCATCCCATTCCAACCTGACACTTCTTCTTGTTTTTTTTTTCCCCCCTTTGGTTGTTGTTTATTTTTTTCCAGACAAGGTCTCTCTGTGTAGCCCTGGCTATCCTAGACTCGCTTTGTAGACTAGGCTAGCCTCGAAATCACGGAGCTCACCCTGCCACTGCCTCCCAGGGTTCTGGCATTACAGGTGTGCACCACCTGACCTCAACCTGACTCTTTTATATTGCCTCCTTCAACTGACTATACTTAATCTCTGTATGTAGAAATTCAAGAGGCTACAATTCTGCATAGCATAATTAACCTCCCATATGCAACCACAACCATGTTAGTACCTCTTTTCTAGAAAAGAAAATAAAGTTCTATAGTTATGGCTTGTTGTCTTCTAATGTCAATATCTGTATGTAAAGTTAACAATATTTAAACACTGCACTATAAAATCAGTACATTATACTCTGGATGACAAGGAAAGAATACAAGGATAGATATGTATTATATATCCACAACAAGGTGACGAGGTTGTTTGTGACAATTACAGTCTGACTTCTATAACTGTTTGTATGTGCCTATAGATGACATTTTCAACTATCACATTGTACTGCCCATGATAGAATCCCTTTACCTTCAGTGAGTTAAATCTGCGAGTTCTTTAGCTTGCCTCTAGTTCTGAAGTGTCTGAACTATTAGTATTCATTCCTTATTTGGGCTATTTTAGTTTTCCATTGACCATAATCACAGGGCATAATAAGAGATCTCCTCTACTCTAGATGGAACTCTTTCTTGTCTGCTTTGTGGAGCTGTAGTTCATCTTCTTCTTTTTAGTCTAGACCTGTCACCGCAGGTAGCACAGTAACTTCTCTGCTGTCAGGCAGCAACTTTATGTTCTAATTAAATGAGGTCACTGCAGGTCTTGCCGTAGAAATATCCCTCTTGGCCTGCAGAGCATAGTAGTGTGACAACAGTGATCAAAACTTTGCTAGTCAGGGTTGTTGGAGAGATGGGTTTGTTGCAAATAGTGCCTGCTGTAGTTAAGATCCTGGCACTGGGCTCTGTGAGCTAGCATACACACGTGAGCATAAACACAAATGAATACATAGATAATAAGTATTTTAAAATAAAATACAAATTTCTTAGTGCATCACCAGTGACAATTCTGAATGATGCTCCTCTCATTTCCACCCTTAGTTCCCAAATTTATGATCCCAGCTATGCTAGAAGTGGCACAATCTATTGGATGCTCACAAAATGGCCTTTTAGACAAACTTTTCTCTAGTCTTATGATATACTGCCAGGTAGGTAAACACTATAACTGAGTCCACCATTGAGTAAAGCATCCAGACTCATGAAGCCAAATACATGTGTATTCTCACATGTGTGGATCTTATATGTGTGTATTTAAGAATAAGTGAGTATATATAGATGACAGGAAACTCAAAAGCCATTTCACTTTTACATTAGACCAGATACTTGAATATGGTGAGGGGCACAGTGATACAAGTAATTCTATGAGCACAGGCCAGTTTTTATATTTCTTCTCCTATGACCTGGATTCCTGTAGAACATCATGGGCAGTGAGTAAAAGAGTCTGTTAGTCCATGGATCAAAGTTAGTGTAAAAATACTATTCACCAGGGAAGGTAAACATATATTCAGAGTAAACAGATATTTCTTAAAGAAAGAAAGAAAAGATGCCCTTTGTTGAGGGAAGCAACCCTTTGTAGTCAGCCCACTCAAGAAAGCTGGTCTATCTTGCTGAGGAATGGTCTATCCTGGGGCTGAGCTGCTGCCTGCTGCTCACTGGTTGTACACACAACAGTGGCCACACTAAGGTCAACTGTAATTAGTAAAGCTTTATGTTGCTCAGCAACTGCATAAAATCCATCACTGTCATCATGTGAAGAGACAAGGGCGTCTGTTGAAAGAGTCTAACCAATATGTGTCCACAGTATAGGTCATCTTATCTAGTTGATTATTAAATTCTCCTGTCTGATTAACGTTCACAGGAGATATACATATCTTGATTTTTTTCTCAACTTTGAATTTTTTGGCACTGCTTTATAATTCATGTTCTTTCTGAGTCTCTGACCATGAAGTGAAACTATTGGCCAAATCATATGAATTGATTTATCATTGCATGCCTGGCTATATATCCTTTCAAACAAAATGAACCATTATGTACATTTTCCAAAGTTTTGATGACTATGAAGATTTCCATTCACCATTACCAACCCACCATGATGTCATAGAAAAGGGATGGGATTGCAACTCTCCATGTTTTGGTAGCATGTGTGCATTTTACAGATGTAGCTATAGACCAGGCCTAAGTCATCTCTTTCTCTATTAAATGCCTGTGGGGAACTCATTATTTACTATTCATGTAAATCCCTGTACTTTCAGGGTCTGCTGAGGTCCATCCTCATATATACAACCAAGGTGGTTTGGATAAAAATGGCTCCCATAGGCCCATAGAGAGTGGCACTATTAGGAGATGTACCTTGTTGAGCTAAGTATGGCCTTTTTGGAGGAAGTGTGTCATGGGGGATGGGGTTGAATTTTCAAAAACCTAAGCCAGGCCCAGTTTTTCTCTCTCTTCCATCTGAATCTAGAACTCTCAGCTACCTCTCCAACATCATATCTGCCTGCTCACCACCATGCATCCTGCCATGATGATAATGGACCAAACCTCTGAAATGTAACCCAGCCCCAATTAAATGTTTCCTTGTAAGAATTGCCATGCTCATAGTATCTCTTCATAATAGAAACCCTGAAACAACAACTTATATTTAATAGTAGCATTTGATAACCATTGTTCTACACATCTCACTTAGAACCTTAGAGAGTAGGTAACAAATAGTTGAAGACCACTTCAGTGTGTAGGGCAACTATGGTTAAGCATTCAATTTGTACAAAAGCCCCAAATAGATCCTAGTAGTTTTCTCTCGCAATGGGAATAGCTATCTACAGAGGGCTCTTCTATCTAATCCTAATGGCTTGCTATGATTCACTGAGAAGGCAAGCCAGGAGTTCAAAACAGTATCTGTTTACTCCACACATCATTCAAGTACCACTGAATCTGCTGGAGTATGTGGCCCAGCAAGCTGCAAGCTTTGCACAGCATCTTGGAACTTTTGCAAAGCCTTCTCTTATATATCAAAAACTAGGAGCTTCAGGGATTCGTTGGTAGATAAGTTAGTGAGCATCCAATGTCAAAGTAGATCATTAGATATTTCTCTGCCTATCTGATCGTAGAAGGGACAGCAGTATTAGCTTATTTTTCAGCATCAAAGGGGTATCTTCAATTTTTTTTTTTTGAAAGAAGAGCACAGGGATTGAACTTAGACTTTGTACATACTTGGCAAGCATTCTATCACTGAACTATACATCCCAGGCTAATAGTCCTTTGAATTATATTTTGGCATAGGACTGGTGAGTTAATATGCCCACAAGATAGGAAAGTGCATGTGTATTGTAGTTGTTGCCAGCTGAAAATAAGCAGTCAAGCAAATAAACAAAACCTATTCTGATTGTCTATCTTGACAGTTGTAGCAATGGAGACTTTTGCCAGATCAATAGCTGTGCACTAGTTACCAGAGGAGATATTAATTTATTCAAGCAATGAAACATATTTATTGTAACAACTTCAATTGGAATTTCCACCTGGTGAACTCACGATAACCTACTGTCTTTTTCCAAGACCCGTCTGTGTACTCCACACTTAGCTGCACAAGTAGGTGAGATGAATGGCATGAAATTACCTCCACCCCCACTCCCAGCACCACCCCCAAGCAGCTCAAGTGCCAATGGTAGCACCAGCGTTTGTAGTCCTTCCAGGAATGAGATACTGTGTTACGTGTTTACCTTTTCTTAAACAGAGCTCACACTAGGGGCTCACATTTAGCTTTTCCCACTATAATTCTCACACCGCAGGTCAGAGAACAATGTGGGTACTCTGCCACAACCTGAATATATCTGTCCAAATTATGCATTTCCGAACTTAGAAGTTACAAATGTGTGAACTTGGGGATCCAATGTAAGATAACTTCAGCTAGACAGTCATTTTCAACTGTTTCTTTCAACTCTATTCCTAGCCCGTATTCTGATTTGTTGGAGCATAGACATTTTGTGACTCCTGAAATTAGTGTTCTGATCCAGTGTCCGGTGATTTCCTAAAAGTTTTTTTTTTTTTCAAATCACAGATTATAAACACCTTTTGAGGATGGGACAATGGATAAGGTTTGAATTTTTGTTAGCCTACTCATGCCTTTCCTCATGGGGTCCCAACTTCCTTCATTCAACAGACTCTACTTCTATAGATGGGCTCATGCCTGGCAACAGAGATTAAAGGACTGTGAATCTGTTTTTGAGACTCGGTTAAAGCAATTCTTCATTTTCTTTAGGACTTTTTGCTTATGCAGGTCAAGTAAGAAGGGCTCAGACTTCTATCTCTCTTCTAGAAATATTGTGATAAACTAATTCGTGCCACAGCTCTGACTCTATTGTGTCCCCTACCTTGTCTTTGGTAGTTGTGTGTTGTCATCTGGTCCTTGGTTTCCCCAGCATCCCCCAGCCATAGGCTTCCACTTAAGGATCTTGATTTTAGTAACTGTAGTTTCACCTCTTAATGTTTGCCTTACAGAGATGAAGGCTCTTGTCACTCTTTGGGGCTAGTCATTCACCTTCATAGTGTTCACAGTGCTGATGAAAGCTGTGTTCAGAATCTTCTGAATGGGCTAAGGAGATCTTAAATGACATGTCTGCTCATTTTCCTGAACATTTCAGTCCTTTTCTAACAGTTAGCCAAGTCAGATTTAGCTAGTATGCCTTGTTCATTGTGAGCCCATTTTAGAGTCACAGTTCAGGGAGCCACACAAACTTCTAGAGCTCTTTCTACCCATGAACATCAGCATTTAAGAGGAATCCTAGCCGTGTGTGGTAGTGCATGCCTTTAATCCCAGCACTTGGGAGGCAGAGGCAGGTGGATCGGTATGAGTTCAAGGCTAGCCTGGTCTACAAAGTGAGTGCAGGACAGCCAAGGCAACACAGAGAGACCCTGTCTCGAAAAATAAAAAAAGGAATCCTATTAAACATTAACATCAATACATTCAGACTGGTATAACTAGGCATCCGTTGCCACACTATCACCCACTCTCAGAAGCCATCTTCACACGTTCTTCCCATTTATGTTTGTTTCAGTTAAAAAGTCCAAGTCATTGTTTTGGGGTTTCACTGTATTCCTTCACAGAGGGCACTTTGTACCTCACATTTAGGGGTTTGTCATAACTTGAATCTAAAAACAAAGAATAGTGGAGTTGAGTCCTGAATATAATTGCTTTGATTTGGCATAAATTATTCTCTCCCCAACTTGTAGAGTTTATCTACTCAGGTAGGAGTAGAGGATTTGTTTCCATATAGGTGGTAGGTGCTTCTTCAATAGGCAAAGGAAGTACACTGGAATTTTTAGAGTAAGTGTCCACACCTTAACAGTAGACTCTCCACAGGCTGTAAGCTGAACTGGCTCAGAAAGTGGGATGAGTCTATAACTAACTTTGAACTTTCTCAGCCTTGGAGCTTCCTAAAATTTTCATGTCATTTCTATGTCTGGGGATTTGAATGCTTGGGCCCATTTTTTTTCTTTGTCTGGGGAGAGAGAAAAAAAATCAAACCAGCTGTTCTTATTTTATTAATTAGCTTGGCAAGAATGTCAAGTGTCTCATAGAGTCACCTACCCCATTGCTTCTTCTGAGTAGAAGCCCGTGATTGTGGCACATTGCATAACTCTATTACTAGGTAAAGGCATGGGCTAACAAAAGTATGAGGAACAGAATCACAAATGTTTTAAAGTCTAATTGCCTTAGGGAATCACTCTGTGTTAGTTACTTTTCTGTTTCTGTGATGAATTATCTTATCTAAGGCAACTATGGAGGAAAGGGCTTAGTTTGAGCCTACAGATTAAGGGGAATAGAGCTGGTCACCATCAAGGCAGGGAAGCATAGCATCAAATACTGAGTGTAGCAGCAGAAAATACTGAGAGCGTACATTACAAACTGCAAACAGAGAACAGAGAGAACAAATTTGTAATGGTTCTAGCCTCTGACCACTCAAAGCAGGCCCCCAGTAACCTACTTCCATCAGCAAAGCCATACATCCTAATCCTCAACTGGGGACCAAGCACTCAAATGCCTGAGAATATAGGGGGGCGACATGTCATCATTGAAACCATCACAAAGTCCTAGAGTCTCAAAATTCATTCAGAGAAGTTAGTTACTCCTTGATTAATTTCTCCATACCTGCCTACTCACCGGAATCTTTTTTGTAAGGATTGTCCACAGAAACTGGATCACTAAGTTGTACTATAATGGATTTGGGTCATATGACCATGAGGCTCAGATGCCCCAAGATCTGCTTTCTCTAAGACCAATGGAAACCAATGTGTAGCAGACGTGCTGAATCTAAAGACCTGTAAGAACCCATTCTGTAAAGTCTGGAGTAAAAGCTCTGAAATGGTTGACCCAAGGGCCAGAATTTTAGCCCCAGTCCAAAGGCCAGAAAATATTGATGTCTGAGCCCACTCAGTCATGAAGAGTTTCCCCTTACTTAGTATTTTTCTACAGTTGACTTCATAAAGCCCATTCATATGAGGGAGAATAGTTAGCTATACCCAGTCTACTGGCTCAATCTCATATAGGCTCACTTTCATTGTATCTGCACAAAAGTGTGTTTACTCTGTAGTACAGTCAATTTGAATCAATTCTCTGCTTTTGATGACTTAAAAATAGTTTGTTGAATGTAAAAATTTACAACAGTGGCTGGATTAAATTAAATGATCAATAAATACCATAATGATATTCCCAAAGGTGTCTTAGGTACTATTAAATAGGGTTGCCTTACAGCTAGTCATGTAACCCAGCTGCATAACATTTCATATATAGGCATTTAACAAGAGACCTTCAGCTTTAATAATGACTATGTAATCACTGTGCTATACTGAAGATAGTTTTACCCACATGGTTGGGCTCCTTTAAGAAAAAAATCATTGTGTATTATTAGAACCCTCAGATGTGATGGAAATTGTTGCCATTATTAATTTACAGCTGAGTGAGTATCCTGTATATTAATGGGAGAGTAGGGCTCGGCACACACATATGATCATGATGCTACCTGTTTTAAATTTGCCCTTAAAGTGACCTCCAGCTTCTTTTATATTCATTAATCAAAATAGTTATAATATTAGAATAGAAAGATGAGAAAAAAACAAACATAAATCAACTCATAATAATATATTTATATTATACTTAATACTTTTCTTATTGTTGTTTTGTTATTGTTGCTATTTGGTGATGGCGGTAGCCTTGGTGATTAAATTCAGGAACTCATGTTAGGCAATACTCGACTAACTAAGCTACACCTTCAGTCTTAACAGATACATTTTTAAACACACACACATGTATTAATATATATGTTTTGCTTAAGTGTGTGAGTGCATGACCCTGCTTGTCTGTATGTGCACGACATTTTTGCAGTGCTCATAAAGATCAGAAGTGGCTCTCAGATCATCTGGAACTGGAGTTACAGAGAATTGTGAGCCACCTGATGTAGATGCTTGTAATGGAACAAATGTCCTTTGTGAAAGCATCAAGTGCTTTTGACGGCTGAGCCATCTCTCTAGTCCAAATGAGCAATCTCTTTAATGATATATATTTTACTTCTATCTGATTTTTAAGAACTGGCTGGGGCATAATGCAAAGAAATTATGAGCTAGTGCTTGCCCCCATATGGAAGAGTCCACTGTAATGACAATTATGTATCATCCGACAGTTTTAAAAGTATGTGTGATTAAACATGTACTGTGTAAAATGGACAGTGAGCACACATAAAGGCAAAGGAGTAGGCATGGCACCATATGGAATAGTAAAAAGCAGAAGACACGGAATCAATATGTTTCTCCTCTAAAATCTTAGGTAGCTCTATTCAGTCCTTTGCTGAAATTGCCTCCTTCTTCTTCCATTCTCTTCTCCCACTTGCCAGGGCCCCCAGGTCCCTCTGGCTCAATGGAGTAAGCATGCCTCAGGGCTGAAATATTTGTGTTCATGATTTATCCTGTTCTTACTATTTCTTGTAATACTATCTCAGATTTCCCAGGCTTCCAAGAGGTGATTTTATTGACTTGGCAGCTGACTTGCTTAAAACTAGATTTTTGAAGTTAAGAATATTTGTGGCCAATGGAACACTGAGTTTCAAAATAAAAGACACAATTTAATCAACTCTGAGGAAAAGAAATCCAAACTGCTAGTACATAGAGGCTTCTTTCTGGAGGAAGAGAGCTACGGGTACCCTGAACTTACTCATAGAATACTGCAGGCATGGGTGTTGGTTGCCAGCTGCTTGAGAATGCTCTATTGGTTCCCCAGGGCAACCATAACAAAGCTTTGGTTCCTTTCAGCACCAGAAACTTGTTTTCTATAATTTTAGAAGGCAGAAGTTGAAAGTCAAGTTAGTGACAGGACCAGGCTCCTTCCTAAGGCTCTGGACAACAGTCTCTTCAATGTTTGTATAGCTTATTGTTCCTTTAGTCAGTCGTCTATGCCATCATAGGGCCTTATGTTCTTCTTCTCTGTGTCTTTCTTCTTATAAAGATTCATATTGTTGAATTTGGGGGTCACCATACAAATTCATATAAATCCAAGATGCCCCCAGGTTGAGATGCTTCACTTACATTTATCTGTAAAGACTTTTTATCCAAACAGGGTCAAATTCATAGTAACTGATGTTGGGATTTTGTCTATTCTTTTTCTGAGTTGTAATCCCTACATAAAAAATTGTGTGTGTGTGTGTGTGTGTGTGTGTGTCTGTGTGTGTGTGTGTGTCTGTGTCCCTGTGTGTGTGTCAGTGTGTTCTCATGCTCACACACGTGTACATGCGTTCATGTACAATCACTAGAGCATGCATGTAGATGTCAGGGGACAACCTTGAATGGTGGTCCTCACCTTCTGCTTTGTTTGAGAGTGAATGTCTTTTGTTTCAAAGCTCCTCTGACAGACTATTTATCCCTAGAACTTGTGGGAATTCCTTCTCCCTCTGCCTTTCCCATCTCTCCATAGGGGCAGGAGGAGCACGAGGGTGCTTGAAGCATGCTACCATGTCCATCTTTGTGTGCGTTATGGGTCCTCTAATCTTGGGTCCTCAGGCTTGTGCAGAAGATGCTCTACACACTGAGTCTCCTCCTCAGCCCTCTGACCTGCTTTCCTTCCTCTCCCTGCTCCTTGAGCCATTTAGACAGCAGAAAGGAACTGCCTTGCTGCCAGCCTGGCCCAGTCAGGTCTGAACAGCCCAGTCCATTCCTGTAGTATAATGTAAGTGGCTTGATGGAGTGATTTTCAGAATGTCTTTAATTTTTTTTTTAATATCAGCTTTTGCTCCGTTGCTGAGTGTGCAGCATAAGGAACAAGAGAAGCACATACATCTCTCTGTCGTTGTAATTGAAACAGCTTCTGTTAAATTAGCATTTTATCAAGAGACTCAGTGCTTTTTCCATTTTGATTGAACTACTATTTCTCCTCACTGGTTTCAGATACTATCTAAAACATGATTTGTGAAGCGTGGACTGATGGGGTTTTTTTTTTTTTTTTTTTTTTTTCCTCTCTCTCTCTATCAGATATCAAGCCTGCAGCAGAAGTCTGATTTTGGGTGAATAGCATTTTTCCCTTCCGTGATTCACATATTTCTTATTGCTTCAGTGTGTGTTTAGGGGGAATTACCAGGAGTCCACAATGTGGAAAGGCATGGCTTGCTTGCCTCAGCTCAGGTATCTTATACCATCTGACATGTGCTGTGACTGTGGTTAACTGTCTTTCTTGAATGGTGAAACTGCTGTGAGCATCTTCATTTTTAAAGGGCAGAAAGAAGGGTCATTTATGTTCACATGTGTGTGCAGATGCACATGCATGTGTCAGTACATGTGCATGTGGGGGCAATGGACCACTCCAGTCTCATTCCTCAGGCACTACGTGTTTTTGTTTTGTTTTTTTCATCTGAAACAAGGTCTCACTGGCCTAGAACTCACAGAATGGGCTATGTTGATAGGACCATGAGTCTGGGGGATTCGTCTGTCTCCTCTTCCCTAAGAATTGAACTAAAAACACGTACTATAGGGCCAATTTGTTGTCTTTTTGTGTTGTTTGTGGTTTTGTTGTTGTTTACCATGGGCACGTTGGCTTGAGCTCTGGCCTCAATTCTTGCAAGGCAAATACTTCAGCAGCTGTGTAACCTTATATTCAGCTGCAAACATGGTATTTTGAATCAAAGTATGGCCACTGTGGTACTTTTTCTTCTCTACCCATTTCTCTCTTAACTTGAAGATTTACATTACTGCTTTAAAAACAAACAAACAAAACCATTTAGATTTATTTATTCTGTTTTATGTGTGTGGGTGTTTTCTCTGCACATGGATATGCACCATGTGTGTGCCTGCTTCCTGCATATGACATAGGACTCCCTGGAACTGTAGTTGTGGATTGTTGTGAGCCACCATGCAGTTGCTGGTGTATCTGAGCCCTCTATAAGAGCAACAAAGTGCTCTCAAGAACTAAACCATCTCTTCAGACCCAGAATACCATTTTGATCATTGCTTCGATGTTTGGGTTTGTTTTCAGGTTGTAATAAAAAGGAGGAGAGATGAGCAAGTATTGTTGTCTTGTTCAAGAAAGCTTGGGCTTCTTGGAATACGATGACTGATATATGTATCTCGAGATTTTAATGACCATATTCTCATTATGGGCCATCGATGTGGTACTCAACTTCACTAACTCTCTTGATTCTCATACATCTGTTTAATGAGCATCTTCTAGATCAGAGGTGCCGCCCCAATAGAAAGCAGTGAGTAGTCCTCATGAATTTCAACCTAGTGTGATGAAGATAGACTGTACTTACACTATTAATGAGACTCCTCAAGTCTGTCAGGTAAGTGCTGTGTGGAGAAGATAAACCAAGGAAATGGGTAGAGTTGCTGGGAAGTGATGCTACTTTGAGTGAGATGGTCAGGGAGGACTCAGTGGGATGTGGCATTTGATAAAAGTTGGGAGAGAGTACGTGATCTGCAGGAGGAACCTCGTAAGTGGACAACAGAGAGGGTGGGAAAGCCCTGTAGTGGATCCTGTGGTGTAATGCTCAGAGCCCCTCCTGTACTGATCCCCTCATTCTGTCAGCAGCCTGTGGTATATGTAGCTGATTGTGTTCCAGTCTGGGCATGTCTCTCAAAGAAAAAGAGCCTCCACCTCCACCTCATGGTCTCTCCTTAGTGTCATCAAGTGGATCAAGTGGTTAAGGACTCCTGTGATTCCATTGGGTCCCCCTATGGAACCAGGCTGACTTCCTTAAATTTGAAAGCTAATGGAATAATATCCTTAAGCCCACTTGTAACCTTAGCTCCCTTTTGTGCTATAGCTATATGTGATATAGCATTCTGACATGTTTAGACTGACACTCCACTGGTGCGTGGATGGAATGTGAAAATCTCACTTATATGAATGTGAATGGCAGAGCGAAGCACACATGCACTGGGGTGGGCAGGCATGATACTGGAAGGTGAAGAAGGGTTCTTTCCAAACCTCACGTTTCTCTGTATAGTGGGCAACAAAGATGCACCAAGGGTATAAAAGAGAAGGAACACTTATAAACAGCATATAGAAGAAAGGGAGATGAGTCCACAGTGACAGATGATGATTTTTCTACATAGCACTCTAGAAATCCATTAGTCCTATCTGCCCTAGGGCTGTTTCAATGGATGATTTAAAATAAATAAATAAATAAAGGTATCCAATTGCAAGGCACCATTCTAACACAAGTAAGCTTCCCATGGTTGCTTAACTAGTGATCATGTGATCGCTCTTCTTCTGTGGGTTTTATGTACTTGACATAAATAATGTTCACCACAGAGCTGGGAGAGAGGTTTGTTGTCATCTCCTTTTGGCAGGCGGAGATTTTGAGGTCTAAAAAGGTAAAACATCTAAGCTGGGATATAAATCCAGGTGGCCTGTGCTTGGGACTTGACCTTTCACCACTGCTACAGTTCGCACCATAAGTGTCCCTCAAAGGACCATGGGATAGAGGCTTAACCCCAGGCCAACACTTCTGTGAAATGGTAGAGCCTTTTGAAGGTGTCTCTTGCGGTGTGTTCTGGTCACTGATTGGTGAGTTCGAAAGGGATAAGTGACCCCCACTCCTTCTTCCTCCTCATGCTCCGTGGCCATGAAGTGAGCTGGTTTACTTAATCACGCACTCTTCTTCTTGTCACATACTAGCCCGAAAAACAAAATATGTCAGTTAGTTGTACAATAAAACCTAAATCTATGAGTCAGAGAAGCCTTTTCTCTTTCTTTACCTTAGGATCCTGGTACAGTGATGGGGAGCCACCCTCCATTCTGCCACCCAGTTCACTTAGTAAATTCACAGCCATATTTTGTTTGTTCTGAAGGGCAAGACTGCTATCTTTTACTCAGAGGAATAAACCACCACACACTGGATCTAAAGTATCTGGGAAATTGATATTATTATAGTAGCAATAACATAAAGCTTCACATCAGAACACTGTATCCTGGTGCAGCCAAGATGTGCTGGAACATTCAAAAGGTAACCCTCAATTTCTTTGTCTGTGAGCAGCTGGGAGTACATGGCAGCTGTGAGGGAAAGTGAAATAATAGATTCAGTACTTTCCTTGCTTGTCCCTTAGAAGGTATATATTTTGGCAGCCAGTGAGATGGCTCAGCTGGTAAGGGTCTTTGCTGTCAGGCTGCCAGTATGAGTTCTGTCCCCAGAGCAAATGTGGTGGGAGGAAAGAACTGACTTGAGCAAGTTGTCCTGTGACTTTCACAATCAGGCTGTGGCATGTACAGGCACACACACCTACACACACACACACACACACACACACACACACACACACATCTACACATGTGCACCTGCACGCATACACACACACCCGAACAGTATAAACAAACAGATACATAAATAATAGATGATATTGTGGGGTACACAAGCAGTAGAATAGGAGATTTCCCAACCTTATTCAAAGCAAATTTTTCTCTGTGTGACCCTCTTGCAAGCCATCCTATGTTGTGTGTCCCTAAGACTTGCGAGGTGTTGGTTGTTGGTTTGTGCAAAGGCTCTGCTCCTTACATTTCCTATATACCACCCTTTCCTACCAGGACGTCTTTTCCTGTAAGTCCAGGTGAGACATAGTTAAATTCATTGTAAATTGTGGAAATCTCATGGGAAAGTTTTTTCTCAGTGTTTTTCTCATTTTTCAGTGTAAGGTGACATAGTTTAGGACACTAATCAGCTTTCCACAGTCACCTGCTGTCTCTCTTCCTCATCCTAACTTCCTCCACTTATTTCATTTGTGTACATGAGGTAAGCCCTGTGCCACAGCTCAAACCAGTATGGATTTCATCCTTACTGTCTCTTCATGCCAAGAGGGACTTCTTATCATGTCCCCAATTTCATACAGTTTGAATGAAAAGAGTCTGAGGACTTCAGGGTCTTGAAAAAGTTATTGTATTGCTTTACTTTTGGCCTTTGAGAGAATTTCACTGAGTTGCCTTTAAAATAAGTTTGAGTTCCTAGAATTCCATTAAATGATGAAAAAAAAAACCTTTTATATATTCAATTAATGTTTTAGGAGACATTTTTTAAAATAACATTTGGAAGTCTTAATGGTGGTCTTATAAATATTTCCAGCATCATGCCCAGTGCTAACTATACACAGTGGAGAAGGCAGTATAGCGCCCATGCATATTGATTTTCTTCACTCTCAACGCAGCTCCAAGAAAGGTAGATTTTTTTATCCTATTTTTTTCCATTGAACAAAACTGAATAAAAGAAAAATGAACTGATGATGTCTATGTTATCAGCCTTAGATACGTCTAAGAGAATTGTCTTCTGAACTTTCAGCCTTAGAAGGCAAGCCCTTATTCTCACCCTAGCACTATAGAGAGGGAGGGAGGGGGTGGGGGTAGAGAGGGAGGGGAGGAGGGAGGAAGAGGGGGAAGAAGAGAAGGAGGGAGGGAAGGAGAGAGAGGGAGAGGGTGAGGAAGGGAGGGGGAGAGAGAGAGAGGAAGGAGGGAGAGATAGGGAGGGAGGGAGGGAGGGAGAGAGAGAGAGAGACAGACAGAGACATGGAGAGAGAGAGACACACATACACGGACAGAAAGAGACTCATTGTAGCTTAAAACAAACAGAAGCCACTAATCATAGGTTTGAAAACAGTGATATTGAGGTTTAGCTAAATTGCCATCATACTACAGAAGATTGGGCGTTCTCTCTCTCCTATTTGTTTTTCTTCTTACATTCTTCCATTTCTCCTTTCCTTCTTCACAGAATTCTTTCCTCCCTCCCTCTCTCAATCCTCCCACCACCTCTCCGGCATGTGCGTGTGCGCGCGCACACGCGCAAACACGCACACACACCTCTTTCTAAGGTTCCTTCTTACCCCAGATAAGTGACAGTGATATTTCTGCTTCCTGCAGGAGAAGCCCAGCTCCTGCACTTGTGGCCTGATTTTCTAAGGCACTGTCAAGGGATGATGCCACGTGCACTATATCTGTGTGTGTAATTCCTTTGTATCCTGGGTTAGAAGACACCAGCAGCACTGCTCCCAGGCAAGGTCCGATTCTTGACTTTTATCCAGCAGGAAGCAAGAGAGTTCAGGGCTCTGCCTCCCTCCTGGGGTTCTGAGCTGTGATCTGCACTGAGCAAGTCTTTTGACAGAAATACTGTAAATCTGTGCATGTCTTTTACCTCACCTGAAGCACTGACTTTCAAGAGAGGTAAGTTAAAATTCCTACTTAAGCAAAACAAACAAATGTTACCCTTTCCCCCCACACCAATAAAAACAAGATACCTGAGTTCTGAAAGTTTTGGTAAGGGTGGACCTCTTTCACTTTATCAAGATGAAAACCTTGTAAGCATGTTTTTCCAGAGATTTGTGCCTTCTGTAAGAATTGGATGCAGCCATTTGCCTGACTATCTGTGTACCCAACGGAGCCCACAGGAGAGACTACCATACCACGAGGAACCAGATTTGTCCTCCAGATTCTCCACAGGCAGGCAAATCTAAGAAGCATATAATTCGTTAGCAGTGTTCTGCATTCGATTCTATGACAAAATTCTGAGGTAACCAACTTCAAAGCAGGAAACATCTGGGAGGGTCATGTCACAGCTCAGAAAACAATGCTGCCATGCAGTTACAGACTGAGCCTCATGAGCCAGCATGAGGAGAGCAGCTTTGCTCTGCCATGCACTTCCCATACTGTCTGGGAAGCACAGAGGGAGGCTAGTGTCTCATACCCATGATGGGCACATCCCCAGTGACTTGACCTCCACCCATTAAGTCTACTCAGAAAGTGTATATACCTCTTGGCGGCAGCCTAGGCTGTTGAGTGTGCTTTTGACATAAAAACCTTCTCAGGGTGTATAAGAAGCTAACTGTAGCACATGATGATTCAATCCCCACCCCATGGCTGGATTCTATTTTATTGATATTTGATAACCCGAAGTACTGTGTGTGTGTGTGTGTATGTGTGTGTGTGTTACTTGGAAAGTTGTATAAAGACACACAATGTCTATATGACTTGGGTTTGATTTTGCTTTGAGATCCACTAGGTTTATCCAGGGCCACTTGTGTGGCATGGATGTGTATTGATACACTAGAGGGCAAGCAGCTCACCAGTGACTACATCACTGAAGCAAGCACTCCCTCTTCTCCCAGCAACCCTCCATTTCCATTTGTTCTCCTGGGCCGGGTAGGTCCCCCACCAGCCCTTTCCCATCTGTTATCATTGTGCAGGTCTTTCTATAGACAATTGCAACTGTTGCGAGTCTGTACGTGCTATGACCATATAATGGCTTTAAGATAGCATTTCACAACCTCATCCCTATTATCCGGATGTCATTTTCTTCCCATCTCCTCTGTGATAGTGCTCCCTGAGCCTTGAGCATGTGATGGCAACACATTCTGAGAATGGTTTGGAAGAAAATATAACTATGATGTTCAATAATAAATGCCTTTAGAAACACATTACTGTTGTGTTATATCAGTTTCACTGATGGAATTTTCTCATGCCCTATCAGTGCATTAGGAATATCAGTTACCACTTCAAACTTCCTGTACCTATCTCTACACTCCTCCCTCCAGTGTGTGTCTCCTGTCAAATTTAATATGTGGAGAATATTTGCAGTGCTTAAGGGACACTGTGAACATGATTCTCTTTAATCATGTCATGATTTGTCATAACTTTAAATTGTATTATCTTGTATATTTTATTCTAATATTTGGGCAATTGTATTTCAATTTGACTTTAAAAAGAATCTTTTTTTGTTTGATGAGTATTTGCAGTTTTTATTTTATCTTAATTTCTTGTTTCAATGCCAGTTATAATTTACATGATTTAAGTGAGGAGATGCTTAGCATTCGTCCTTATAGATGAAGGATGCATGACTATAAAATATCCAGGTAGCCAGTTGTACCATTGGCATTTAGTTGACAGGCAATTTTAACCACAGGCCCAACAAAGACACATACTATGTGGCTATTACTAAGAATACTTAAGATTTAAAAAATCCAATAAACCATGCTGTAGGTTGTTTATATACCACTCCTTAGGAAGGCTCAATCAACAGATAGTAATATGCAATGTAGGAAAATAAAGCATTTATGAAAAAAATTGTATACACTTGTGCTATAATTTGTTATTGAGTAACTTATAAAGATCCTTATTTTAATTAAACACTTCATACACTAATAAAGACTATCATTAAAAAGAGTAATGACTTTTGTTTATTTGTCTTTGATACAGGGTCTCATGTAGCAAAAGTAGACTTGAACTTAGCTGAGGATAGCCTTGAACTTCTGCTTCTTCTGCCTCCGTCTCTTGAATGCATATGTCATTAAGTGTGGTTTATATGCTTCAGGGGAATGAATCCAAGGCCTTGCACATGCTAAACAGGCATTCCTCAGGCTTCATCCTCACCCTATGGAGTAACTGTATCTTAAACATGAGAAGACAGAATGGCCTTTTGTATATTAGAAGCTTTATGCACATAGACATAGTATGTATGTATGTATGTATGTATGTATGTGAAGTAGGTAGGTAGATTATATAGAAATAGGTAGATTGATAGACCATTGCGTAAGTATGCATGAAGAAAAGATTGTACAAGATGATAGAAAGACTTAAGCCACTGCAAATTTATGATATGAGGACTTTCTAATAAAAAATGATTGGTGCAAGTTATTGTTATGTGCTATGTGTCTGTCAATTATTCTATTGCACTTAATCACTTCAGCTTCAAATGAGCTAAGAACTGCTATGATTCTATGGTACAAATGAGAAAAGCAAGGTGTTGAAAGGTCATATGATCTATGGGTGGTCACACAGCAATCATGATAGGTTCAAAACTTGAGCCTGCTCTTCTCTTATGAATGACTTATCTCCATAAGCATTAAATTTCCCACATTATAAATGTGTGGTGCTGATGGATCCTAAATAAAGAAATCTATGAGTGGTCATGGAGACCCCTTAAGGTGTTTTCTTTTTGAAATTACGCTGAGCCATTCTCTATGGCACTTTCATCTTCATTGTCAGGCTACAGCATATGTGGTGTCTAGCGTGCAAATGGACCTGCCTGTTCTCACTGCACCAACACAGATCCCTCCAAAGTCAAAGTCTCACAGTGTCCTCAAGATGACCCTGTGCAATGGCTTCTTTGTGCCACTGTGCCTCTCTCAAGAGCCCCACAATCTTCCACGTCTTAGAAAGCATTCACAAGTCATCAGGAGAACTATGGGAGATAAAATTTGAATAGAACGGTCAGCTGTGCTTATGCCAAGTGTGACAACACTTAAGATGTTTGACATTCCAAGGAGCTTCTGTTTTAGAGGAGTGTTTCGAGAGACATTCTGATAAAACCATGCATCCTATGTATTAAAATTGAGGTGTGGGGTTAAAATGGTGCTGGGCTATTTAGAGTTTGTTTTCCTATAGGGTGAGATAAAGATAAGAGATTTAGTCTTCTAAATGCAAATATACAGTTTTCCCTCCATCCTTTATCAAAGAGGCTCTTTTCTCCAGTATGTATATCTGGCATCTTTGTCAAAAAATCAGGAGGCTGCAACTGAATGGGTCCTCTATTGTAGTCCACTTGTGCCTTTCTGTTTGTATCTTTCTGATTTTGATGTCTCTGTACTGTAGTATGAACTCAGGCATGGTGATATGTCCAGAATTATTCTTTCTTCTCAAGATTTCCTTGACTAGTAAGAATCATTTGGCTTCCATATGAGCTTTTATGATTGTTCTTTTCTATTTGTGTGATCAATGGCATTGGAACTTTGGTGATGATTGTATTGAATGTGAAGACTGCTTTGGGCAGGATGGCCTACTTGGTCACAATATTAATTCTTTTGATCCATGAGCATAGAATCTTCTCTCCCCCCCGCCCCCATCTGACTCAGTTTCTTCCTTCGATGTTTTAAAGTTTTAATTGAAGATGTCTTTTACCTCCTTAGTTAGATTTATTCTAAGGTGTTTTTGTTTTTGTTGTTGTTGTTTTGTTTTGTTTTGTTTTTTCATTTCTTGAAGCTATTGGGATTGGGATTGGTTCTCTGATTTTTTTCTCAGCATGTTTGTCATTTTTATGTAGGAAGGCTACTGATTTTTGTATTTTGTTTTTATTCATCTATTTGAATATGGATGAATATCAGGCAGACAGAATATAAGAGCTCACGGATGAAGAGGAATTCTGTAACAAGTTGTCTTCTAGGTGTTTCATGACCATTGTACCCATAATATCACAGAAACTGTGGTAATCTGAAAAAGACCTGTACAAGACTGGCCAGGTCAACGTTCCTTCATGAATCGGGAGGGACTATGGAGGCTCCATCACAACCTGAAAAGCTTTAACAGTTAAGGACTGTCATGGGGGGGGGGCTCTTAATTTCTTGAGTTACTGGTATATCCACCAAAATCATCCAACTAAACTAGTAGAACACACACACAGACACACACAGACAGACAGACAGACAGACAGACACAGACAGACAGACACACACACACAGATACACACACACAGATACAAACACACACACACACACACACACACACACACACACACACACACACACA
>OU015755.1:78621906-78641887 GCA_907169655.1 Acomys percivali | reverse complement strand
CACACACACACACACACACACACACACACACACACACACACACACACTTTGCTTTTATTGTTTTAAGCATTTCTTGGGATAGACAGGACTTGTACATGGTATCAAGCACTCCATATGGAGTTCTAGTCTAAGCCCATTGCCATTAAATCTTTGCAAATCTACTATCTCTTACAGTGCCACGAACTCAGTTTAAAAGACATCCCTCTGAGATCAGATGGGGGAGGATGGAGGGATAGAGTACTGGGAGAGACAACTGGATTAGGGAGGGAAGAGGATATTTCTAGGATGAGCTAGAAACGTAGGACAGTGGAAAATCCAAGGAATCTATGAGAGTGATCCCATGTAAGACTCCTAGCAATGGGGGGTATGAAGCCTGAACTGGCCATCTCCCGTAACCAGCCAAGACTTCCAGTGGAGGGATTGGGACACCAACACAGCCACAAAATATTAGGCTCACAATTTGTCCTGCTTACAAGATGCACATGGGGGGATATGGAGCAGAAATTGAGGGAATAACCAGCCAATGACTGGTTGAGATCCACAGCCATTGACACTGTTAATGATTCGGTTATACTTGTAGATTGGGAGCCTAGCATAACTAGTCACCCAAGAGGCTTTACCCAGCAACTGATGGAACCAGATGCAGAGACCCACACCCAAACAGTAGATGGACCTTGGAGAATCTTGTGGAAGAGGGGAAGGAAATATTTCAGGAGAAAGTAGGGTCAAGGACACCACAAGAAAACCTACAGAATCAATTCAGCTGGGACCATAGGGGGATCACAGAGACTGAACCACCAACCAGAAAGCATGCATGGGACTGACCTAGACCCTCTGCACATCTAGGTCTTCATATGGCACTCTTAAATTGGAAGCAGGTGCTGTCTTGATGACATTGCCTGCCTCTGGATCCCTTTCCCCTATTTGTGCTGCCTGTTTTAGCCTCAATGGGAGAGACTATGTGCCCAGTTTTACAGCAACTTGATATGCCAAGGCTGGGTGACATCTCGGGAGGCGTCCCCTTTTCTGAGGAGAAGGGGTGGAGGGATGGATGGGGGTGCAAGAGGGAAGGACTGGGAGGAGAGTAGGGAAGGGGAAAATGCAGTTGGGATGCAAAGTAAATAAGTAACTTAATTAATTAAATAGACGACATCCCTCTGTAAATGCCCTGACATAAAAGAGAAGTTTCTGAAAGTGTCAAATCCTACGTAGACTTTCCAAACCCAAGAGAACTGCCCACACTTTGAACAGATACCCACGCAGTCAAGGTGCAGCCACAGCTTCACTTCAGTGCCCTGAGTGCCAACACTTATCCAGGCCCAGGGCTTCATGGGAAACATGGCTTAGGCTCTTTCCACAGGTGGAGGCTCTCCGTCTTCCTTTAGCATTTGTGAGATTGAGTAAAGACCTGTTTGCATCACTGTGTCCTCTGTAATGAGGACTGAATATCCTTTTTCATGATCAAGTTGACAAAGGAAATTAGTAAGATCATGCATAAGATAGCAGTTCATAAACGCTAGATGAAATTTCTCCTGATAGCATTTTGGTAAAAATTTCTCCCCAGATGCTTGATTATGTTTTGGGGAAACAAAGTATACTCAAACCTTGGGTCATTCAACCAGTGGTTGAATTCCTAGTTCCAGGCCCTTATCACTATGTGATGTTGGATGTTTAATGGAAGTGACAATAATGATCCTTAAATCTGACCCTTGTGAAAATCCATTGAATTTTATTAGAGCTAGGTGCTCACTGATATTACTATAAACACTCACAATATCAATATTAATTACTTTTTGTGCTAGTTCACATCAGATAAGAGACACTAATATTGCACAGTTCCATTTCACAGATGCATGTTTAAGTGGCTGTTGCAACTGAAAACTGTGTGCAAAAGATGATTTAGATGTCAATACATATACGTATATGGTGTGGATGGGTGCGCCTTCTTCACTGCCTTCTTTAGTGCAGATTGTAATAATTGGCAGCCAGTTTGGTTCTGGAGCTTCCTTTTCTCACACTCTCTCAACGTTAGGAGCCGTGATTCTCCTACTCTCCTAAGCATCCAGTGCATGTGACCACCATGGGTAGCCAGGCTGATTTAAGAGCAGCAGCCTGTGCTGAGTGCCTCGGTCCTGTCCATTGGAGTGCACTTATCCTCTGAGTCCCCAGCTTAGGAAGAGCAGAGCTGTCACACCCAGGGAGACGTATCCTGTGTTATACGCATGTTGTGAGAGCAGCTGCCATGAAATTGAATTACAGGTGTCATATTCTTCCAGCTTTCAATTGCTCCATTATCACACGGGCCTTTCTGTTTGTTTGGAACAAATAACTGCAATTTACTAGGATGCTAAGAGATGAAGGTATAAGCAGTCAGGGGTTGTTTAGGGTTTCCATAATGATGGGAAATTACTCCTATCCATTTCAAGTATGGTTTCTCTCCCAAGCCACTGCATTTAAATGTGAAGCGAGGAAATGCCTCACTTTTTAATACTCCTCGCTCAGCACGATGGTCTTTAAAGGCACTCTAGGTTTCTGCAATGTTATTCACCACAGACCCAATCAGTTTTATTTATTATACTGTGGGATACATTCCTTAATGACTTCCGAGGCAGTCAGGAGTGATGGGACCATTTGCTTTCACTACCTTGATCTTCTCAAGCCATTTCCTCTTAATTTGGTGGACGTGGTGCAGAGCATCTAGTGCCTGAAGACACTTCAGGGGATGCTCCCAGATGCTCCCAGACATCTTCCCCTCCACATCTGAGCATGGTTGGCACTCCATCCTTTTGTCTTCTCTTACTCCATGGATGTGTTTCAGCTTTCCACAAAGCACTCTTGTTTCCCCTTTCGTGAAGAAATGGCTATCAACATAAAGGTTCCTTTTCATTCTCCCCTGAGGGCTGTTCGCCGACTGATAGACTGTTCCCATACCGCAGTTGGAGGTGAGGTGGCAGTCACTCAGCAGGCTTCAAAATGCTTTTCACTTCATCAGAGCCAAGCCAAGGCAGTGAAGAAAGCTTATGGGAATTTGTGTTTTCTGTTCTAATCTTAAAAAGCAGTTTCTGATGGACTGAAACAGGTGCTGGGACTCAGAGCCAAACATTGGGTGGAGTGAAGAAAGCCTTGTGGAAGAAGAGGAGGAAGGATAGAAAGATCTGGAGAGACCAGGAGCACTACAAGATGACAAACAGAGCTGACTAACCTGGGCCCAGGGTGGGTCCTGCAGAGACTAAAACACCAACCAAGGACCATGTATGGACTGGACCTAGGCCAACTACACATATGGAGCCCATAGACAAATCAGGCTTCATTTAGGTCCCGTAGTAAGGGGAGCAGGGGCTGTCTCTAACAAGGACTTTTATATATATATATATATATATATATATATATATATATATATATATATATATGATTTATTTATTTTTTATTAATTTATTATTGTTACATCTCTATGGTTATCTCATCCCTTGTATCCTCCCATTCTCCCCTCCCTCCCATTTTCCCCTTATTCCCCTCCCCTATGACTGTTCCTGAGAGGTATTACCTCCCCCTGTATATGCTCATAGGGTATCAAGTCTCTTCTCGGTGACCTGGGACAGAGGGGAGGACATCCTATTGGGACTCTAGATGAGAGAACCATGTGAGAATAGAAATGTAGAAGGATCCAGTGGGTCCTAGAAACCTACAAGTAGAACATTATGATAGGCAGATTTGGGCCAAGGGGTCCCGCTCAAACTAAGGCACTAGCCAAGGACAATACAGGCGGTAAAATTTAAACCCCTACCCAGATCTAGCCAATGGACAGGACAGTCTCCACACTTGAGTGGAGAGTGGGATATGACTTTCTCATGTACTCTGGTGCCTCACATTTGACTATGTCCCCTGGAGGGGGAGACCTAGTGGCACTCAGAGGAAGGACAGCAAGTCAACAAGGACTTTCTTACATGCTTTTTTTCCATCACTTCCCCCGGGCAGGGCTGCCTTGCCAAGCCACGTTGGTAGATATAAGATGCTTTCAGTCCTGTTGCTATTTGACTTGCTGGGATGGTAGGTGGGAGGGGAGGGGATATACAGGAAGAAGGAAGGAAGATTGAACTGGGAAGACACTAAGGAGGCTGGGATTGAGATGTAAAGTGAATAAATAAGTCAATTTTTAAAAAAATCAGTTGCTGAGTTTCCAATGTGACAACTCTCTATCAATAGCAATGGAGACATTGTTCCTGGAATTAAGATGGTATTAGGCAGGGACTTGGTTAAGTTACGTGAGACATATGGATGCTTTCAGACAATAGTCTTGGTGTAGTTATGGTTTTTACTATACAAAGCTATTCAAAGATATCCTATATGTGAAATTCACATGATGTGCAAAGTAAAGGCCATATAAGGTGGGAAAGCCTGTAATGCTAACAATTTGTTCTTAAGAGACTGAGTTGAAAGGATCCTTTATTCAAGGCCAGCCTTTTCTACAAAGTTAGTCCTTGTCTCAGGGAAAATAAAATAGAAAGGAAAAGAAAATTGTCCTGACATCACTACGGTCTAACTCATTTCCAGTCAATGAGCTGTGGGTGGGTACTTGTCTTCCCGGTGGTTTTTGAATGGACAAACATACATTAAGTGGTTCATGGAGCAAAATGCAACTTTCATTTACAATTGTTTTAATTGAAACATTTTCTTCATTATAATATGTATGTGTGTGTGTGTGTGTGTGTGTGTGTGTGTGTTATATGTGTGTTTTTCAGTAGGTAGGGGATAGAGTGTATACATACGTGGAGACCAGAGGTAGATGGTAGGGTTGCTGGGAATTTTGATTTATCAGCCTTATTCCTTTGAGATAGGGACTCCTGGCAGCCAAGCAGCAATCTTTAACGAACCTATACTCTCTGACCTCTACAATGCTAGCATTACTGGTACACACAGCCATGCCTGATTTTTTTACATGGGTACCAGGGACTCAGAGTCAGGTCTCCATAGTTATACAGCAAGTGCTCTTCCCACTGGGCCATCTTCCAGTCCCCCCATGCACACATATTATATTTTAAAATGTTATTTAATATATGTAGGTCCAGGCTGATACTGCTTCTGTGATATATGATGGGTATACTCTAATTTTCTTCCCATATTGATGAACATTCAAGGTCATATTGCCTTGATTTTTAATACAAATGCATTTCTGTAAATTTTCATGCTCACATCTCTTCATTCAGGGCTGCCAGGTCTGTAGGGTACAAATCTAATTTTCAATGCAGCAATGCACTATTTGAACCTGTGAAATTGTCATCCTATTGATGAACTAGAGATGAGCCTACAATGCTAACTGATACAAATTTGCAAAACCTTGTAAGGTCTGCCTCCATGGACTTCTTGTTGGGCAAAGGTGTTCCATTATAATATAATTGTAATTTACAAGTGTTTTCCCTGTAGGAGCTCTTGCAAAGCTGAACATGCATGCTTCAGGATGTGAGAGATGGGCTCTTAGGGTGGCTGAGCAGGTAAAAGCACATGCTCCTAACTTGGTAACCTGAGTTCCATCCTCAGAACTCACATAGTATGAGGATAGAACTGGCTCCAACAAGTTACTCTCTGACCTACCCATACACAATACTATGACATGTGCCCCATGTCCATCTCTCCCCCCACACTAAATACATAAATAATAAGTCATCCAGAGCTATGCAATGAGACCCTGTCTCAAAAAAAAAAAAAAAGTGTGAGGGTACTGTTGGTTTTAAGTGGTTTTTTTTTTTTTTTTTTTGTATTTGGGGGAGTATTTTGTTTGTTTGTTTATTTTTAAGCATATTAGGTGTGGATCATGCCTTATGGGAACAGAACATGGGGTTTAGGGAATAAGACCTGTCCTGGCTCAGAATTTTGAAGTAAGAGCAACTCTAGGCTGCTGTATAGGGATGTCATGAGAACAGTGATGAGAAAGGAACAATCCACTGTATGGTCAATTCCGTACAGAGCCCCAGTCACCAGAAAGTCATCAGTATTACACTCTTGAAAACTCAACACCCTCAGGACACGGGTCAGGCTCGTGAAGTCTCATAATATCTGGCATTTGCTGCATAAAGAAGAAATCAATTGGGTGGCCTCTAAGATTCTTTGTGCAGTTCATTTATTTTGATAAATGGGTTAAAAAAACCCTCAAGTTTGTTCATTGTTTTGTAATTCTGATACCAAGCTAGGCATAGAGCCCCATGGCTTTAATCCAAGTACTCAGGAGTCAAATACTGCTCTCTGAGTTTATGGCCAGCCTGGTCTTCATAGTAAATTCTAGGACAGGATGGAGAGACTGTCTTAAAATAGACAGGCATCTGCCCTACCTCTCTCTTGGTTAGCTGATGATGCTCACAGAATTATGTTCTGTCCAGTCACAGCATATAAACAGATAAAGAATTATAATTCTCTCTTTTCTTGTGAGATATATATATATATATATATATATGAAATTAATATATAATCATATTTCTTCCCTTCTCCTTTCTCATCACAACCCTTCTGGCATACCACCATTCTTGCTTTCTCTCAATTAATTCACGGGCTCTATTTCTTTAATTGTTGATATATATATATATATATATATATATATATATATATTAACTTATGTATCTGTTCAGTTCTTACAGTGTACCTTAAGCTTTATAAAAGAGAGACAGTCTTGTGTACCTCATGGTGGGCCTCCAACTTACTCTACAGCAGTTGAGGATGTCCTTGAACTCCTCATATGTCGCCTCTACCTCCAGTATATTGAGATTGCAGAGCTGGAATTGTAGGCATGCACCAGCACACCAGGCAAGGAAGACAATTGACATGGATATGGTCATAGTAGGACACACCTGTGCTTCTACCTAGTTGGGAAGCAGAGGCGGAAGGATCTGTTGAGTCCAAGAATTTGAGAACAGCTGGAGTAATGCAGTGAGATCTTCTATCAAAAACATAGAAATCCCAAATTATTGAATCTCACATATTAGACTGGGCCCTGGAAATCTGTGCATTCTTTAGCTGTTTGCCCACCCTCTGTCAGGATGATCAAGGCAACTCCCCTGCTTGAAGTCTCTCTGTCTTTTTGGTTTTGCTTGTACTGCAACCGTCATTGTCTGTGACAACAGCTACAACCACTCTCCTTTATTAGCATGTTAATATGCTAAACGTTTTACATACATTAATTTGTTCATTCATTAACTGATAAATATTTATCAAATGTGAATTATGTGCTAAGTACAATTTCAAGTACTAAAATTACAGCAATAAACACAATGAAGTTTCTGGACTCATGAAGAGCTCAGACAAGAAGTGGATAAATAATTGATGTCATATTTTATTCTTGATACAAATCAGTGTGGAGAAAAATTGAGTAGAGTCCAAGGAGACAGTAGTTGTGTACGCTGTCAGGTTGTCAAGTGAGTCCTCTGAAGTACTGCCATTTGAGTAGAGATTGTAAGGATGTCTCATAGGTCTTATCCATGTCTGAATACCATATGCATATCTGTGCATACATTGCTGTAAGGAAGGCATGACTGTCTCAAAATATCAGTAAGCTGATAGTTAGGGTTATGGTGATGTTTCTACAGTAACAAGAATCAGGAAAGCCATGGAATACTGACCCACCCAAATAGGAGCTGATTGTCCTAACTTGAGAGAAGAGAGAGAGCAGTGGTTCTGGTCAGTCTGTTTGGTGGTGTGTTGGGCAACACCTCATTTTCTCAGCCTTTTCTTCATGGCTGACTTCATGGAGATTCTCACCTATCCAGGTAGTGCTTCAGAAGCAAGGGAAAAGATGGACCTGCTCTTCTGACTCTTGTATCGGGAAAGAGAGACCCAGCAGACTTACTTGGACACATCAGTGTCCCCTGACCCCTCCTTGAAGTGTTGTTTCTAATTATTGGCAGAAGAAAGTGTGGGGAGGGTATATAGAAATGAGTATTGTGTTCGTGCTGGCTGGGCAGGGAAACCATACTGAACATCACATTTCTGATTAGTCAGATCTGACTGATAGCAGGGGTGTACTTATTTCCTCTCCCTTTGATTCACTCAGAATTATTTACATCTCTGACTCTTCTGGCATGTGTGAGGCCATGATTAGTGTCTATGACAACTCCTCCTAAAGTACTAGTACAGACCATGCAGAGGGGTCCAGCAAAGTTTGGGTACTACATAGCTGATACTGGTCATAGCATGTTGTTCTCTGAGGTCTAACCTCCAGTGTCTGGGATCTGGTCCAGCTTTTCCTAGTTAGTCTATAATATCACATGGCCATCTCATGATTGATATATGGTTTGTAGGAAATGCAGTGATCTTGACTGCCTGTAGGTGCAATTGAATATGAGGTTCTGGGTAAAGTCCTGGAGTCAATCACTCACCATCGGTTAATATGCTGACACATTGTTTCAGACTTTTCCAAAATTACTGAAAACTTTATACTTTCTGAGGATCGTTCACAATGGTTTCCCCCTTACCAACATATTCACTTTCCACAGCTGTCCTGAAGAGTAGAGCAGAAGTCATTGTGGCCATTTACCTTTTGGACATGTTTTATCTATAACTAATTGATGTCCAGGAAAGTCTAAATGACTTAAAATGTGAAAACAAGCATTTTTCCCTAATCATAAACTTCTCAGCCTAATTATTTAAACACGTGCAAACACATGTGTGTGCATACGTATATGCATGTACACATATGCAGGCATTGTCTTATACACACGTCATACACACTTGTGCAAATGCATGTATGTGCACACACATGCGGTCATATACATAGACATTAAAGCATGCACAAACACACACACACACACACACAAATAATTCTATTCAATTACTCCCATTGAAATAGTTTTCTGAAATTTTTTCTGTGGAAGCTGAACCTCCGTTGTTCAGACATTGGCTGATCCTTGCTAGCACATAGATTCATTCACTTGTTCAAGCACAGACCATAAGTCTTCAAAAGTAAAGTGAGGAGACAATACATTCTTTTGAAAATAGCTTCAGCCTATTTCTTTTTAAAGATTATTTTATTTTTAAGTGTGTGTGTGTATGTGTGTGTGTGTGTGTGTGTGTGTGTGTGTTATGTGTGTGCTGCAGATGCCTAAATAGTCTAGGAGAGAAGGTTGGAATCTCTGGAGCAGGAATTATAGCCAGTCTAAGCCACCTGATATGATATAGCTGCTAGGAACTGAACTCAGGTCCTCTGCATGAGCAGTATGTGCTCTTAACTACTGAGCCATCTATCCAGCCCCTGGCTTTGTCTAATTGAAAGAAAAATGACGCATGTTCATTATCAAGGTTTGAAATGATGCAGAAGTGTTTACATATACAGTGACATTTTCTTAAGTCACAATTCCAAAAGATGGTGACTATTAGTAGCTTAATTTGTATATTCTCAGACACTTTTCAGTACTGAAATTTGCAGTAATTTTGTAACAATAGCTATAATTGTCATTATTAATTGATATGATAGAGTTTCATAATTATAGTTGCCTAATATCTTATGAGCATTTCCATACTACCATATCGGCACTGGCTCAATTACACACATTATATGCACAAAGGCACACACACAGTATTTTAAGACCACATAGTATTTTATCTGAGAATTAATTGGGAATTCTAGGCCATTTCTTAATAATGGCCATTTGTTTTCTCTCAAATATTTGATGTGGTGAGTGTTCATGAACAAGCCTAAGTGTCTTTAAACAGATGTTCAGTATTTCCACAGGACAAACATGCAGCATTGTGCTGATTAGTCTGCAGGTAGGCACATTTAAATGCTTAAAAACATTACATTAATGGTGCTTGAGAGAGTCTCTGTCCCTGTGCTTTCACAGGCACCCTGTGTTAACTGTTTTCCATCCTTACTAGGAAAAAGGCAAAACAGTTTTACACCATTTTAATTATTTCTCTCAATTTATCAGTGAAAGGGATACACTTCTCACTTAATAATTGGCCATAACATCTTTGATCCATTGTATATTTATGTTCTTTTCTTGAAAATGCGTTTGTTTGGTGTCCAGAAAGAAGGCTCAGCGGTTAAGAGCAACTTTTAGTGTTCCTAAGCACCTGGTTTTAGTCCAGCACCCACAAGGCTGAGGCCAAAAGAGGGGTTAAGTCTTTTGGATCTGGAGTTATGGGTATTTGCAAGCCGTGTTTGTACTAGGACGGAACCCATGTGCTCTGAAAGTAGCAAGTGCTCCTAACAACTGAACTGTCTCTCCAGCCCTACATGTAAGATCTCTGCCTATGTTCCAGTTAGGTTGATTGACATATGATGAGACTTTCTGTATTACAGATCTCAACTCCATATGTGTCACAAATGTTGTTAATCATTTTTGCTCTGACGTTGTCCTTAATCTTAATTGTGCTTATAAAATGTTGTCATACTAATTTTAAAAAACTGCATAGCAAAATGTGGCAGACACTTTCCTTTTTAAGTTTTTGTCATTACTGCAATAAATAGGCAACTTCAAAACAGCCTGATTCTATGATGTTTCTGAGTGGAGCCTGGGCAATATGGGAGCTGGTTGAATTTGAATAATTATCATCCTGTGATGATATTTACCCACAGCCATTTACCGTGTATTCCAAATCAGGATTTAATAACTGGTGGCATATTTGCACAGACTTTCTCATTTTCTAACCACTTAAAATTAGTTCTCAAAGATGAATGACTCATTTTTAATATAGTCCCTTGAGCTTGGCTCTACAGTGGGGATGTGCTTTAGGGAGAATCAGAGACTGAGCTGCTAACAGCACGGATGTGAACTACTGAGTCAGTTTTGCACTTGTATATATTGCCCAAATATTCTTTCTAGTGAAAGAATCTTTCCAACGATGATGAGTTTTTTTTTCATGGAGGGGGTAGGAATAGAACCCATCAAATGGGTGTGTAAACCAAGCCTTTCTGTTTGGCCTTTCAGGTGAACCAGCAAGGGGAACCATGTGCTTATAAATGAAGTGTGCAATGTGAAAATCCTGCAACTGAACTGTTTGTGTCTTCTCTCACTGTGGCCATGTGCTTTGAAATGTTGGCCTTGAATTCAGACTTTCCTCTTACTAACTCCATAAGAATGCTTATTTACCCTTTCAAAGTTCCAGGGTGTTTTTTTTTTCAACTAAAGTGATGCTTTCCACTTATTTTGCCATTTCTGATAGGCATTACACAGTTGACTGTAAAAACCTGGGAGATCTATTACACCTTCAGTACTCTGTGGCCGCAGGTACAGGTGCTATTTAAAAATCATAGCAGATGAAGGCAAAGGAAGTGAATAAAAAAATGGGTAAAAATGCCATTAATTTGGCATTTTACAAGAAGTTCTCTCTGAAAGTCAGTTCACGCTGTCTGATAAAGTAGCCCAACTTTTCATTTTTATTTTACTTTTTACATCTCAATCTTTCGTGACTTAAAACTGATGACACCCGAATATTTTTCAAGCAGTTACTACATATTTATGAAGAACAGTTAATCTGTGGGCAAGTGGAGAGAGGAGGAATACCATAAAATTTTACAGTTGGGTGAATTTCAGGCTCACACACAGTGGAAGAAACAAGACTGAGTCAGGTTACGGCACTTGCTCAGCATCAAATATTAGCCAGGATGATAAAAAGTTAATGCTACAAAATAGCAACCCAGCTACAGGTCTTGGAAACATTCACATAAATATGAGGAAAGGAGCATGTTATTGTTTCTTCACTCAGTCTTTTTCTCTGGGGTATCATGGATGTTGGTTCCTTCACATAGTCTCTTTCTTCAGGATATTGCGGATGTGTTAGGATGTTCCACGCTGTGGCAAAGAACCTGGGGTGACTACAGTAGGAAAAACTCATTCGGGTTCACGGTTTCTAAAGTTTAAGACAATGTCACTTGGCTCTATTGTTACAGTATGGCTGGAGAGCAAAGATGCTCATCATATGGCAGGTACGAATTGACGAGTGGGCAAGGCTGTAGCCAAGGATGAGATATATCCTTCATGTAAACACTCTTACTGGTCATCTTCTTCAAATGAGGCTCCATCTCCTACAGGCTCCATTTCTACGTGGTCCACTCAGTAGATTAACAACCCCTGACCCTTGATGAAATAAGAGCATTTATGATCCAATGACTTCACCAAAATTCTACCACCAAACATTGCTGCATTGGGTTCGAAGTCTTCAATACATGAGACTTTGGCAGACATTTAACTCACATCAGAAAAATGGGCTATCTAGATGGACGGAAAGGGTGCAATATCCAGGTCACAGAAAGGTACAACACCCGTAGAGAAACCAGCAGCAGTGACTATACAAGTATAGTCCCATATACAAGTATATGGGAATTGCCTCCTGGAAACAGATGGGAGATGATCCACTATTGTGCTCTACAAACACCAGTTTTGTATATATATCTCCTACAGCAAGAAGAAGCATGAAATAATCAGGAATTATATAAAGTTACATTCATAGTGTTCTGGCTATTTGTATTTGGCAACCTTGAAGAAAGCACCTTTCTTATCTTAGTGCATCTAAAATTCTGATTGTAAAGCATTATCATATCCCATAATTATCAACCTAAAACATCTATCTAGACCTAAAAACATCTTAACCCCTAAACAAGTAAGCTTAATTGTAAGAATAAACTATCTGGTCTTCAATCCCTTCAGAGACTTGAGAAGGAGTAAGACTTAACTAGCTGAGTAAACTGCAAGTGCAGGTTAGCAGCTTCCAAAGTGAAAAAAATGACAGAGACAGTTTTCTGCCTGAATAGTGACTCAAAACTCTCTATAGTGTTGGAGCATCACCTTCCGCATTCTGGTACAATATATCTGATACCCTGTCTTGGCAGAGTATGGCCATTGACTCCATGCACCAGTTCTTAAACAGAGCAAATTCATTAGATATGTTGGCACTTGCCTTGTTCATGCTGGTATAGGGGCAGATAGTGCAGCTGTTATGGGATAACCACATGGAGGATGGAAGGTCCCTGGAAGTTGCATCATTTCTTCTTTGAATGAGCCTTTTGCTATCTAGTTGCTCCATATTGGAGCTGTCTTACTTCCCGTTTCCTCGTAGCATCCTCATCTCTTCTTATCCTCTCAGTCTTAGGCATCTCATTGACACAGAGTGGGAAACCTTTAACTGAATCCATTCTCATCAGAATCTACTTACTGTGCCCATGATGCTTTCTTTCCCCATCTACGTTCTCTAGGGCAGGAATTTGCCTCTTCCTTAGGTCCCTGTCATTTTTGCTATGGGCTGTTTCCTGGGAGGAAACTCTTACAGAAACAGAAGGTGTCTGTGATGGATGGAAAAGAGCCAAGGGAAATCTTAAGAACACAAAAACCTTTTAATGCATGTTCGAGCAATATTATGTTGCCCTTATGAACATCAGTGTCACTATCAAGAGCATCATTGCTGGCTACAGTATCAACACCACAATCAAGCCAGGACCGGTACTGAAAGTGTGTTGGAAAAGTGCCAGGTTGCAGCATAAGCTCCTGGATGCTGGTAAGAGGAACCTCCAATAATGCATAGCACAAGCCCTGTAGTGAAAATTATTCTGCTAATAATATCAATGGTACTAGATCTGAGAAACCATGGACTATCATGAGACATTGATAGATTGAAAAGAGTTTGTGTTTTAAATACATATTTAATTTTTCAAATGCACTTATATTATCAAAATAATTATCTGATATTTTTCATTAATCTCTTTATGAAATTGATCCTAACAATAGATTCCCAAATGTTAAAATTATTCTCTCATTCCTAGGATAAATTCTACATAATCACAGTATGATACCATTTATATGAAAAACGTAATCATGCAAATTAATATGGCGTATTATTTTGAATATTCAGAAGTATAGTGGAAATGTTAAGAAATAAGCTGTCAGAAAGACATGTACACACTAATTTCAGAAGAATGGAAGAGATGAAATCAATGAGGAGAATGGAGAGATGAAAGACATGTAGAGGCCTCTTTTACAGTGCCTTACCCCATTTTATTTCTTTAAAAATAATGTAGAGGCACAAATGTAAACATTTTTTTAGTCAAGGAGAGTGTACAGGGTTATAGATTGCATTACTTACCATAACTTTGGAGAACTGAAATGGATCATATTCAGAAAGAGAAATAGAAAGCACAAATAAGGATGAAATTATGTAAATGACTAAATATTAAATGGAAATTAATTCCCAAGTCTAAGACTACAAATTAAGTGAGAATCTCCTAGAACCAAGATAATGACACTCAGGTACTGGATTTGAACCCTCTTTTTCTGTTAAGTGCCGTTTGAAAGCACCCCGGCATTCCTGGAAACAAGAAGTAAAATCTATTCAATGTCCAGGGCACCAGTGAGGATGGATACTACAAATGCACCCTCTCCTGAGTAGATCTGAGGAGACAAGAATAGGAAATGAGGTGTGTGTGCTGTCATCAGAGCTTTTCAGAAGAAGAGGAGATTTTCCCACCTTTTCTTCTCTAATTTGAGCAAACCACACAATTACAAAGACCATGCTACATCCACCACAGGAGCCCTTGCAGATTGAGGTCAGAGCCACACACGCTGGGAGCTTGTGTGTGTTGCTCATGGCATGTGTGGCTCCCATCGCACCAGCTGGCAGATGTTAATCCACCTTCTGAGTAACCACCCAGTCACGCTGACTTTGTGTTCTTTATGCTGTAGATAAAGACACTGAGGCATGAGGGTGGGGTGGGGAGAAGGGTGGAGGAGAGGGAGGGAGGAGGGACAACATGCCTGTTTCATGTCAGTTGTCTTCCTCTTGCCTAGCTGAGTGTTCATGAACTGATATGACTCCCCCCACCCCTGTCTGCGTGTCTGTCTCCCCCTAAGCCTCAGGAATCCTTAGTCTTCCCACTCTGCCCATTTCTCTTGGATGCTGAGATGGACAATAGTAGGCAGGACTCTGGCTTGAGGCTCACTGTTAAAACCAGTGTTTGCCAGCTCAACAGGAGAGAAGTCTTGTACTGGGGAAGTGACCTATAGGTAAGTTTGTGGGACATTTTCTTCATTGATGATTAATGTAGGAGGACTCACTCAACTGTGGGCAGTGGCATCCCTGGCTGGGTGGTCCTGAGATGTAGAAGAAAGCAAACTGAGCAAGGCAAAAGAAACAGGACAATAAACCATGATCCTCCATGGCCTTTGCTCAGTTCCTGGCCCAGGGTCCTATCTGGACTTCCTTCCAGACTGTAAACTGTAGACTGAGACAAACCCTTTCCTCCTTAGGTTGCTTGCAATAGAAATCTAACAGTGATAGAATCCAACACCCTCTTCTGGATTCCATGGGTACTACATATACATGCATACATGCATACATACATACATACATACACATATACATACATGCGTACATACATATAAAAATAACATAATTCTTTTGTAAAAGATCAGAACATGCTCATTGGTATGGAGAGCTTCAATTTTGACTCTAGTTAAGACTGTTGCGTCCAAACTCTATTCTAAGTGCAAGTCATATTGTGCTTGCCAAAGTAGTTTACAGAGTATCCACAAGTTTGTAGGTTGGAGTCAGTTCCCAAGAGTCATAGTGCATAGTGGTTAGAACTGGAGGCAGAAGAGAAAACAGAGAGACTGAACATCTGCAAATTCCTGGCTTACTACAGCTTTTTGTTTTTCCTATTTTCCTTTCTGTTTTCTCCTATAAATCAAAGCACAAGTCATGGCAAAAATCTCAAAGACTGTGGTGATTGTGTCACACTGTGCCCAGTGGTATATCTTTAGACAGGAAAGGCTATATAGTAGGATGGGATTATGCAGGGGCACGTGTTAACTAATCTGAAGGGCCTGGTGGTGGTGGCTTTTAGTTCATGTCTGGCACAGATTAATGTTGATTTAGTTTCCTGTGTTCAGATGAGCCCCTAGCAGACATAAATACCAACCCCAGCTTTCTGTGCCAGCTCTTTCTTAATTAAACTCTAAAACAATAAAAATTGGTAGTTCTCATTCCTATAAATGTAGCCATTTTATGCTGTTATTCCAAAATTAATTTTCAGAAACATAACTGTTTCTTCAGGGAGAATGTAGTTAAGTTTTGGGTGTTTTTTTTTTTTTTAAGAAGAAGAAGAAGTTAGGAGGAAAATTGCAGGGCTACAAAGCGGTCCTTGTATTTACAGCAAAATGTCTCTGCTTAAAGACCTGGTTAAAGCCCTGGCCCCTCTGATGCTCAATTACATCATAAAGCTGGCCCAGTCTCTATTTCATCAGCATGTAGCCATAGCCGAGTCTCCTCAGGGACTTGTGTTTTCCTAGTCATGCAGCTCTTCACAGCTGGATGGAAAATGCTATCCCATTACTTTTGAATGCAACAAACTTGTGCCTTCAAGCTCTCCCCGGATTTTTAACTCTCCTGCCTGAGCAGATTGACACAACAACAGATGGTCCACATTGGATCGCTGCAACTACCTTGGATATTAAGGATTAAACGCCTTGGAATAACAACTACTACATTAGGTTATGTTGACGAATGTTTGGAAGACTATGACTCTGGGCTTTATAGCAGATCTCTACACTTCTGCTTCTTATTCGGGGAACACAGTGCTTGGCACATAGCGGTGCCAGGGATAAGATTAAATCAGTGGAAGCATCCACATGAGTACTTCTCCAGTTCTTGGTTTGGCAGGCTTCCATTTCTCCTGGACACAGACTCTGAGATACAAATTAACATGTAGGCCTTTGAATAAGAGTGGCTGTTGAAATCGGTGCTTGTAGGGAGGACAAAAAAAGTTTTGAAGTGTAGTCCTGCAGGTCACCAGTTATGCAGCTATTCCCAGAGCACCAATAGGTTTAACTATTAGAAATAGATGGCTTAATTCCCTCCAAGCACACAGCAGGGGTGAGTGCATAGTCCTTCAGATGTAGCTAGATAGTTGTATGCCAGGACCACATATTGGAAACGTCAATATATCCTACCAACCCAGGATGTATCTATTTGAGGTGAGAAAACTGGACTGTTCTAATTGATGCTTTTATTAATCACTGGAGGTAGAGAGGCTTGCAAGCCTGCACAGCTACATGGGAAATACTACAGTAGGGTCAACAGACATGGTCTTTGTTGGAAGGAGGTATGGGGATGACACCCATGTCCTGTCCTGCTCTGGTTGTAAGCAGCTACCTTGTTTTGGTGCAGATATCAGTGTGTAATAGAATGCTTATATAACCCAACATGTTTGTATGGAGATGCCGATCCTCAAGGTGATGCTGTAAAGAGGTGGGGGTCTTTTAGACATCATTAGGTGATGCTATTGGATGAATTAGCCTGGTAACTTTTTAAGATCATAAATCTCCCTCTACAGGAAAATACAACAAAACTAGCCAAATGCAACAAGTGTGCCTTTAATAGGAGGCATTCTTGTTCTGTGCTTGGCCACGTCCCTGACTTTTTATTTAAAAGTCACATGAAATATTAATTATTGGTGGAGGGACAAGAACAGGTTTCTTGCTAAGAAAATTGTAAAAAGAAGACTTTTTTCTAGGAGATATAGGTTCCATATGGTAGGTGTGCTGGGAAATAGATGGTTCAGAAGCTGAAAACAAGTTGACACTTGCGTGGGCCCAGGAGTACAGATGAGTCTATATGAGAAATGGACAATCCCACTCCCCAAATCCAGAGGACCGTGGCAAAGAATCTTCAACTATGCCTTCATCTCTTGTCTATTTCCTTAGGATTCTTTGTGCATCAGAGTAGAGGTGGAAAGCAGAAAGAGGCGATAAGCCTGATCCAGGAGATAGAGTGAGAGTCCCTTGTGGAAAGCTCAAGACTGGGCAAGTCCCGGAAAAGATGTCTTGTATATTAGTTAGAAATCTAGAAAGAGCAAAGGAGAGACAGTGAGGCCACAGGAACTGAACTCAGCAAGGGGTCATTGTTGTCTGGGGACCTGGAACAAATTCACAGACACGGGATCATGTCTAGAGAAATGCTGGTGCATTTTTCCACGTACATAATAAACTGAAGCTGACTATTTCCAGAACCTATTACATGGCATCTCTAAGGAAGAAGGGCATTCATGGGCTGGATTTATGTACCATGGCGGTCCCATTTCCCTCTGGTATTTACTTACATAGATGCCTTTTGCAATTACTACTTATTACACACTTTTCCCCCTTACTGATCAAAGGAGACTTTTGATGGCTTCTTCATGCATGATGCTTACTCTGTGGTTACTCTTTGGTATCCATCCCACTGTCCCTCAACATCCTCTGTGGTTTGCCCCATCATCCCAGGACAGTAAAACTATCCCAGCTCTTTCCTCATGTTAGAAATAATCTTGTGCTACATTTGACTATTTCCTGCCCATCCAGGTCCCTCCATAGTTGTCTTTACTTTTTGGAGTCTTCTGTGACTTGTGTTTGTGATATATGATGTAGTCTCTGTAACTATCTGTCATTTCTCTCATATACATATATCGTGTGTTTTTTATGCCATTTTTCATGTTTTTATGTGCTGCTCTGTAGATGACAAGGACAAGGTTTCGGTTCATTTGCAACCTCCTTAGTACCTGGAACAAGACACAGGCTGCTCAAAATCAGCACTGGCTGACTGGAAAGAAGATGCTAGAAGGAATTGCGATGGTTAGTGATGATTGTAAATGTAAATATGAGAGGACCTGGAATCACTAGGACATGAGCCTCCAGGTGACCTGTGAGGGACTCTTTATGTTTGTTTCTAGGATTACCTGTGAGGAGTTCTCTTTTTTTCAAAACTATTTTGAGTGTCAATTTTTATTTGTATTGATGTGTATGTATATGTTGTGGTATGTACTTACACGTGGGTACCCAGAGAGGCCAGAGGAGGGAGTCAGATGCACTAGATCTGAAAAGATAGGCAGTTGTGAACATAAGTACTGCTAATTGAACTCTGGTCCTCTGCAAGAACAGCAATTGCTCTTAACCACTGAGCCATCTCTTCAGCATCTGTTAGGAGATATCAAGATCTGCCAAAAAAAAGAAGAGAAAGCCACACCTTTAGTGTGAGTCCTGGGAAGTATAAAAAGGAGAAAACTGGAAGAGGAGTGTCATTTGTTGTCTTTCTAATTCTGGATGCAGTAAGACTAGCTGCCTCTGGCTCCTGCAGCCATAACACCATACAGGTAACCAGAACAGGAACTGAAGGTGTGGACCCAAGAGCATTTCTCTCTCTCATCTCCAAAATACTGACTTGACTTTGAGTTCTTTCTTCTACACCCCTTTTGCTTCTTTCTTCCCATCCTTGGTACCTTCTCAAAGGCACCTATCACGGTGCATGATAGCCTTGGTTTTTCATTTCAAGTCTTTTATTTCCATGTCCCTACAGTCTGACAGCTGAGCTTTCTCAATTTTACCAGGTTGAATTTTGTACCTCATAGGTATTTTATTCCTCATTTATATTTGAATTAATATGTATATATTCATATATATATATATGAAAGAATACAGTTAAAGTAGAATGCAAATGGTTTATTGCATTGGTAACTACATCAAAACCTACAGGGAGGACTGGGAATATTACTAAGTTGGTAAAAATATTTTACAGTACAAATGTTAAGACCTGAGTTTGGATCCCTAGAACCAATATAAAAGATGAGCACAGGAGTGAGTATCTGTAATACCAGAACCCCTACAGTGCAATAGGAGGCATACATAGACAGGAGAGTCTATGAATGTTCACAGGCCAGCTGGTCTGCTGTATATGGCAGGAGACAAAAAAGACTTTGTCTTGAACAAAGTAAAAGGTGAGAACTGCTGCCTGACATTGTCCTCTGTTCTCCTCTACAGGCTCCCTGTAGCATATGCATTCACAATAATACACACGGAGACACACACAGACATACAGAGGCACACATAGATACAAGACACACACAGACACACACAGATACACACAGACACACATACCCACACACTTCAATAACAATTGTTAAGTTCCCAATTGCTGGTAAAATAGTATTACTTTCTCTCTCTCTCTCTCTCTCTCTCTCTCTCTCTCTCTCTCTCTCTCT
>OU015755.1:78590700-78616278 GCA_907169655.1 Acomys percivali | reverse complement strand
ACACACACACACACACACACACACACACACACACACACACACACACGCACACACACACACACACACAGAGACAGAGAGATAGAGAGACAGAGACAGAGAGAGACAGAGACAGAGACAGAGACAGAGAGACAGAGAGAGACAGAGACAGAGACAGAGACAGAGACAGACAGCGAGAGCCAAAGACAGAGACAGATAGAGACAGAGACACAGACAGACACACAGAGAGAGAAACAGACAGAGACAGAGACAGAGAGAAAAAACAGACAGACAAGACGGGTATACTCACCTGTACATATACATGCATAAACACACTCATTCTATGTTCAATGCACACAAGATACTTTTGTATTGACTCTAAGTACTAGTCTATTAAGTATTCTTATGTTTGACATCTGTAGTAGGCACAGTACTGTGTTTGTGTGTGTGTGTGTGTGAGTGTGTGTGTGTGTGTGTGAGTGTGTTTGTGTGTGTGTGTGTTTATGTGTCCATGTAACTGTGTTGTGCTGGATAGTTTTTGTGCCAACACATACAAGAGTCATTTGGGAATATGAGACTTGAATTGAGAAAATGCCCCACCGGATTGTCCTGTAGGTGAGCCTGGCGTGCACTTTCTTAATTAGTGATTGATTTTGGTGAGCCTAGCTCACCACAGAGGGTGCCACCCCTGCAATGGTGGTCCTGGATGCTGTAAGTAGACAGGCTGAGTAAGCCATGAGAACAAAGCCAGTAAGTAGCACTCCTTCGTGGCTTCTTCATTAGCTCCCATCTCCAGGATTCTGCCATATTTGAGCTCCTGCCATTGCTTGTCACTTCCTTTGATCATGGACTGTGATGTAATACTTTAAGCAAAATAGTGTACTTTCCTCTCCAAGTTGCTTTTGGTCAGGGTGTTTTATTACAACAATAGAAACCCTAACTAAGACCTGTGTGTAAATATGAGCTATATTCTTGAGTGAAAAACTGAGTTGGTGACAAAAGGCTAGACTCTTGTTTCATACCGGGGTGTATAAATAACCATGTTAAGGCATGTGATCATTTATTAAGAATATCATGCAGCTTAATCACTAATTCCTTCCATTACTATAAGAGAAAATCTGCCTGAGTGACACTCGGGACAATTAGATGAGTCCTTGACACAAATAGCTAACCTCAAATAATTTGAATTTTCATTTGTTAATATAGTTCCTGACTGTTCCTATCCCAGGTAATATATTTAGCAGACCCTTAACCCAGCCGTCAGAACAACTCAGAATCAATTTAAAGTCTTCAATTTTCTCAGCCTTCCAAGTTCCATAAGTATTTCCATCTCCAAATACATCTAACACTCACCCTTCTCCATGTGTCCTGATTGGGTTCCTTTGCCTGGTTTATAGAAATGACCTCATAATGGGTCTTCTTACAGTTCCTACCAAGTACAGTCCATCTCTCATTCTGCTGCCAATTACACTTAAATCAGAGACTGGGTTATGCCATTTCCTGGTTTATCATCTTCCAGAAGCTTCTTTCTATTTGTAGGATAAAGCCCCAAACTCAGTTAACCCTGATGTGGCCCCTACTAATGGTTGAATTTCACTGCTTTTCCATTCTCACAGCTGAAGATCCTCTGAGCTCCACCTACTGCTTCGGCTCTATCTCTCTCATCAGCCTTCACTCCACATGCTCCCTTCTTTCTTTTTTTGTTAGCAAACAGACACCCACTCATCCTTCCAGACACCTTCCTCTGGCTCACATCTACTTCTTCCAGCCAGTGCTCTGCTCTTTCCTCCGAAACATTCAAATGTGAATTAGATCTTAGTCGGTTGCTAGCTATACTGGTGACAATGTCTCGTAACTACCTAGGTACCTGACTCTATGGGCACAATGATTGCAGTGATTGTATGCAGCTCTTATACCTGTCCATCTGCTTCATCAAATAGATTACAAATCATTACCCCATTACAAACCCGGGAGATCATTCAGCAACTTCCTGCTAAGGTCTATGGCTACCAAAGAGTGTAGCACAAGTTCATACTGAGATCTTTTAGAAGCAGGAGACTTGATTTATTGTTGCTTTCTCTGCCTCTCCAGTGTTTGATATTCTGAAATTTTACTGGTGAAAACATATCTCCTATTCTCAGTGAATCATGCCTTCTTCCCTTCTACCGGCATCTAAAACAGTAAGTTTCTTGTCCATTGACAGAGATTGTTTCATTTTGTATTTATTTTCTAGTACAAGTACTATGTAATTAGAGCACATAATGTGGTGTTCTGATTGCATGCATAGTAGAATGGCTAAATTTATCTAGTAGACATATGTATTGGCTCAGTGACTTCCATGCTTGAAAGTGTATGTAGAAGCAAGGCTATACTAGTTTGTCCTGAAAAAAAGAAGGAAATCTTGTCACCTGGAACCCCAGTGAAAAACTTGTTGATACCACATTAAGTGAAATGAACCAGTAGCGCAAAGACACATTGCATGTGGTCTTATTTTAATGTAGCGTATGCAAAGTCAAGTTTATAGGCATGACATGAATTTTTACAGAGTTGAAGAGAATTTTCTAGTTTAGGAATAGTGCCCACCATTTCTTTTCCCTTCAGTGAGAAAAACAAAGAAACAAACAGAAACCCAAACAAACAAACAAATTAAACACAAGTTTTCATCCAGATGACTCCAGCTGAACTCCGTCCACGTGCATCTCCCTGAGCAGTACTATGCCCTGGGTTTCTTCCTGAGGAGACTGGAAAATAGGATCAATTGATAAACTGTGTTAGCAAAGATCCTGAGAGGGTAGAAACAGACGAATAACTAAAAGAGAGTACCAGTCTCAGCAAATGTGTTCTATTTTGTTGACTATGCTAGTTAGTTTTTTACAACTTGTCATAAATCTATACATTTCTTCTAAGAAGAACTTTCAGCTGAGGAATTGCTTCTGTCAGATTATAGGTATGTATGTGGGACATATTCTTGATTGATGATGAATGTGTGAGAGCCCAACCAACTGTAAGTAGTGCCACACCTCAGCAGTTGGACCTAAGCTGTATTTGGAAAATAGCTAAACAAGCCATGGGGAGCAAGTGAGTAAGCAGCCTCCCTCCGTAGTCTCTGTTTCAGCTCCTGCCCTGTGTTCATTCCCTGCCTTCCTTCAATGGGCTGTGCCCAGTAAGTGTAAGCCAAATAAACCCCTCCCTACCTGAGTTGCTTTTTGTCATGGTGTCCGTAACATCCTAGACAGAACACTGGAATACTGGCCAGGATGGTTCAGTTGCCACTGTATTTTATGTCTAAATGTTACTATCTGACAGCAACAAGTGATATTTGCTATAAGCAGGGATCAGATGAGGTCTGGGAAGTCGGCAAGATCGGAGGTGGTAGTTGAGTCCTGAGTATTAACCACACAAGTTTATTTAAACTTCCTAGACTTCATCTTCCTCCTTTTCAAAATGTTAACATTAATAAACATATCCCGGTTAATGTAAGGGTGATATGAAAGAAGACAAGTCTGTCCTGAGCACTGGAAGTGTCCTTGAGATGTTGCTGCTGACATGTTGCATTATTTTAAGGTGTGCCTATCTCTTTCCACTGGCTAGTGAGAATGGAGCACTGAAAGGTGGAATCAGCAGACTGATCTCCTCTCCCTGCTATTGATGATATGAAAAGATCAAATGTATACACACCAACCCTATGCCAAGATGTCCCTTCCCTTCCTCCTGTATGACTTCCAACTTTTATTACTTTTTTTTTGATTAATTTACCCTAAGTAAAACTCCATATAGGTTTGTCAGATTAAATAAAAATTCATATATGTTAGTGGTTATTCCTTTAACTCAGGGTTGACAAACTTTTCCTATAATTGGACAGTAATGATTAGAGGGAGGGCTCCATCAGTACAGTGCTTGCTCTGTCAGCATAAGGACTGAATTTAACCCCCCAGAATCCATGTATGTAAAAGCTGTGCTTGAGCATGCATTTTTGTAACCTCAGTGCCAGGGATGAATAAGAAAGAAGGAAGAAATGGATGAAGGAACAAAGGAAGGATGGATGGATGGAACCTGGGGGACAACATTTGAGGTCATTTTCTGGTTTCTGCATGTAGGAACATGCACACAGAATTATAAGCCATTTGAGGCCTAACAGGATGTATGTTTCCTGTCATTATAGCATCACAGCAACCATAAACAATATGAATCACTAACGGACACTGATATTAGATTTCTCACGTACTTTAAAAATGAAAACTAGGCATTGTGATACATTCTTGGAGTTCTGGCTACCCGAGAGTCCAGAGCAGGAGGGTTGTTTCAGTACAAGTGTCCAAGGCCAGCCTGGGCAGCATAGCAAGACCATGTTTTGCAACAACACAAATGGTAAAAGAAGAACAAAAAGAAAACTGTCACATGTATTGCTTAAAACAGGCAATTAGTGACATGTGCTCTCTGGATCTTCTTTTGCCAACCTCTTTTAATGACACCGCAGTCTTTCCCATTATACCTGGTTAAACTTGTCATTTATCCCAGGACTCCTAGAAACTGCCCTCTAATAAAAGATCCAACACTTGAGTGTTGCCAAGTGGAATTTTAATGTGCAAATTACTAACTCTTATTATGGGGACGATAGCACAGGAATTGGAAGCAATGGAATGTATTTTTCATTTTGAAGTAGATAATGAGGCTCTTTGGTATCTCTAGAATGTTCTCTGTGTGTGAGGAAGCAAGCAATAGCAACACATCTTCAACAGGTGGTAAGCAAGTCCATGACCAGTCAACTCAGTGTTTATTTTATCACCATTGGGGTGCACGCATAATACTGGACTAAAATGCTCTTTGTGTATTTTCCAACATAGAGACGACAATTTGACTTACAGGAATGCATACATGCTAAAGTGATAGCTTGAGAATTAAAAAAAAATATATATGTGAGGCCACATTTCTTTCTTCCTTTCGTTCAGTTTCTCCATTCTTCCAAACTAATTATTCAGGCCCCTCTACCACTTCTGGGCCGCAGCAGTACAGCCTTGAAGCTCATTATATCGGGTTGGAAATAAGAGACAAGAGCTGTCAGAGGCTTTGAGTTGTTTCCACGTGGTGAAAAAGGCATGCTGCAAGCTGCAGAGTTGAGAGAATTTGCTGCTTTTTAAAGTAGAGGTTCTGAGTAGCTCTGAGACCATGTTAGTCTCCCCTAAGCTATTTTCTACTTAAAAAAAAAAAAAAAGGAAAAAAGAAAATATGCCTGTTTTTTTTTTTTCCTTGAAGATGTGGCAGGGTGTTTAGTGTCAATAACAAATGCTTCTGAAACAAGACAGGTATAGAATTTTCAAAGATGGTGCATAAAAAATAGCAAAGCTTTTATACAGGCATGAAAATATCGATCTTTGCTTATGTCTCCTTCATTCGTGCTAAGTAAGAGAAGCACATGTGTGATCTCACATGATGTTATCAAGGACCAGTGTGGGAGTTACACCTGGAATGTGGTCTGAAAATGAGACACTAGGCAGAACTCAGGCAGACAGGGTAATGAAGCAGCAGGATTACCATAAGTCTCTGGGATCCAAAGCAAGTTTTAGCTGTTGTATGAGACTTTTCCTGGAGACATAAGAAAACATCCACTTATTACCCCAGGCAGGACATCCATGCAAGAGCAAAGAAAGTCCAATTAGGTGAGTCACTGATTTTATCAGGGTTACTTTTACAGGAGTTTGAGTTAAATATTACATACAGAAGCAGAGATGACCCAAAGACCAATACTTCACCAGAAAGTCCACCCTAAGCGGGCTGATGACTAACAACAAGATATATGCATGTGTGGCTCCACACACCCTGAAGTCATCACTGCCTGTATGTCCTTGGAGAGAGAGGACCTTGTGAACTTGACAGTGTCAGGAACTTCCTGAGACTTTTTTGGTTATTTACACAAGGAATTCCTGAATCGTAGGAAGCCTTGATCCAAGATGGAAATGTTATAATCCCAGGTTGGGTATACCTACAGAGGAAGACCCTTTCTCAAAACAGACAGTACAGCAAAGAATATATTACTATCATTTAATGTCATTTCTTAGTCATATATGATATGACATCTCCTTAGTCCCACGGTCACTATTTCCAGGATGGTGGTTTCAATGGAATGTCCCCCATAGGTTGGCACTGTTTGGGTAGGCTTAGCAAATGTGTCTCTGCTAGAGGAAGTATGTCACCGGGGGATGTTTTCAGAGCCTCATGCCATCCACAGTTTGGCATCTCTGTTTCCTGCTTGTGGTTTAAGGTATGAGCTCTTGGCTTCCTGTTCCTGCTGCCATGCCTTTGCTCCACCATCATGGACTCTAACCCTCCGGAGCCATAAGCCCAAATAAACTCTTTCTTCTGTAAGTTTCCCTAATCTTGGTATTTTTCTCTCGACAACAGAAAAGGAACTAATACAGTCTCTGGATTTAATAGACCTGACTCATTCAGTACTTCCTGGTATTTATTGATTGCCCACTATGCCCAACACTCCATTCAACCATGTACCACATCATGTAAATCTTACAGCAACTTTTTTTGGTAATTATTACTAATTGAATACTGGTGAATTATTTTACAGAGTCAACAAAAGAGGCAGATTTCAATTCTGTCCCTAGTGATCATCTTTTTTTTTTTTTTCCTTTCACCCCTCAGCATATTAAACCTATCTGATTTCTCTTTTTTTGAGCCATTGGATTTTAAATCCAAGTTTATCTTAGAGTTACCTGGAAGATTATAAAATCCATACTTTGGGCTTATTTTCAATAGTTCAGGGAAATGCCCAAGCATCTGCATTTCTAACAAGTTCCCAGATAAATGGTACTGTTGATGGTGCCAGGCCCACAGTTTGATATGTCCTTTAATGCAAGTGATATTATTTTGGTATCTGTTCAAGTGCTTTGAAGATATACAGTACTATCTAGACATAAATGGCAGTATCTGAGCTACAGACATGCCATTTCTTGGGAATATAAACACATACACACACACACACACACAGAGAGAGAGAGAGAGAGAGAGAGAGAGAGAGAGAGAGAGAGAGAGAGAGATCATACCACTTTTGAGTTCCCCTTGAAAGGCTTATCTGCTTTGTACAGTGTGTTTGCTTAAGGGAATATGGGGCACTTTTCTTTGATTGGCAAGTTAACATTGGAAGGGCTTACCTGTTTTTCTTAAATGGCACAAGAAGGCACATGGTCCTGAGTGTGAATTTAAGCCCACAGAAATCACACTTAATGGTGTTCATAGTCAGCCAACAGCAGGTGCCTGCCAAAACAAATTTCTGTTTCACAGGTATTACCCCAAGTTCAGGGGAACATAGCAAGCATGATAAAGATATTTGGAAAAGATTACAACTTATGCTGAAGGAAGCAATGGCTAGGTAGGAACTCTTTTGGATAAAGATTATTTTTCACAGGTGATGTTTGAAGATAAGGAGTATTCTGAACTCTCTGTTCATTTATAACTATCATCTACCTTCCTCCAAAAACTTTTTTTTTCACTTCCAGTTATAGAATGCTGAAAATACCTTAGTTGTTTTTAAAAGATGATTATATGTTTCATTGCTAGTCTTTGTCTTTATTTTTGCTACATGCATTGAAAGTGTTATCAGCTAGGGCAAACAGTTTGGCGTTTTAAAGCCAAATTTAATGATTTATTTCTTTATCATTATGTATACAGTGCTCTGCCTGCATATACACCTATGCGCCCGAAGAGGGCACTAGATGTCGTTATAAATGGTTATGAGCCACGAAGTCATTGCTGGGAATTGAACTCAGGACCTCTGGAAGAACAGTCAGTGCTCTTAACCTCTGAGCCATTTCTCCAGCTCTCAAATAGTTTTATTTCATGTGTTCTCCATGATTATGTTTTTAAAACCCCAGTAATGTTTCCTTACTGGCCTTGGGCAGACAATGCTAACTGCTTAGCTCCGATCACTACAAAGGAACAGAGTTCTTACTGAAGGGCCAGCACGTACGGTTCTTCCCTTCACTCAGGTGCCTTAGGCTGAAGACTTGAGGTTTCATGCAGAACAGTGTTAAGGAAAGCTTTCTTCATCTGGGGAGATTGCTCAGTTGGTGAAGTGCTTACTTTGTAGGGCCAAAGCCTACTTTAAATTGCTGGCCATGGTGCTATGTACTAGTAATCCCAGGGCAGGGGAAACAGTGATGGGAGACTCCCTGGACCTTGTGAGCAAAGTTACTCTAATTGGTGATGTCCAAACTGATGAAAGCCTCTGTCTCAAATGAGGTACATCATCCTGAGATGATTCCTGAGATTGTCCTCTGGTCTCCAAACACATGTTTTGTATGCACACATGCACTTACCCTTACATGAATATGCCTACACATGTGCACTTGCATTAAACAGAAGGAGAGAAAAGTTTTCCAGGAAGGCAGAATTTAAACAGACTTTTATGTAAGTCAAGCAGAAGATAGCCTATAATGAGAGCAAAGACATTTGTATGGGTTATTTGTCCACTTTACATGTCTGCATCAGCTTGTGAGATGTTAACTGTTGTCTCAGGGTTTTGGTGAGGGAAGGACACTTTGGCTTCTGATATGTAAAGATCAAAGTTTGTTGAGAAAGACAAACAACACACAAGAATCCCACAATTACTTTATTCCCATCAGGACTGGAGATGGATGAGAAGATAGTACAAAAGTCCCTATGGCAACATCGTACAGGGAAAGGATGACCATGGCTTTGGAATCCAAAAAAGGGTCAGCTCAGGCTGGGTTTCAAAACACCAACCAAACAGCAAAAAAAAAAAAAAAAAAAAAAAAAAGAGAAAGAAAAATAAGGGAATAATTGGACCTCGGAAAAAGGAAGTGTTTCCAAGATACATAATCCTACAGCTGAAGAAGCTCAGTGAGTCAGGAGAATTAAAAACGGCCACATATTGCCAGGGGATTAAGTGTGTTATCAGCTAAGACAAATAAACATTTTTGTCACAATCCACAGTTGTATTAAAATGCTCCCAGAAGACAATTCCATCTAAGTAAATTCCATGCCATTGAGCTACACCTGCCACCACTGTCCCTTATTTGAAGGCATCTTTAACTCTTACAGTTTTTCTTCTATATGCTATAACCAAAATATTAAGTTAAACACTTGGACTAGGACAAATGTTTTGCCTAATTGTACATCTGCCACCACTCTCTAACCTTGGTTACCTATGGCTTTTATTTAATAAAGTCCACAAGGACTTTTTCTTTCAGGCATGTAAAATTGTTTCCACAAAGGGGGGTTGTATTCCAATCTCTCCAGAGGCAGCCTTTTTTGACAATGTACAAGAAAAAAAAAAGAATTCATCTTTCTTTCTTAATTATTTTTCTGCCTTTCCTCATTTCTTTCTATATATCAGCCTAGAAATTGGAGTGTCACTTTTCAACCTCCCTTGTGACTGAATCTTCAAAGTTCTTCACGTTTCTCTTTAAACCAGTTTATGCCTTTGAATTTTAATGTTCGTCATCCACCCACAAAATACATAATTTTCTCTGTCTAGTCAGGATATGACTTTCCAATTAAGACCAGAATTTTCTCCTCATGAAAGGAAAACTGGATCAGATGGAAATAGAACCTTAAAACCAGTATGCCTTGTTCTTGGCCTCTTATGCTCACTCTGCAAAATCCATGTCTCTGGTTTTGGTGATACAAATGCCTTTCACGATTATATTTTCTGAGGAAGGTCAAGATGCATGTTCTGTGCCAGGGCTTTCTTGGGCAGTACAGCTTTAGGAACTGTGGTCGGTACTCTCTCATCTTAATAAGGAGAAACTTTGTGAGAACACTGAAAGATACACTTCCTGAGAGAGCACTTCCTGTAGGCTGAGGACAAATAATTTAAATGCATGCCATCTCACTCATGAGCACTAATTGATAAACATACGATGCCAAAAACAAACAAACAAACAAAAACAAAACAAAACAAAACAAAACAAAACAAAAAACCATGCATAGTCAGGAATCCAGCACTTTGTGAGGTCAAATGAATCAGAGCTGATTGGAATTGCAACTGCTCACAAGCCAAAGCTTTGTATCAGTTACTTACTGGTAGAAGACCAACAGCTCCCAAAGCTAGTGTAATTAAGCATCTGCTTCCTGTGCTTTGCATCCTGGGGGGCAAGAGGAGCAGAGAAAGGACAGATTATGTCTGCTGTGCCTTGTCTGAGGCCTCAACTGGAAAGACTGGAGTCTGGAATGTAACCCATGGTCAGACTTACTAATCACGCCTTTTGTCATATGCCTCTGCGAACTGTTCTGTGTCCTTGTTGATGCTCTAGGGACTGTATCTCTTGGGGTTAGCTAACTCTTAGAGTCAACAAACATATGGAAAAGAAACAACCCTTTGTACCTCTCCTACCTCCTTTCCCCAACTCTTATTCCCTAGGCTACTGGTATTTAGAACAAATCATTCTGGGGCCAGGTACCAAAAGCCTAGGTACAGCCTGTAGGGCCCAGACCACATTGGGTTATTCAAACTATCCCCTTGTTGCTCCCTCTGCCTCTTGTCCCACCGTGGTGCTTTCTTGTTGTCCCCTGTATGGTGCGGTGTGTCTCCTGCCTCCAGCTACCAGTGTATGCAAACTGTTTCTATCCATTTCGTGCTGTAACAAAATGAATTTTAAGTGGAAACAGAGAGCGTGTCTCCATTCACACATCTATATGTCAATGTTGCCGATTGGTCTGAATATTTTTGCTATGTATTCTTTACATGGTTTCTAAGTATGAGGAAGTTTGGCCTTCCCCATGGCATAGTGGTTGAATTCCCCAGAGAGAGAGAGAGAGAGAGAGAGAGAGAGAGAGAGAGAGAGCGCTTCCTTGAAGAACAAGACAGATATGCACATAATTTTAATGATCTGGCTTTGGGATAAACAGTTTGACACATTTCATGTTGTATCAGTGCAAACAAGCACAAAGGCCCACCCATATTCAAAAAGAGAAAGAGATGATACCACCAAATTATAAAAGTACGAATGTCAAGTTGAAAATATAGCATAGGAGGATAGGTGCTGTAGACACTGTGTCTGGAAAATGCCATTGGTCCCAAGGTTTCCACTGTGTGTCTCTTGGGAATTGTAGAGACCATTCCAGGGTAAAGGAAACCAAAAAGGCTACTACGTGCTGCAACAGTACCAGATTTAATGCCGTTTTGTTGTTGTTGCTGGTGCTGGTGGTGGTGCTGCTGCTGCTGGTGGTGCTGCTGCTGCTGTTGTTGAGAACTGAACTCAGGGAGACTTGGTTCTGGCTGTGTGACAATGAGAACACATACACTTCCCTCAGCCTGTTTCTCCTTTAGAAACAGATTTTTCAGTGTTCTGCATCTTGGGGATCTTATGAAGCTTAAACAGGGCTATCCATGTGAGGGACTTAGCTTCACACCTGTGAAGGCAGGGTGCTCTGTCATACAGTGAAGCTCAGTGTGAGCTCCTCCACTTCCACCACTAGCACGTGACCTTTGAAAGGTGAGTAGACCTGACTCTTACTACTAATTTAAGAGGCAAAGCCACAGCTGCTAAAGCTGTGATAACTTAAAGTTAAATGATAGTTATTCTACACATGTGCCTGTAATCCCAGCACTTGGGGAGGCAGAGGAAGCTGGATTTCTGTGAGTGTGAAGCCAGTATGATTAACAAAGTGAGTCCAGGAAAGCCAAGGTGACGCAGAGAAACCCTGTGTCAAAACAAACAAACAGACAAACAAACAAAAAGTTATTTGAAGTTGAAAACTTCAGATCACGATGGTTCGAATCTAGTTCTAGCCTTCCTATTTATTAAAACTTGCATCTCAGCAAACTCACTGTGTGTGCATGTGAGTGAGTGAGTGAGTGAGTGAGTGCACATGTATGAGTGTGTGTGCGTATGTATGAGAGTGTGTGTATGTTTCTGAAATTGTGTGCACATGTGTGTGTGTATGTAAGAGCCCATGTTTGCTTATGTATATGTGTGTGAGAGAGAGTAGGTGTATGTGTGAAAAAGAGTATGTGTGTGTAAGTGTGTGTGTGTTTGTGAGAGAGATTGTATGTGTATGTGTATATATGTAGGATTGTGTGTATATGTGTTTGTGTGTGTGTGTGTGTGTGTGTGTGTGTATGAGAGAGACAGAGACAGAGACAGAGAGACAGAGAGAACTTAAATGGAAGATAGAACCTGAAGTTTGACAGTTTAGCTAGACTGGCTGACTGACAACAATCCCGACCATCTGCCTGTCCTGTCTCTGCCTTTCCACTGTTGGTTTTACTGGCTTGTGCCCCAGTGCCCACCTCTTATGTCAGTGCTAGGACTCAAACTCAGGTCCTCATGATTGTATGGCAAGGGCTTTACCTGCAGAACCACCTCCTTAGTCACTAAGTTTTCTCTACCTGAATTTCTATCTTATCCTACTCTTTAAGTGAACTGTAGAGATTTATAAACAGTTCTTCTATTGTTTTACAATTAGGCTAATATTAGGGTGCTAATAGGCATATTGCTGCATCAGGATTAACAAAGCTTAAACTATGCCTGGCGCCTTAGAACTCTACTGATTCCTTCTCAGTTCCAGATGCTGAGCACAGGTCTACATTCTAATTGAGTCCTCATGATATTCCTGTGGCACCATTCTTATCCAAAAAGAGGGAGGCATAGATAGCAATGGGCTACCAAAGCCTGGATTTGGACTCAATTCTGAGCCCCAGAGGCCAACATCTATCTTCTGTACCCCAACTTCTGGCCCCTTAAAGCCACACTGGCCCTTGGTCTGTGGCAGCACTTATAAATACACATTTGTAAACAAAAGAGAGAGACTATGTTCTTTTCTGGTTTTTGTTGTTGTTGTTGTTGTTTTTTCGAGACAGGGTCTCTCTGTGTTAGCCTTGGTTGTCCTGGACCTTCTTTGTAGACTAGGCTGGCCTCAAACTCACAGCAATCCACCTGCCTCTGCCTCCCTGCTGAGATTAAAGGCATGTGCCACCATGCCTGGCCAAATATGTTCTTCTTAAAGAAAAGACCTTTAAACATTTCCTCCTCTCTGCAGGAGGAAACAAATAGCCTAGGCCTTCTGAGAAGGTCCACAATGCAATCTATCTGCTGATTTTTTACCTGGCTTTTTTTTGTTGATGTTCTGTCTCACTAATCAGCAGTCAAACAGCTTCAAACTGGCTCAGAGCCAGAAATGTATTCTGTCTCCTGTGTGTGTTTGTATCCTAGGTTGGTTGGTTTTAATTTCACATGTTTTTAATTTTAAAATCAAAGTTCAATGGTCAATCTGATATTTAATACACACCCACATGTACATATACAATACACATGCACATATACATCTGCATACATAGGGTCCATCTTATCTGAAGTGTACGCGTAGCCAAGAATGTTTTTTAGTTCATTTTTCAGTTTTTGGACTTTAAGATATATTGGCATGCCTAATGAGATCTCTTAAGGATAGAATCAAAGCGTAAGCATAAACTATATTTCCATTTCATGAACACCTCACTCACAAAGCCTGGAATTTAATTTAACATAATATTCGTGATATGCTTATAGTTTGACTGTGATTTATTACATGAGAAATTTTCTACTGGTGGCTTCAAAAAGTTGCTCAGAATTTTAGTATTTTAGATTTCATCGTTTCAGATTTGGGCTGTTTTATTAAAATTAAATACATTTATTATTTGTGCCGGTGTGACACGGCGTGCCTGTGGAGGTCAGAGGGCAGTTGTGTGAGTCGACTCTCTACTTCTACCACGCTGGTTCCAGACGTTATCCTCAGGTTATCAGCCTTGGCAGCCATCTTGCCAAGCACTGGAAAGCAGATTAGTACATCCTGTCCAAGTTACATTCATGTTGTGAGGTGTTGCTTTAAACATTTGTGGAGTAGCCCATGAGTTATCTAAACCATGTGTTGGTGTGGTTACATTTGTAGCTTGCTGCACTTCCTCACTGACTGTATGAGGGCATTGGGAAAGTGGTCCTACTAAGTATAAGAAAGACTGATCATTCTTTTGTACTGACTCTGAGCTTGATAAAATGTTAAGCACGTCATGGGCAATGATGGTAAACCCCGACAGTGTCCCATGTCACATATAAGTGTGAAAATACCCAGAGTCTTTGTTCATTTCAATTACACTATTATCACTTTTGTGAAAAATGCAGGAAACTAACCTGCCAAACTCTTGAGAGTTGAGAATATGCATCTGGGTCTCAAGCTTGGAAGACTTGTATATGTCACTGTGGTACTTGAAGGTTTCGCTTATAAGGCAGTTTGGGGTCAGAGGACTTAGAACGATGACCCTGGAAGTACATCTTTCTTTGTGGAGCACCACCTTAAGGATGGGGTGCACTTAATCAATAACCACAATGAGTGATGGTATGCAATGAGTTCCACTCCCCTTTTTTTTAAGTGAGCCCCAGGCTCTTGGCTGAGAATTTATTCTTCTTGCATTGCGGGCAAGTGTCAGTGCTTCATAAAGAACACTGAATGTTACTTAAGCTTTCTTCAATCTACAAATACAAATGTTCAAAAGAAATAGGTCATTTGTTTGTATCAGAGAATACAGCTTTTTCCATAGGAGATGTACTTAAAGTTAGAGGTATTAAGAGTGTACCTGTGTCCTGACATTTTCACATAGGATATAGCAACACCACAGGGAAGAGGTTTTTAGAAACACTCAGCCTAGCAAGGTGCTATGGCATAAGCTTCTAACTCTAACACAAGAGAGCTTGAAGCAGGAGGATGAGTTTTTCAAAGCCAACCTCAGCTATAGAGGGAAACCTAATCTCGAAACAAAGAAAGTAAAAATAGAAACTGGTCATGTGTTCTTGACTCTTTGAGGTTCTATGAGGCTGTGGCTTTTACAGTCCAACCATTCCTCACCATCTTACCTTAGGAATGATATGTTATATATCTCTTTGTCCTTACACATTGTCCCTTCACACAGTGTGGATTACATAAGACTACAATTATTTTGGATATACTATTGGAAAGGAATGTGTAAGCAAATATTTGGGTCGGGGACTGCCTCTGTGTACAACACAATTGCCTATGTATTACAGTAACAGGTGTTGCCATGGACATTGGAGATGCTACAAGGTTTTAATAAGCACAAAGATCTACATAGCATAATAATTCTAGAAAGTGATGAAGACTGCAATTTCACCCAAAAACAGAGACTCATGGAAAAAATAACAGGAGTTAGCCAAATGCACAATTCTCAAGTTGCTCAATCAGCTGTGTGCTCTGCTGTAACACACCTGGCAGTGTTAGCTTAAAGAGTGTGTTTCCAGAAGTGAGGGCACATTACCCTTTATTTTAATGAGGAGAGATAACTTAGGAAAGGATAATGTTTACTTTAGATCAAAGCTTATTTAAAGTTTTACATGGGTGTTTCCTGAAAAAATTGGTGACAAGTGTTAAGCTTTCTCTCTTGCAGAAAAGCATATGAAGTGTGTTTACTGATGGCATTGCCATGCCATGTGGTCTAGTAATGTGGTTACCCAGTGGTGTCACATCTCCCTTTGTGTATAGATCTGTCTGGTCAGCCTCAAATTGCATCCTTAAGTAACTTCAGAGTTCTGTGCAGGAAAACACCTGTGTGGTATAAGTCAGGTCATATGGCATATCTTTCTACTCTACATGGTCTAGTAAGCCCTACAATTCTATAGAAAGCTTAGCTAACACACTGATCACAGTGTTTATGAACAGTTATGCACCTACAGGACCCCTTAAAGACAAGGCTTGCAGAAGATGGTTATAACATGGGCAAAATGCTAGAAGTTGTTGTTAGTGAACACATGCTACTGTTACTTTAAGGGTGTGTCCAAGCAGTGATCTTGTTTTATAGCTGTGAGATCTCACTTCAGAAAGTACTTACTACCTCAGCAGAAGGTGGAATAATTCATACGTGTAAAGTCCTACACATGTTTTCCCACTTTTTTCATTCTTGCATGTTTATGTGTCAGAATTCTAGTCAACATTTTCTGGTTCCAGTGTCTCCACCACAAGTACTTCCCAGTACTGATGACAAGGTTATCTTTCAGGCCAGAGAGTGCGCAGAGATACCACATGGGATCCTTGAGATGGTGACAGCAAGGATGAAGCCCAGGGCACATGTTGGGATACAGGGATTGAGCTTACTTTAGCAAGCTATCCTGTGAATACAAACAGACAGAATATTTTAGAAGGGTCCCGGGTTTTGCATGGTTCATTCCCATGAATCAATAGGAAGGGGTGAGGGTCAGATGAAGATGTGAGAAAGAATCTCTTAGGCAAGAAGCATCCTTTTTTCTCTTCTAAAGAAGGTATTTATTGCTGTAGTCTTTTGATAACTTTAAAAATTGTCAAAAAGATAACTTTTACCAATAAAGCTGACATACTTCATGTGAATTGCCAGCTTGATTGGATGAAGAACACTTAGGATGTGAATGAGGCACACCATTGTGTTTGACTATGAAGGTTTTTCCACAGAGGACTAACTGACAGAAAAAGATACTCCACCTATGGGCACTTCCATTCTACAAGCTGGAATCCTAGACTCAGCAAATGGGATAAAGGAGAAAGCCAAGGAAGCATCGGTATTAGCATTTCTTTTACTCCTAATCCACTCAGACATGAGCAAGCTGACTCAAGCTTCTTGCATAGGCACAGCTGTGCACCATTCCCACACCCACACCTTTCCTACCATGATGGATCCTATCCCTCCAACATGTGAGCAAAAACATCCCCTCCCATCCTTACGTTGCTTCTCATTACATATTTGGTCATAACAACAAGAAAATTAACCAATGCAGGAGCCACATGTGGAAGTCTACCACAAGAAACTAAAACCACGTGTTCCTGTTAATGTCAGTGCACACAGAAAGCTACAGTGTGCCCTCCTTGGTTTCTTACCTGGCCCCAAGTCCTGCCTGTCACCTTCCCTCTTCTCTTTCCTTTTTTTTTCTATATCTCACTGCCTATCCCTTTCTCTTTGGAAGGCTAGATGTATCTTGAAGAGCCCTAAAGTTTGGCTCTGATTTTGAACTAGGCAAGGTTCTAAAATTTGAGACCAAATTCTTCATGAGAACTTAATAAAAACAGATTACTCTCTCTCAGATGGCTAGCATTTTTTCCCCTAAAGGATACAGGCTGAGACTTTGTCTTTCTGAAGGCTTCCAGGCACTTCTGCTGCTACTGCTTCAGTGGAGTATATTTTTGAGGACTACTGGTTGATGCTCCAGCACTTAGTGACTCATGGTCCCCGGGTAAACTGGTAGAGTCGGTTGTTCTGAATAGCCTCGTGACACCTCATCTCTCAGCTATTGCTAAGATGTCATGAATAAAGAGTGAAGTGGCCAGGGCCTTTGTCCAGCAAACCATGCTGTCCCCAAACTAGACTGGTGTTTCATGTGCTGCCCTCTCATCCTCGTGTGTCAGGGCTCTGGTGAGTTCTTACTTATGGCAGCTAGAAAAGGCTAACATATTCTCCCACATTTTGCATTTGGATCCAAAACAGCTGTATACACAAATCATTTTAAAGTTAAAACATAACCGTCAAAACAAAATGCAGTTGTGTGGGTGGAAAAGTTTCAGTCACCTTATTTTAGCTTAAAAATGGAGACTAATGTGTTTCATGCAGAACTGGCAGAATTTCAAAATTGTGTCAGTGACTCATTAGAGTTGTATTTGTAGTTTTAAAAAGAAAAAAGTGATTTATGTTTCAACGACCCACAACATGACGTCATCATGTTTTGTTCTCATCTTGTAGAGAACAGCTTTGAGACTGAATGGAATGTTGATACCCTTTCTACTCTCTCAGTTTTGAGCTGTTAGATGTTTTCCATTTAAATAATTCCCTTGTTAATTAGCAATCCAATTTCCAAATACTTATCTTCTGTAAGAGGTATAACTGCGAATCTAATTTGCTTGATTTGGGTATTATTTTTTTTCTTCTTCCATAAATGCATCGTTTGGGGCAGTCATTACATTTTAAAGTCAAATATGCTAAGATGGGGAAATGCATGATCAGGATTACAGAAAGGAGCAGGAGAACTTCAGTTACTTGAATGAAGACAATAACAAAATCTAAAATGAAGGGACTCAAGCGAGCCTGAAACTTCCTGGCTGACCCAGAAGTAAGCTAGGGATTAGTATCCTGCAGAAAGGCATCCCACACAGCCTGCAGGGTCCTCCTAACTAGGCACTTCTGAGGAGCCTAGAGTCACAAGAGAAGACTGGCCTACTTCCTGGGGAGACTATAATCAAAGCAAGTAATCCTACTCTGGGATCTAAACCTCCTCATATGAGATGAAATATGAAGTGAAATGAAACATGTATAAAATGATTGTTGGGTGGCTTTTTGCCCCTCCCCCCCAAGTCCAGTCCTCATTGGCCGGGAACATGTCTGCATTGGATGACAGGGCCTCCTTGGGAGTGTTACTTAAGGGGAGGTGATTAAGGGAAGTGCTGATTTGGCTTATCCATTGTGCCTCTGAAAGAAAAAGTGATTCAGAGATAGACAGCCAGAGGGAAGAGCAGCAGTAGAAAGCAACTCTCCCAACATCTTGCTTATTGTCCTTTAAGGCCCTTGAATCATAAGATAAACATTCTTTGTTTGAGATGCCCAGCCGCAAGCTATTTTGTTTTGAGAATGCTGGGAAAATAGAGCCCATGATGATCTGGGAGGGTGGACTGTGAGGCTAGAAGGTCCTCTGGCTTATGTTTTCTTGGTCCCTTTCCCTTCAGGCCCTGACTCATCCCTCTGTGTGTTCATGGCTGCCTAATTTCTTTCTGCCTGGGATAAGGCTATCCTGACTTTGCCTTTCCCTGTCCATACTTCCCTGTACTGGCTGAGCACACAGTGCTGTATTGTATGGATTCACCAAGTGCTGATTAGCACACCACTTGCTTGTCCTCCAAATAGCAGCAAGATTCTCAGTCAATAGATCAGCAGTGGGTCTACTGTTTCTTTTTTGAAACAGATTTTCCCTTATATATCCAGGGCTTTTGCTGTGTGTGTGTGGGGCGGGTGAGATTACAGCTGTGTATTATCACTCCTCACCCCAAGTTCTGCATCTTAAAATACCCCCTTGAGCAATTCCATTTGAGGGGGTCAAAGGATACAACCTTTGCTGAGAATAATGATGTGTGCTGATGAAAGCATTGAGCTTGTTCAGTGGCTCGGAGCACTAGCTGCTCTTCCAGATCTCTAAGACATGGTTCCCAGCACCCTACACGGTTGCTCATAACCTTCTATGATTCCAGTTCCAAGGGATCTGATGCCTTCTTCTGGCCTCCTACAGCACCGCATGCATATGATGCACAGACATACATGTAAGACACTCATGAAATAAAACAAATCTTTAAAATACTAATAAAATATAAGACTATGAGATAATAAGATACCCCTTAGAGCAGTGAGCAACAGAAAGGTGTACATTCTTCAGATTTCCCGGTAGGGTGGGAAACAGACACTTTCATACATTTCTGCTCAGTTTCTATTTTCTGCTTTCTCCTCTGCGTTTAAAAATCATCCTTATTATACTTTATTATTTATTTTAGCATCTATTTATTTTGTGTGTAGATGTATGTATGTAAGCCACAGTATAGGTTTGGAGATCATAAGACAACACCTGGGAGTTGATTCTCTCTTTCTGCTATGTCCCAAGGATGAAACTCATGTCTTCAAGCTTAGTAGGAAATGCCTGTGCCTCCTCCATCATCTCACTGGTCTACTTACTGCACTTGAAAGCCCATATTTTCTGCCATTGTTGGGAATCTCTGTCAAAGCTTGTCTAGTAAATATTCTCACCATGGTAGGGACAGCACTCACCCTGAGAAGTTACTTTTCTGACTCCCCTGATTTGTTAATACACAGGTTACCTCTACTCCAGACTCCTTTCCCCTTGGCCAAATTCTACTTACCCCATCAATGTCATTTCCTTTTTGAAATTTATTCTTACCTATCCAGTTTCATTTTTACTCCATCTCGTGGTTTGGTATTATTTTCCTCCACGGAAGGTCCCATTACATTCTGTGTCTTGGAATGGTGTTTGAGTTTTTCTGGTAGATGAACTACCTTTGTAGCTCTAGGTCTCCTTGAACTAGAACTCTTCTTGCCTCAGTCTCCTGAGTGTTGGTATTCTAGTTGTGTGGCACCAGAGCCAGTTGGAGCGCATTATCATTGCTTGCTGTCTGTCTTCCCAAATGCATCCTTTAAGCTACATAAAAGTCTTCTCCAAATTAATTCCTCATTATAATCCCAGCACCCAAGAGAGGTCTTACCATGTGATCTAAGCCAGGGAGGTATTTGTTCAATGAACAAAGGAAGGGATTTATGTTCACACAACCTAGGAGTGTGAACATAGTGTGAACCAGAGCTCATCAGATCACTCAGAGAAGGTATAACTCTATCTCTCATCCATGCTTCTTATCTTTCAACATCTTTAATATTAATTCTCATTGGCATTCATTTTTAAATGACTTCTCTCAGAGATGACTGATGTGGGATTGGCTGGTAGAAGGCATTCTGGGTAGTCTCTTATCTCATGGAAATGAAAACTAAAAGTTGCCTTCTCTGGTGGCTGACCCATATGGGCACATTGCCAAATTTTTTGGCAAAATAAACCACTTCTTGACTTCAGTCAACTCACATTACAAGCTAGGAGATTGACAGAGATGATGCCTAAGCAGGTTTTGAACTGAAATAGAGGCTATTTAATATCTAAATTTCAGTTTGAAATGTAAGGATAAATTGGAAGATTTTGTTTATTTATTCATGAGGGAATTATTTTTAAAATAGTGATTCTCAGAGACCCCAGAGATTTTCCCAAGAAAGTATTGTTATAAGAAGAAGAAGCCTTCTCCAGGTGACCTAACATACTCCTTCCTTGATGTGCATATTATAGTGTTTTGATATGCTTCAAGTGGAAGATCAGAGCATTGGGAATGCATTAAAAACTGTATTAGGAACAAAGATGGACAATTGATTCTGTTCTAATTTGAAAACAAGTTTCTTTTCTTATAGCTCCTGTTTTTAGGATTTCTGACAAGTCCATGCATGTTGCTCATGTTTAAATGAATGAAGAAGGGCAAAATAGAAGCAGATCTCTAGAAATAGTATCTTCAAGGAATAAATACATGAAACATATCTTAATTAGTTATGTGAGTCCTTACTTCAGGGTAATATGCTATTGGTATTCATAGCTCAAAGCAAAGCACATTAAAAATATACAAATATGTATATTTCCCAAACATAATATTTGTACTTGGAGTTTAACTAGCCCTTAAAATGTTCCCAACATTTCTCACTTGATCTTTTTTGGAACAAGACCATTGCTGGTGTTACCAAGAGCACCACTAATATTATTTATCGTGTTGTTTTCCCTTGTTATAATGGTAGTGTTGACCCCTATCCTTGAGAAAACTGCAGTCTTCCTTGTATCTTCCAAAGTGCTTGCTTCTCACATATGGCCGCACTGAATACTTGCAACAACCCATGAGTTAACTCCATTGATTTTTAGTCTCTATCACAGACTAGCAAACCTAAGGGAAGAAGTCAGAGACTCAGTACAGAGTTTCCAGCCTGGTAGAGGCAACCAATAGTCATGTCAGGGTAGCATCACTGTAAAGCCCAGGCAGCTTTTCACTCTTCTGCACCTTAAATGGGAAATCAAAAACAATATTTTGACACAGAAAATGTTGGGAGGGGGATCTTTTGCATCGTCCTGTTATGCTGCCTTTTAAAGGAGCTTGCCCCATTTATACATAATGGGAATGCTCTGTCTGCGAGGTGAAGGGCTGTAACTCCTTGCATATACACGTGCTTTTATAGCTCTGGCCAGGTTCAAATAATCTCTGTTCCTGAGACTGTACCTATTCCTATCAGTGGTGCTGGGAGCACACAAAGTTGAGAGGGTGGATGTGACTCAGACCTAAATATAGATGAAAGAATCAAAACAATGACTAGGCTGAGGAGATGGCTCAGTAGGTTAAGTGCCTGCCTTGCAGGCATGGGGACCTGAGTTTAATCTTTAGACTCAATGCAAAAATATGATGGGCACAGTGTCAAGTGTTTATATTCCTATCCCTGAAGACGTGGAGGAGGCAGGAAGGCCTTTGGAACTTGCTGGCCAGCCAGACTAGCTTATTTGGTTAGTTACAGACATGTGATAAATCCCAACTCAGAAACAAAACCAAGTGGATAATGGTGGGAGTCTTCATCTTGCCCCTACATGCATGTACATGTGCAAGTGCACCTGCTCACATGTGTGTACATTTGAACAAGAACACACTTATAAAACTACATTTCCTGCATGTTTGGGAGGGAAGCTCAGTAGTTAGGGGAACTACAGATTGGATATTTGATGTTTTATCACATGGCTAACATCAGCTAGGCAGAGCAGGCAAGAGAGATTAGAGGCACTAGGGGATAAATCTCTTAAAAAGCTTCAAGATGAAATCATGGAGTGAGGGATTCTCAGGTGAATAAGGGGAATGATTGCAGACTAACTTCTCGGGAGGGAACTGACATGGAAGACATCTGATGCAGCAGAAAAGGATGCTCTCTCCTCTATTGACTGAGGTACTGAGCTCAGCTACCTTCTCTCCATATTGATCCTAATGGACTTCTCATTGATCAGGCTCCCTGGCCTTCAGTAGGATAGCTTTGGCCAAGTTTGTCTCACTGAGGGCATTCTAACAAAATGAAGATCTCAAGGAAGGAAGTCAAATCAAATGGAAACAAAAATTAAGGAGCTTTCAAGACTCATAGTAAATGGACTTCAGTTCCTAAGGCCAAAGGGTACTTTAAACATGGGTCAAATCTCCAGTTCACTGATTCTTTCCACCCCACAGGTGCATGTGCATCATTAAGTTGTGTGGAGGGAGAGGGTGTCACGGTCATTCCTGAAACTCATGGGCTATGTGGCCAGATGGGTCTCTATCTGAATTCCCATTCCCCCATTTCTTGGCAAAGTGCCTAGCTGCTATCACAATGTTTTACTCATCCTCACCACCGGAGTAGGCATGGTCTGAGCTTCAGTTGATTGTTGTGTGGATCAAATTAAAGGATGAGGCTTTTATGGGCAACATCTCATCACTGTGGGTGGCTGTGGTTGTTATCTCTATCTGGTGGGGATGACGCTGGGAGGAAAGCGCCCTGTTGATCATGGAGGGGACCAAATCTATCCAGCGAGTAATAACATGTCACCGTATCTTCTAAAGAAGGTCCCTGACAACATTTGTGTGTATTTTGGTATTTTCTTTCTTGGTATTGATTTTTTAAAATTCAGTATCACACTCAAAAATGACATATTCTTTCCATTCTTTTTTTTATTGTTTTTATTAATTTATTCATATTACATCTCAATTGTTAGCCCATCCCTTGTATCCTCCCTTTCTTTCCTCCCTCCCGCTTCCCCCTCTACTCCCTTCCCCTATGTCTGTGACTGAGGGGGACCTCCTCCCCCTGTATATGCTCCTAGGGTATCGAGTCTCTTCTTGGTGACTTATGAAGCCTATTTGTTCGTTCATCTCCAAGCAGGGTTTACAGTTAGAGCACTTCCCCAAGCACACATTTTTTTTTTTTTGGTTTTTTTGAGACAGGGTCTCTCTGTGTAGCCTTGGCTGTCCTAGACTCACTTTGTAGACCAGGCTGGCCTCGAACTCACAGCGATCCACCTGCCTCTGCCTTCCGAGTGCTGGGATTAAAGGCGTGCGCCACCTGGTGGCTGTAAGCCTCTCTTCCTCTCAGGAAACCAAAAGATCGCCACTTTTCCCAGCTATACCATGTGTCTCATCACTTGCCATTGATGAGAGCCAGGAAAATTTGCTTCTGTTCACTTTATGCCAGACAGGAGAAATTCCTCTCCCTGGTAGGTACCACCCATGATACAATATACAGATTCTCAGATTTATTATCCTTCAATTTGTTCTTGGTTGCCTAGCTTGGAAGTAGGGGGCTCATAAAACAGATTCTGTTTTACTCCCAGCTTTAAAATGAACATCTTCTTACTACCCCAAGGGTTTATTGAGTGTTACTCCAGCTGCAGGCCCTACAGTTGTTTAGTCCAGGTATCTGAAACTCATGTGTTCATGGGGGAACTTTTACAGAATTTGAGATTCATATATTTGTATTTATTTCTATGCCTGGGATTGAGCCTAGAGCATCATGCATGCTGGGCAAATGCTCTACCAGTCAGCTACTCCCCACCACTGGCCCCTTGTAGTTCACTTTCACGAGGCTGACACTTCGCAGGTTCATGTTGGTCCATCTGCACACTTTGACTCCTTATTGAAGGAAAGACGTGGTCAGTCAGTAGCTTCTATTCCAGGAGCCTTCCTTTGAGTACTGATTGCACTTCTAGCTTTCATCTCCCTCTGCATGCTGTAGCCCCCTCCAGTACTTCTGCTAATGAGTTGGTCACAGCAGGCAGGAACCCTACAGGCTCTGCTTCAGGTATACAGTACCCACTTCCATTTTTGGTAGATCTTCTTGGTACATAGGGAAATGCCTATGCTGACTGTATACCCAGATTTGTTCCCAAATCTAAGTTCAACTTTTTAGCAAGATAGGATCTGCTGCTTTTGTTCAAAGGCAGGATGAATTTAATCTTCACACCCTCCTGGCAGATGAGGGAACATATTTCACTCCATCTTTCTAGGCTTTCCAAGAAAAACAAAGCAGCTAAGTTTCCATATTATAGTCTGCATTTCCTTCCAGATTCTGTCACGGGGTCCTGCTGTTTGTTTGTTTTCCCGTGAAATGTGCTGCCTCTTGCTAAGCCTCCAGTCTGGCTGAGTAGCAGAACTGAATTGTGAAAGAGCTACTCACAGTAAAATGTGGGGAACTCAGTAATTCTTAGTACTAGAAATGGCCCTTGTGGTATTGGGCCAGCCTACAAGCTTCATATGTGAATAGTGGGCAGGTAGGACAGACGTTAATCTAAGGATGGGCAGCCAGGTTAGCGTCTAGTAAATCTTGGGTTCAAGAGGGGTAGGCACATAAGAGACCTGTCAAAACAGTTTGAAAAGAAACTGAGTTGTTTTTGATGTACAAGCATGAGGACTTGGATGTGGGTTCCCAGGGTCCATGGAAAAGCCAAGCATGGTAATATATACCTGTAGCATCCTTGCTATGGAAAGCAAGGGCAGAACAATTACTCGGGCTTGCTCACCGGCAGCCTACCTCCACGTTCAGTGATAAACCTATGTGAAGGGAATAAAGGGGGTGATAAAACAGGACATACATCCTCCTATTCTGGCATCTCTATGAGTTTTAAAGGCTTATGACACACACACACACACACACACAAACACACACACACACACACACACACACACACACACAAAGACACATATAGACACACAAAGACACACACAGACACACAAAGACACACACAGACACAAATACACACAGACACATATAGACACACAAAGACACACACAGACACATATAGACATACACAGACACACACACACACAGTATATGAGGATGCTGAATGCTGAATATAAAGCAAATGAACTGTAGACAATAATGGAATAAATTTTCTTAATGTCATCACGGCTCATGGTGAGTTATTTATACACTCTAAGGAAATGGACTTGTGTGTGATTTGTGTGTGTGTGTGTGTGTGTGTGTGTGTGTGTGTGTGT
>OU015755.1:78567904-78582310 GCA_907169655.1 Acomys percivali | reverse complement strand
AAAAAAAAACCTAATTCCAAGTTGTTATATAAAAGCAGAGAGTGGAAAGATATGGGAGCTTTTCTTGCTTAAAACAAAATGTTTTACTAAATGATTTTTAGTTTAGTAAAAGTTCTAAGATATTTACTGAGCATAAACCCAATGCTTTGTGCTGTGCTAACAGCTGGGAACAAATGAGCAAGACTAGAAGCATGTTAAAAAATTAATGGTGAAATAAACACATAGATGTCCAAGATGCATGAGAGCACTCTGCAGACTTGTGTAGAGAGTCTGGCAAGGCTGCCTCGGCCACGCAAGAGCTGCAGTGTGATGTGCATGTGATGTGCAGCAAGACCTGAGCAGGCTATAGTGTCAGAGAGAGTGGCAGAGGTGGGGAAAAGAGGGAGCAAGAAAAATAGTGGAGACCAGCAGCAGGTTCTGGTGTGAGTGAGATTCTAGTTCTCAAGATCTAGAGGAAGGAAGTCTTCACAAAAAAGAGTTTACGCTCAAGGAGAGGATGCTGTTGTACTCTATTGGTAATGACTTTTTAAGATAATAGCTTTATTGGGATGTAAGTCACATTCCATCCATTACATTCCAGAATACAATTCATTGCTTTGTATTCTATCCAGATGTCTAGCCATCATCTTGCAGAATATTCCCATCATCCACAAAGGAACCCTAGTGTCCATATCCTGCCAATCACTATTAATGCTTATTCCTTCCAACCAGGCCTTTTATCCTATGAATCCTCTTATCTTTACGGATCTGTCTATTTGGGGAATCTTTATATGACATATGTCCATAAAAATGGAATCAGGTTGCATGCTACCACTGTGGCCAGCTTCTTTCACTTAGAAAAATGTTGTCCAGGTCTTTCCATATATTAGCATGTATCAGTACTATATTTTATCTTATTGCTAAGTAATTAGTAAGTTTTATGACTGAATAAAAAATTTTGATTGTCTTGTATGCTTGTATCTTGTATGCTTATTGTACAGAATTTGAGCAGCTTCTAAAAAACAACTCATGGACTTTTAAAAGTCTCTACATAAGCTCATGTGTGCGAAAGAAGAAACAAAAACTTTAACCTTGTTGTTCATTGTTATTCTTTTGACATTATGTAAATGTAATATAATAACTCTAAAATAATAGTTATTTTAAATATCCAAACCAGATAGCACACATTTTTATTCTTTAAAAAATAATAACTCAATGTTTATATTAGTGTCTAATGAATATTATCAGAGAATAGAAACAGAATACATTTTATAATTTCAATTATAAAATAAACATATTGATAGATTTATTATACTTCCCCAATAATGGATAGAAATTCATTTTATTGATGGCATATAGGAAATTTTTTTCTGACTAGTACTTATTCTTCTTTATATGCAAAAGAACTCATAAGAAAAGATTATCTTTCACTAAATATTTTTAATTGCATAAGGAATAATATTCAGACACTAGAGAGATGACTCAGTGGTTAAGAGCATGCATTGCTCTTAAAGAGGCCTGAAGTTCAGGTTCTAGCATCCTTGTCAGACTGCTCACCATTGCCTGTAACCCCAACTTCTGAAGAATCTGATGCCATCTTCTGGATTCCATGGGTATCTATACTCACATGCAAATATCTACACTAAGAAACACACGCACACACACACACACACACATTTATATACATAATCAAAAAGAAAATAAATCATCAAAAATAATAGTAATATTTTATATATTTTACCTTTTCTTTTGTATTCTCCCTTTGTTTTGTTTTCTTTTATAATTTTTGGTGAGAGAGGGGAGCAGGGAGTTTGCCCACAATAGGAGTAGACTCTGAGAGTAACTTTTCTTTCTTCTTTATATGAAAACCTCACTCTGGACAACAATCCCTGGCTGTCAGATGACTATGCATTTCAGGGTGTGAAGCTGCACAAGAACAGTACTTTCCCACCCTGATTGTCACTTCTTCATCCCTTTGCTAAACAGCTCATCTTTTCCAACTTAATTGTATCACAGTGGGAGGAACACAAACAGAATTACGAAGAACCAACACAAGTAGAACTTGAATTAAGACTTGGAGATTCACACTGTCAGTCTTCAGGGAATTGCTTGAGTTCTCTCTAAACTCCCATTTTTTTTTTCACCTCTAAAATAGGAACAGTGACATCTCTGTCTTGGGAGGATTAAACTAGTGAATGTGTGTAAATATTCCATAATATGCCTTGTGCCCAGTAGGAACTCAGTAAAGAGCAGTTATTAAAGAAGGAGACCTTTGAACAGGGATAGTATAAATGGTTCCTTAGATACTGTGTGTTTTACTTTCTGAGTTAAAATTAAATCTTCCCATGGCTAAGAAGCATGCTTAATGTTCTCATGCAACTGCCTAATCATTGCAGCTAACTAGAATGAGAATATTAGCTCCAAGAATGCAGGCTCTTGTCTGCCTCGTTAAAGACTATGAATATGAGGTTTACAAGTGTCTAAGTACATATTTCCTAAATCAATTACTTGTGTATATGCTGTGTACGAGGCTCTACAATTAGCACTGTCAGAGTGGTAAATAGCACAGAACCACAGGGACCAGTAGTACTACTCAACATGGACCATAACTTTCTTAGCTTAGGACATCTTTAATAGTCTTAACAATCAAGAATTTTCAGGAGACTTTGTTATACTTGTGTCTGTAGTCATGGTCTCAGCTTCCACTCAATAAGCTACCAGCATGGACAACCATGGTAAAAGATGATAGAGTGTCCATCCTAACATAGCACCCTTAGGATGCCTAAAGAAAGAGCCACTACATTCATTGTTGAGGGAAAATAAATACCTGGACCTCATGATTAAGGATATTAGATGCAGAGGAAGCTGCTTTTTTGATTTCCAGTCCAATGATTTGTTTTCTAGTACCTTGATTCTTCTGTTATATTAGTCTCTGAATCATCCCCTTGTTTCCCACAGGTTGAACAATATTTTCTTGTTAAAGGAATTCTTGTGACTGAGAATTTAAATTCTTGCCTCTTAGGTTCCTATACAATCTATTTTAGGTGGCATTGTGATTCCCATAGTGTTTCCTTGTATTTTCCATGTGATTTATAAGAACAAAGTGATGTGGAATCAAATGAATTCAGGAAATCCTTGATAGACTGGAATAGGCTGTGCATGTTTTTTTTCCCCTCATCTCCTTAGTTTACCACATAAAATGTTTGTTTCTGGCTGATGCAAAGACCTTTGGCAGCAGGAGGGAGGGCTTCCACCTGGGACTTCTGAAACCACACTGTTTCAATGAGGTGGCTGTGGAAACATCTCAAATACTCATCATCCATCCAAAGGAAATATGAGAGTTGTTGCATGTTCCCACATGGGCAGGTCTCCATTTGGAAGTAGCACGTGCCATATCCATGCACAGTACTGCATTGTTGGAGGTAGCCATAGGGCCATGCCTAATAACAAGAGTAGAAAAATGTTCTGTTTGTTCCAAGGAAAAGTAGAAAACCTGAGAGCTCTTCATGGTAGGGACAACCTCTTTTACTCTGAGGGACCAAGCATTATATCTTTATAATGACATCACCTTGTTGACAAGTTAGGTGTCATGGCATACCTTGTCAGCAAGAGCGACCATTCTTTGTAGTGTCTTTTTTAACATATATATTTATACTACTACATATGAATAAGAGAAACTGTACACAGCAGGAAGAATCACGAGAAAATCATGAGCTACAAGAATGTTACATTCATAGTGATTTGGCCATTTGCATTTGTCAATCCGGAAAAAACCATCCTTCCTGCTTTGTTGGGTCCAAATTCTTTGTAGTGTCTTACAAATTTGCTTTTTCATAGAACTCTTCCTTTACTGGGCATCTGATAGCCTTCCTGTGCCCCAGTTCATATTTTGGTAAGTATAAGAAAGATTATTCTGGTTTGCTTTGGTCACTGCTTCCCCAAGTCTCAATTCTCCCATTGTCCCTCGAGGTGGTCAGATTTTACAAACCCTTGTTGTAAAAAATCAAAGTAAGTGTGTTGTTTACCACTAGAGTCTTTAGACTAATCCCAGTGTCTGCAAAGTGCTCATCCCTAAAGAAAAACAAAGAAGTTGTGGGAATAGAACAGAAGTGATTGCCTGGTACCGTGAAAAGATTCACAGTCTGGTGGCAGTTTGGTCTGTGCTATTTTAACAGTTCCTACACCGTTTGTCTTGACTGAAAAGTTTATTGAAGAGCAGTCAGTGACTAATTCCTGGTAAGTACAAGGCCCATGGCTAGGTTCTGAGAAAATACAGCAAGCTCATTGCTGAGCCTGGTCAACAGCAAGAAATACTTAGTGGCAGACTGACAATAAACTGACAATACATACTGATAATAAATATAGCCAACAAATATTTATTGGAGAACTGCTCTGTGGCCCAAATGCAATATATATGTGGTGATAATTAATATAGATTGTAGAAAGCACTGAGAACAAATGTGTATTAAGTGGCTATAGAAATGAGTATGTGAAAATGGTCTGAGAAATTCTAAGGGACAGGAGTTAGGATACCACACACTGAAGAGTCTGATGGACACTAGAGATATGAGTTTACTGAACACGAGAGATTGCAGGTGAGCTCTCTCAACAGGGAGCAAAGCTAGACTCTAGAATGACATATGCACAGTTGGGAAAAGGAAATGCTGGGGGCTGGAACTCCATTTGTGTTCCATATTGGCCTCAAAACCATAGCTGTCTGCCTTTGATGCCTAAGTGATGAGATTATGTGTACCCAGATACTTAGTGCATATTAATTTTTACAAATCTATATTTCTAAATTAATGAGTCTTATGAGCCCAAGCCATTCAAGGATTTTATCCTTAGAACAACCTATTTTAAATTTGCCAATTTACTTAGCAACTTCATGATGGTCTCAAGGGAGAACTTTCTCGGGTGAGGCAATTGCACAAGGTCAGATGCCATGGGGCATGGCTCACTCTCTGGGAAGAAACTGTCCGATGGCTCAGAACACGAGATGACAAACTTTTAATTGCTTTAAAACCAGGTAACAGTTTATAGATTGGTGGTTGTTTAGTCTTTGCCTCTACTAGCTATCCCACATAGCCCCAAACAGCCAAAGACAAATAAAAGCAATGCTGTGTCTGTGTTTCAGTAACATTTTATTTATAAAATCAAGCACCAGGCAGGGATCAGCCAATGAAGAATGTTTACTTACTCCCTAAATCGTAAGTTATTTCTTTTACCTGCTGCGAAGAAGTGGGAACTAAGTCTTCATCTTTCCTAAATGATGTCAGCTCTGTGGACTTTAAGTCATCTCATGAAAAGCAGTACATTTTTAGGAACACTAGAAAAGCCTTTGGAAACTCCCCCTAAAAATAATCCTTTGCTCATCCAAAGTTAATGTTTTAAGCTCTTTCTCTCCCCCCCCCCCGTCTCTCTCTCGCCTCATCTATTTTAGATATTGAAATCTAAGTTGTACATCAAACTTCTAGAAACAAAGACACTTGAAGATATTTCAGGTTTCCAAGCTTGAAATGAAGAGAAGGCTTTTTACAATTAAGCTTGGTTGTTTAGGGGTTAAGATGTTTTTAGGTCTAGATAGATGTTTTAAGTTGACAATGATGAGATATGATAGATGTGGTTCTACACTCAGAATTTTAGACTCACCAAGATAGGGCATATGTTTCCCTCAAGGCTGCCAAATACAAACACCCAAAACACTATGAATGTAACATTTATATAATTCCTGATTGTTTCATGATTTTTCTTGCCATAGGTAGTTTATTGTATATGTGGGTATAATAATATAAATGTATATGTAAGAAAATTTAATAAAAAAGGAAATGAGTTCTGTATAGCTGCCAAGGAAAGACCTGCCCACCTGGGTGAATAAAATGGACTGTGGCCAACAGACACATCTCCTGTTTCAGAACTCCTGAGGGGCCTAACACTGATTATAGTTTTCTTGGAATATGGCATTTGGGCATCAAAAACAGTAATGACAATTATTCTGGTTTTTCTTTGTCTGGTAGAGGATCTGCGTTTTAAAATGCTATATATTATCTCTATAATCTCACACATAGTATGCTGACTATAGGTTTAAACATGAAAGGAAGGAAGAATCACAGAAAGAAAAGAAGGAGGAAATGGTGGCTGAGAATCCTGCCATGTCTTCTATTTATAAAGCTAGTCAATATTTAAAATTCAGTTAAAAAGAAATACTTCCATCATTAACTAATATTGAACTGTTTATTTAGCAGGGAAGAAATATAGCTGGCTGTCTTAGTCCGTTGCTGCTGCTATGACAATCTGTTATAAAGCAAGTAGCTTGCAAAACAAAGAAATTAATTTCATAAAATTTTTGGAGCCCAAGGTCAAAGCGCCATCAATTTGAGAGGGCTTAGTCTCTCCTTCCAAGATGGTAGCTTGTATGCTGTGTCCTTCTGTGACAAAAAACCTAGAAAGAGCCAGTGTGGAGCACAGTCCACGTGAAGCTGCTTATAGAAGGTGGAGACCTTATCATGGAATCATCTCCCAAAATGCCCCACCCATTAGAACTCACACCAACCAGGAGGTCAACAACTTACAGGTTTTGATGGGCACATTTGACAGATAACACTGTTAGTAAAGGCAACGCGTTTTCATTTCAATGTTGCCTATGTTTTATGTGCCTTCTACTCTTGATAGTTATTGGTACCGCAATGGAAGTGTTAAACCAGGACGGAGTGTGTACCCTTCCAGAAGTATTCCTTGAGCATTGCTCCATGATACTTTAAAAAATCAACTGACTGTCTTACCTTTGTACATGAAATAACATTAGCGAAGAATGATTTAGCAGATGGCAATATGTTTTAGACGGAGTAAGAGCTGGATTCAAATCTTGTCCCTGCGTGGTGTTAGTTTTGTGATTTGGCCTCTCTACCAGTTCAACTATTTTCCCTGAGTAAAATGATAGTAAATGTAATCTTTAGCTCAATGTTTGTTATGGTGATTTAATTTTAGAAGTAAATATTTTTCCTTAATGAGAACTGAAAACTCAGCCCCATATGGAGGAATCATCCAATAAATATTTTCTATGATCATAACAATGCTAATCAGACTGTTACATTTGAAGCTTCTGTATATAATGAAGGGACTGATATTAGCCATTAACATGCATACAGTGTGTATTATGAAATATGAGAAATCTGTGAGATTTTTTTATTTGAAAGTGACTTAATATTTTACCTTAATTGCAATAAAAAATTAATAAGCTTTCTTTACCAGGAAGGGAAAAATTTAGGATGCCATTCTAAACCTATTGTTCCTTGTCAAAGAAATATTGTAAAAGTTGTTACTACCATGTATACACCACGTGGCACAAACTCACAACCTCTATATAGTTTTTAGTGTACTGTAAGTGTGTGCATAAAAAGGAAATCGGGAGGGGGGTGACTGTGGGAAGTGATCATAGGAGTCCTATTTAGCTCTTAGATAGTTTTCTTCATTTTAAAATACCATTTAAGAACTAGCCATGAAAGTGAATCTTCTTATTCCTAGCATATGCAATGAATGTCTATATGAGTAGGTTTTTGTTTAGTATCATCTTGTGTATTTAATGTCAATTAAGAAACAGGCTGTGCTCAGTTGAGTAGAAAGTATGTCTAATGCACACATAACATAAATAGGGACGGGGAGGAAGGAGCAACCAGCTCCAACAAACACTTCAGCTTCTTTTGGAATTTAGGATGGGACAGATTTATGACCTTTTTTTATAGTGGTCAGGAATTTATAGTAAATGGGGTCAAGAGACAATTGGTATGCACAGGGGTCCACAGATGCACATGTACATTATCAGCTTTTTATCAACCATCCATCATTCTTTCTTTCAGGATATGTCAAGACTGTACCACGACGTGGCAATTAGGGCTTACCCTGTAACAAAGACAGACTTGCTTTTATCCCCTCTCTTCACTTTCCCTTATAGCACAGGAAGAGGATTAGTGTTTGGACAGCAAAGTCCACGATTCTACAGGCACCTTTGGCTGCCAACTCAATTATCTTCTCTCAGAACCAGAACTTAGAAGCCAGACAGGGAATAATAATGAAGAGAAAACTGAGGGGAGACCAAGCAGTGATCATTGAGCTAACAGGAACAACCGATGGATCCTTCCCATTTCTGCCCAGTCTCTACTTTCTACTCCAGACATTTTCTCCAAGGCTTTGGATCTGTGAGTACAGACTTTAAAAGAATTTTTTTTTTCCATTTTCCACAAATAGTTTTCTCAGAGTGCTTCTTTGCTTTATGGCTACACTGTATTTTCTCTGCAGCCACATATCCTGTTTATCCACTCCTCCATGTACTCCTGTAAGGACCCCAGGCCACAGCCGACTCCGCCTGCCTGATCCCCCAACTCCACACAACTGAAGAAATACGATGTAGTACTTGCACGATATGCCACTTCCGGGAAATGGTGCTCAGTCACATTCTCCCTTAGGTTTTGGGAACTCTACTGAATCAATAATGATATAGTCAGAGTCCTTTTCAGAGCTAGGGACTATATGAAAGAAAGGATGGGTTGCTTAGGGCATTAATAAGAAATTAAAGCCATGAATGAGTCATAATAGACTCCTTCAAGAAGCTTATCATTGCGCACGCACGCACGCGTGCGTGCGTGCGTGCGTGCGTGCGTGCGTGTGTGTGTGACACTATAACAGGTATGGTTTTAAAACTATTTTTAAATTTATATTATTTATTCTAAGTGTATGAGTGTTTTGTCTGCACACATGGTGTGCATGTCTGGTGCTGGTGCTGGTGCAGTCTAAAGGACCAGAGAAGCTATGTGATTCCCCAGGACTGAGATTACTGATGCTTGTGAACCTCCATGATGGTGCTGCAAATTGAACCTGGGTTCTATAGAAGACCAGCCAGTGCTCTTACCTGCTGAGCTATCTCTTTAGCCCAAAGGTTTTTTTTTTTTTTTTGGTTTGGTGTATGTGTGTGTGTGTGTGTGTGTGTGTGTGTGTGTGTGTGAGCAAGCACATGTGTTCATGCCCATGCAGTACCTTCATAGTCCAGAAGAGGGTGTTGAAGTCCCTGGAGGTATAATCACAGGCAGTAGTGACCCACCTGACACATGATGGGGTCCTCAGTGAAAACAGTAACCAATCTTGCCTTGTTTTGTTTTTGTTTTGTTTCTTTCGAGACAGGGTTTCTCTGTGTAGCATTGACTGTCTTGGACTTGCTTTGTAAACCAGACTGGCCTTGAACTCACAGAGATCCACCTTCCCCTGAGTGCTTGGATTATAGGCATGTGCCCCTGCACTGAGCTGCAGTAACAAATCTTAACCTGAGCCATCTGTCCAGACCCTTTTTATCTTTTATGATATCATAAACAGTTTTCTCCTCAGTAAGTACATTTTCTTACTACCTTGCCTCAGACCCAAAGAATTGGAGCCAAGCAGCCATGGTGAAGCCTCTGTGTCCATAAGCAGAGTGTTTCCTCTTTCATAGGTGACTTTGGCAGGTATTTTAAAACTGACTAACAAGAGAAATCCAAAGCCTGGGGAAGTGGGGTAAACTTGCCCACATTCATAGGTTAGAAACTAAAACTGTTGCCAGCTTATCATCCATTCAGCAAATAGCAGCAAGTGCGTCCCATACAGAATTAAAGGCTATTGCTCTGTATATACAGGAAACAAGACCAAACAAACATACTACAGACATTGGAGATGTTGTATGATATTGTGGGTGGGATGATTAACCTCTTTTTCTGCTCCCCCCCCAATATTGATTGTCAAGCAACCCTGGTTTCTAGTTTCATACCAAAGATGCCAGTCAAATCAAACTGCTCAATGATCCTTTCCACTTAGTTCCAACCTGAGCAAAGTGTCTTGTTAATCAGAAGGAGCTGGTGCCTTCTGCAGAGATGCCCTTTCGGGGCATTTCTTATTCACGGTTTAGAGGTGCTTAGATATGCCCTGCCAATTTTTACAATCCCTCTTTCCTAGCCCACTCCTCACACTTGAAGAAACACTATTTGTCTCCCACAGAAGGCTCCAGTCATCCTGACAGAAATGCCTGCTTTTTTTTTTTCTGTGAGCCACCCATTGCTGGTAAATGGCAGTGACAGGGTTTGCAGGTGTTTGAGCAGAGGATTAAGTTGCACATGGGATTCAAGCCCGGGGGATTGATTCTGAAGCCTTCCTTTCTTTATTCTCATGAGCTTCTTTCCAGCATGTATTGGGAAGCGTGTGCTCCGTTGGTGCAGTTGGTGCTAGCCCAGATATGGGCTGGGAAGGATGAAGAATCAGAAGATGTACCAAGTCATATGTGGCGCTGGGTCCTATAGCTGTAAGTCAGGAGATCAGCTCCACAGCCTCATCGAGCACATGTGGGTTTAAGGACATGACTTAAGTTCTCTACGGGTCAACGTCTTCATCTGTGACACAGGACTCATGACACACAGCTTATATAAATAACTCTTGGTTCTTCGTAACACCAGGTAACAAAAAGCTGGTGTGTTTTTCCAGTGACCAGCCGTCTCCCATTGTTTGGGACTGTTGGTTTATTTCCATCATGTGAAATTTGCAGTGCTAAGTACCAGGAAAAGCCCAAGTAAATCAGACGGGCCCCCCAACTTTAGTTATACACTAGATGTAGGTATCTCCTTGCTACAGCACATGCTTCAGGGAGGCAGGGATAATGTGGCTCTTGTTCTGTGCACAGTAGTGATGTATAGCAACTACCTGTTTAAATACTTAATGAAAACATCAATCGCCTGGGCTAATGAAAATTAAATTAGGTTAAATGTCTAGTCCACAGGATGGCATGTTTTAAACGCCTAGTAAATGTGAGCAAATTTTGTTATGCTCTTTCTTGGAGTATCCTCTAATCTCCTACACTTTACATTCAGGCTTTAAATTATAAGCCTGCCTTGAACGTGTTTCCATTGTACTTTGTAGAGGGCAACTAATGAGACATAGTGGATATGATTAGACGGCCATGCTGTCCTGGGTGGGATAGGGATTGAGGCACTTTAAAGGAAGGTCATTCTCAATCATTACTGCAAGTTTTCCTTGGTGGAGCTTACTGTTTGTCTTCCCGCTTTGAAATGCTAGTGGTGTTTTTCCTTTTCCTTTTGTCCAATTCATCTCTTAATTTGTAACTGAATTTTGCCAGGCCGTGTCACTTCAACTGTATCTAACTTTCCCTGAACCATGTACAGTGTGTGAGCCTCGTTAAGTGGAGCAGGGCAGCAACTGCAGAGCTATACAATAGCTAGGGAGACATTTAATCTGCCTCTTAGACATCCTAGAGGACAGGTCCTGAGATGACACATTTCCCTGGACATGATAAGCCCATCTTCATTCGTGAACTGCCATCACTAAAGGAGGCCAAGGTAACCCATTAACTAACAGCATAGCATTTTTGGTAGGTAAATGTACAGGCGGTGTCTGGAATATTGACATTGTACTTTGAGAACTGCCCAGCTATTTGAGCCCTAAGAAACAGTTAGAAGAGGCCAAGGAAGGAGCTGGAAGGATGGGTGAGCAGTGAAGAGCTCTTACTGCTTGCGCGGAAGACACAGTTTTGGTTCCTAGACCCACACCAGGCAGCTCACAAGCACCTGTAACTCCAGATTTGGGGGATCTGATGCCTTCTTTTGGCTTTCATAGGCACCTGCATCTACTTGTGTGTGCGTGCATTTGTGATGTGTGTGTGTGTGTATGTATGTGTGTTGAGGGGCAAATAAGTATTTAAGAAGAAGAATAGAGAAGCTGCAATTTGAATGTGTGGGCATAATTTATCCTATATAGTATGCCACTTAATTATCTTAACATTTTGTAGTTAGTTATTTAGTTATTTTGTCTTTTCCTTTTTTTTTTTTTTTGTAGAGTCTAACATAGCTTAAGCTGGTCTGGAATTTACTATATATATATATTATAAAAAGTAAAGCAAAAAAACAGTACCACACACATAAAAGTTGTCCTCCTCTCTCTCTTCACTGCTATAGTGTGCCCTGTACCTACAGCCTCCCTTCCTTGTGTACTTTGTAAGGCTCATGGACTCTAGAAACAGAACATTGGCTCTGAGATCCTGCAAAAGCCTCGGGAGATGTTTACAAAATCTGCCCACCATTGAACACATGGAGACCGTTCTTCTTGTTCTCTGCCCAATACAGTTTTCACCAATGTACTCCGTGGAGCTTATTAGATTAAAAGGTCAAACCCTTAGCATGACCTAAAAACCATTATGGTTTGGCTTCTGCCCCCTACCCGTCCCACCCTCAGTCTTTTCCTATCTCTCTTCTTCCCTTCACGTACCTTTCTCTCATTTCCCTTTACTTCTCTCCCCTTCTTCCTCCCTTCAGTCTCACACCATTCTGCTTTGGACCCCTTTTCTCACCAGAAGACTAGAACTCCATATCCACTCACGTTTCACTTCTATCTTCAAGCCTCACGTTGTCTTTAGGGTTGTTCCTTCCTCCCTTTTAAGAAATTAAACCATTAGTGTTGTCAAAATCCCCAGTACCTGTCTACTGAAGACCAGTACGCTTACTTCTTTCTCATACTTCATACTACTAATATGTATAGTTATAGTGGATATCCCTCAATTTAAGAGAACATCTGAAATACTCTGCAATTTTCAGTATTGATGTCCTCTCACCCGAAACCTGAAGCATCCCAAATCGGAAGCATCTGTAGCCCAGTTACAGGAATGAGGTAGGGGATTGTTTCTTGGGCAAGTTTTCTTTTTGTGAGATGGCATGAGCTGTGTGCCATTGTTCACAATTACAGCTAGATTGCTCAGGGTAAGTGAGTTTAGGCATGGGGAGACATTTGAGCTATCTGTTAAGTAAATAAACCATGGAAATATTTGCCTGGAAACAACAGGATACTTAAGAAAAGGTGACAGTTGGGAACTTTGTTGAACTAGACTGGGGTCTTTCATGTATTCACATTTCAGCATTTAACATCTTGCAAGACCTCAATTCCTCCTTTCTCTAGAGAGGGTGTAGCCACCTTTGTGTGTTTTGGATCACAAAAGAGAAAGCCATGTAACCTGTGGCAGGCAACACATTTGCAAAAAGCCTTCCTTTGGCTCCAAGTCATGGTTTCTATACAAAAGTGGGAGAAATCCTCCAGACTGTTCTAAAAGTGAGAGGTCGAAGTGTTATCCCTGCAAATTCTATTAGATGGTTTACTATTAAGATAAGTGTCAGTGCTTGTCAGGCCACTGGAGAGAGAGCGCAACGTGTTCCTGAAGGGGTTCTATGTGGGAGACAATGTTGAGCTCCTAGACAGGGGAGTCAGGAGAGGGCCGTCATCTCCCTTCCAAGATGGGTTACAGCTGCCAGTGGCAAGAACATGCTACGTAATGTGAAATCAAGATCATTGTCTGTGAGCCATCCCTGGCAGTTTCCCCCTGTTAGCACAGATCACAGCATTTCCTAGAGAATGGTTGTACTGAAGTTTCTAGACCCCTGCTATGCTGTCCCAAGGGGAGGAGGATGGCGCTCAAGTGCCCTGCCATGTGACAGGCCCTTCCAAGAGGATGCCTGCTTCTTTTCTGCTCATAGTTTTACGTTCGCCTTCCAAAGGAGCATCCCAACAAAGTCCTGATTCTCCCCTGATTGTACTCATCAAGCAGCGGAAGAATTGAAACAAAGAGCGCTGGCTTTGAACACACAATGCGCTGGATGACTGGAGCTTTATGTCTTGGGGTGCGGAGCCTGTGCCAGGAACACACTGCATACCAAGTAGAAATTCCCATTTGATACATGTTGTATTAAAATCACTGGCTGTGAAAGCTGCCCCCTCACACATGGCTGCATTTGCCATTGGGTGGGGTTCTGGGTTCTTCTGCCCCTCCCATGAGACGAGGCAGATGCATGCCTTCATTTCCATTTAGATGACATTTCTTAATCTCTTATAGTGGGGACATCTACTATTAATTCTTACATCAAATTATTTTAGGGCTTTTTAACATCCTCTACTGAATCTAATGTCATGCTGATGGAGTGTGTTCCAGAGATGTGTAAGCCTCTAATTTAGGAATGTACTTGCTGGAGGCCCGTTCTGATTTTTATAGTGGCCTATTAATAAAACATCATCAGATTAAAATCTCAATGTAAGGAAGGTAAAGCTTTGGGGACATTTTTTTTTTCTTGTTGCCCTGATGCATAGGCTGTAGTGTTCTATGTGTCTTTTTGAATTATTATGTTCAAGTGCTGTGCTCTGTTCTTCCCAGAATAGCCCTACCGCTAGGGCTTGTAAGATTGTCATCAGTCATATATAGAGGAAGAGGTTGGTAGGTCAGGATACTGTTACAAATTCTATGATAGTCACCAGAGAGGAGTGAAAGGAGATTATGCCACAGAAAGACTTTTATTAGGAGAATGGTTTTGTGACCCAAGGGTGTGTGTGTGTGTGTGTGTGTGTGTGTGTGTGTGTGTGTGTGTG
>OU015755.1:78539695-78562904 GCA_907169655.1 Acomys percivali | reverse complement strand
AGGAGCTGACAATCTACTCAGTTGCCCAAGGAAATCCAGTAATGCAGGGTGGATGTAGGAAGTTAACATAAATGTGTATTGACTCCAGCACATGCTTCACTGTGATGAGTTTTTGCTTCTCAGTAGAGTAGGTCAAAAGCTAAAAGTACTCTAAATGTCTGTTGGGCAGAACAGGAGTCAAGACGTGAACCTTCCCGCGTTTCTAATTGCATCGTCAGACCATGGCACAAAGCCATCTTGTTGCTAAGATCCATTGCCTTAAGAAAATGGAATTGGATGGCACCTGCCTGCTGCTCAGTGGCACGAATCAAAGCCCAACTGTTTCACCTTGATTTTTTTCCCCCTCAACCAGATGGAAAATTGGGCAATTCCTCAATTAAATGTCACCAACCCTCGTGCACCCCTAGCAGCAAATGCCTCATTTCTCAGGGGCTTGGCAAGATCTCACCTCTCTGCTCTCTCATTTTCCCTGGCTCAGCACCGGAAAAGTGGGGGCAAAGACACAACTTTTAGCCTGGCTGCTTCTTGCTTTTTAAGACACTCGTTCAGCAGAGGAGGCAGTTTTGTTGCTTGGAACAAGCCCATTTCTTTTCACCTGGTGCGAGACTGTAGAACCTTCCAATTCTCATTCATAATTTCCATCCAACCGGAGCAGACTAGAAGAAAGTGATTTCTCTTTTGTGTATAAATTGGCAAACCAGCCCTACCCTTTTTAGAGCCAGTTCAAAAATAGCTGAAAGCCCTAGTATCTTTAGAGAAGGATCGTTACTATGTTTAGAGACCAAAAATTAGCCTCTATTTCAACAAATATTAACATTTCTCATGTTCATTTGTACTATAGTTAATCAACAAATATTTACCAGTGTCTACAAAGGTCACAAGACTGTAGAAGGGACCAGAGATTTGCAAAGGAAAGTTACCCCATGGGCACTGCCAATGACCTATCAAGACAGGAGTTAGAACTTGTTTAAATAGCTGAGGGCTGAGGTTTGCAAGAGATTAAAAAACTCAAGCAGTGTTGTATTTTCATAAGACGTTGTTTGTTGTGAAGTCACATGGGCTTTTTGGTGAATTTAGGCTTATACCAGGGTCTAAGAAAAGACAAACTGAAATTTGTCCCTGGAGTAGCTAATGGTTGCTGGGGGAAGGGTCATCTTCTTCAGTGGTCCAGCCACACTCCAGTAAATAATCCTCCCACTCCCATTCATGGAGACAGCCCTCATGGTACATTTTGTGTCACACAGACATATCCACAGACATACAAACACAGACACATACATATATAGGCACAGGCACAGACACACAAGGACATGAGCGCTTGTTGGGGGTGAGAAGAAAGACCGTGGGAATGGGAGGAATAAAGAGGGTCATAGAGGGTGAATATGGCCAAAATACATGTATGTAAATGTCAGAGATAAGAGGGAAACATGTTTTAAAGGGTAGTCAGTTGTTCGAGAAAGATTAGAAACTTTTATGTAGGAATTATAGGAACAAAAATAACTCAGTGTCACACACAGAAGCACAGCAAAAGTAGCTCCGAAAAACAATTATTATTATTATTTTTAAAGGCATTGGTTACCCAAGCTGGGCTGGCAAGCACACTTGGCCAAGATGGCTTCTCTAATATGTAGTGCCTCTGTCTCCTCCTACTGGTAGGAGCTTGAGTTCACAATGTGGCATTATTGGCTAATTGGAATATCAGCTCTTTGGTTAGCCCTCACTAAATGCCAAGTCCTTGTCAAGCATCTGATGGAGTTGCCAACCACGAATTAGAAATGTGCATCCAGAGGCTATAGAAATTCTAGAGACTTTGAAACATTCAGGATTCTAATTTGATATGACTTAGGATTCTTAGAAAAAAAAGTTAAGTATAACACAAGGTACCAAAATGTCACATTCTAGATTAATACATTACTCTGAACTGTGTGCCTGATTATATTAAACTTCTCTTTTTTTTTCTTCAGAACTTTTGTGTTTATGACACTACAATTCTGTTCTGTTTTCAAAGATCTTTTTCATCACTTGTTTAAAAAGATTTATTTTATTTTTAAGTATGTGTCTGCGTGGGTATGCACATGTGTATGCATATGCACATGGAGGCCAGAAGAAGGCATCAGATTCCCTGGAACAGGAGATATAGTTGGTTAGGAATTATCTGATATGGATTCTAGAAGCCATGCATGGGTCTTCTGTAAGAACACTGACACACTTAGCCACTGTACCATGTCCTCAACCAATATCATAGTCTTATTTATCTTATCTGTATTCATTATTCCATGTCTTCTAGATTTCCTGACCTCTGAATAATATTTTTGTCCAGCTATTAATTCTTGAATCATTATAATTTATGTTAAAACTACAGAAAAAGGAACACTGAACTCTTCTTAGAATAGACTCAAAATGTTGAAATGGGCTTTATTTTTCCCTTAACTTGAGTTTAAAATAGAAACTGACCAAATTCCCCCATTTTTGCATATACTTGCTTTATAGGAATTGGTCAAAATAAAGCTGTTTTAAAATTCTCTTAACTGTCCTCCTGTTGTATCCAGGAGAGATAATAACAATTTAAAACAAGAATTCTATGAGAGATAATAATAATTTAAAACAAAAGTTTTATGAATAAAGTATTTATAAGATGTTTGCCTTCAGGAGATATATGAAGAAAACCTTTTTCTAATTCTTTGCTTATAGCTGTAGGAGCTTGCCAACTCCATCTATCTGTTTTGCGCTCTCTCTCTCTCTCTCTCTCTCTCTCTCTCTCTCTCTCTCTGTGTGTGTGTGTGTGTGTGCATGTGTATGTGTGTCTTTCCCTCTCCCTCTCTCCCTCCTTCCCTCCCTCCATCCTTGTGTTTGTTTTGTTAGTTTGACTTTATACTTTGAGGGAGACTCTCACTATGTTGCTCAGATAAACCTAGATTTTCCGATTATCCTGCCTCAGCCTCCTCTCTCCAGAATTGTAGGTCTGATCTAAAAGTACAATTTCTTTCTTTCTTTTTAAAAATTTAAATGTATTTATTCAATTGGTTTGCAATATACTCCTATCATTATGACACATTCTAGCATACTGTATTTTTGTTGTCGTCTTCCCACTTCACCTCCCCTATACCTACACTCCCATACCCCTGCTTTGTAACCTTTGCCCCTGAAACCATCTTTCTACTATTGTCCTATTGTCCCCACTCTTCACCCCGCTCCCACCTCTTGGTCTCTTATACTAGTTGTTTCAGGTTTTGCAAGTGTGTGTACTCATTTACATAGATACGTGTTTAAAATAAGGAAGTTTCTGATAGACTGTATGAAGATGTAACAGTGGCCTGCCATTCAACTGTGACTGTGATTGACATCTGTGCATATCACTTCTAAGTGGGAAGTTACAAACTTCTGAGTTTCTTCTAAGTGCCATTGGAGAAAACCAGAACTGTATTTATTTAAACCCCTTGTTGATTTCTGGTGCTCTTCTTTCAGTTGATGCTAGGGGTGTCGATCTGCTTTGAAGAAGATCTTCACTGGAAATTATGTTGATAGAGAATCTCTTCTTGAAGACAGGTGTGTGGATTGTCACTCTGTGATAAAGTTGCAATGACCTGTGTTCTTATCACTCTAGCACTTAAACTACTATTGCATAGCCAAGAAATGATATTTCAAGAGATAAGTTTTAGACAATCTGCTTTAATGGAATCAATTTCTTCTAAAAAAAAAAAAAAAAACCCTAATTTATCTGAAAACATAGACTTGAGGTAGCACAATGCCTTGTAAGCACAGGGAGTTAGTAAATATTGGTAATATTAAAATTGGACATGAATCTCTTTCATACTCAGCCATACAATCTACTTCAATGCCTGGGATGGGGTGGGGACCTGAGAATTTAATTCAGTAGGTAGGTAGTAAAACCAGCCATGAAGAAACTATGCTATCTCATGCTTAGTGGAATAAAAACAGGATAAATGGGTAGAATAACATTGACTTCTGGGAACATAGTGTGCCCTAAGGCATACAAAATTCACTTGAATTTTATTCTCTCTTAAAGGTGAGGAAAAGGTGTCAAAACCGCCTGCTATATCTCTTTCATTTCACAAGAAGGACATGCTGGCCTAGGCTCAAGATTCAAAGTTAGTGAGTATGTCCCTGCAGGCTTCACTCCCCTTGTAACAGCTGGGCTCCCTTTGAAGGTAGCTTTGACTCCTTTCAGCGCAGAATCCGTCAAATGTGACAACTGGTACTCAGTGTAAGAGACTGTGAAAGCAATTTTATAAAGCTAGAGTAGAAATTAGGCCATTACTAAATTCATTTGGACCAATCTGTGTAAATGGTAAGTCTACACAGGATCATTAAAAGCATTTAAAACTGTGATCCATGGAAAATATCTTGGATGCCCAGCAATAAGGAAGTGATTAAATTATCTCTTTTCTAGCCATCAAAAATAAAACTATTGGATATTTTATGATATAGAAGAATGTCTATACTGTAATATATAAAAGTATGTACTATATTATAATACAATCTCTTGAATCTATTTATGCATTGCCTATTGCTAGATAGGACTGCTACTTTTTCAAACTCTTTCCAAAGATAACTTTCCAAGTGGTTGAAGTGCTTGATGCACAGGGATGAAAATAAAGATCCCCAGAAACCACATAAATGCCAGGTATGTCCTTTAATTCTAGTGCTCTGAAGTTAGAGCAAGCTGTCTAGCCAGACTGGCTGTATCTGCCTGCTCTGTGTTCTATTGAGATAACCTGCCTCAAAAGTAAGGTAAAGTGTGCTCTAGGAAGACTCCTCATACACACATGTGCAATAACACACATGTAAACTTTAACCATACAAATACAAGTATGTCCATTCACATGCAAGTGCACATATACAGGAGAGAGAAAGGAAGACAACACTATGACACTGTGCAAACAACAGATAATCCAGCAGTATTTGTAATGTAAAATCGTTAAAAATAATCCAAAGGTGTAACCCATTAAGTCACTGGAGCTCCCTAGATATCTAGCAGTAGGGACTAAAGAGGAACTTTGTTTGTTTCATTGAGATGCAGATGTTTTGTATAAGAGGAATGAAATATGCATGTTAGATGGACAGATATAAGTAAAAATCATATAGAATTTGATTTTTAGAAATAGTTTGAAATTATAAGGACTTTATAAATAAATATATATTATATCTATAAATATATCTATATATAATTACTTCACCTTTAAATAAAGCTCTAGATCTGATACGTGAAAAGTACTAAAGAACAAAAAAAACCACCACTGAATCTCAGGAATGTTACTAATTCAGATCTGAAGTAGAAATGTGGGAGCTGAGTGTGGGTTATCATGCATGGCCAGAAAACATGTCACATATCAATGGCTGCTGAGACTATGTCACAAAGGATAAGGAACTAGCTTGAGGTTTCTAGTAGATAGTGACAGAAAAGTGTTACAATAATTGTAATAGCCACAATACTTCCACAGTCATAAATTTGTGAGAATTATAAGTGGCTGGAAAGATAGCCCAGGGTTAAGAGAAGTTTTTGCTTTTTTTAAAAAAAAATCATTTTATTAATTATTCACTTTACATCCCAGTTGTAGCTCCCTCCATCCTCTCCTCCTGGTCTCACCCTCCCTCCCTTTTTACCTTACCCTCTCTACCCTACTCCTCAGAGAAGGAGACCCCAAGCCCCACCCTAGCATATCAAGTCCCATCAGGACTGAGCAGATCTTCCTCCCTTGTGGTTTTGCAAGGCAGCCCACCAGGGGAAAGCGACCAAAAAGCAGGCAACAGAGTCAGTCCCCCTTAGTAGGAAACCCATATTAGAACCCAAGTGCCTATCTTTGACATCTCTGTAGGAGGCCTAGGTCTAGCCCATGCCTGGTCCTTGGATGGATCTTCAGTCTCTACAAGCACCCGGGCTCTGATTAGTTGGCCCTGTTAGTCTTCTTATGGATTTCCTGTCCCCTCTGAGTGTTTCTATCCTTCCCCCAGTTTCTCCACAATACTCTCTGCACTCCACCCAACGTTTGGCTGTAGGATTCAGCTTCTGTTCTCATCAGCTGCTGGGTAGAGCCACACAGAGGACAGTCAGGCTAGGCTCCCCTCTGCAAGCATAGCAGAGTATCCTTAACAGTGTCAGGGCTTGGCTGTCTCTCATGAGGTATGTCTCAGGTTGGGTGAGGCATTGGTTGGGCATTTCCTCAACCTCTGCTTTATTTCTTCCAGACAGCCGAAATTTAGTACCCAGCAACTGTGCGGGGTGACTTACAGTCACCTATAACTCCAGCTCCGAGAGATAATGACACCTTCTTCTGTTCTCTTTGAGCATCTGTACCTATGCTCTGTGTACTTACCGAGACATACATACACACCCACAAAAAGAGGATGGCTTTTTAAAAAAATCAGTGATTCCACAAGGCGTGGCTAGAAACTGAGTCGTATTAAAATTTAATAATTAAAAACAAATTTAAATAAATAAATAAATAAAAGGATAGAATGAGTCAAACGGGCACCCTATCTTCCTTGTAGAGACAGAACTCAGAGACGTTCAGTCATTGACACAGCCACGTTGCACTTATTGGAAATGTAAAAGCAATCGAAGAGAAGGATAATGGAGCAATCTGCCTCGTCACATGGAATCATCCATCTACAAGGATTCTTCCAGTTGTGAGCACCAAAAATTAGTTTTTCGTCTTGTATGTGCTTCTTCACAGTAGTGCACACCATGACTTCCAACATAGTCACAGCCCCTAAAACTGAAGGAGGCTATTCTCAAACTGCAGCTATGTTAAATACAGACGACAGAGGAGCATGGGAAGCAATCCTTATTAACAATATTTATACTGTACGACGCTCCCAGAACACACCCACCCTAGTTTCACATAAAAATATTTAAGGAAGAAGCTGAGGCAAGAGGAATGTGTACACTGTAGTTTGGAAGTGATTTTAAACCAGTCAGCCTTTACTCATAATTAATATGCTCATGTGCGGGAATCACCTGGGATCTCGTGCAACAGACAGCCTGCTTCTGTTGCCCTTGGGAGAGGGAGAGGCATATCCTGCTGTTCTGATAAGCTAGTAGGCCAGGCTGACACACTGTGCGTATAGGCTGGAAGGAATGCTCAATAGTGGTTTCATTGAACTCAGTGATTTAACCCTTCTCCTAGACTATTTATGGAATGGCAGCGATGTAGATGGATATCAAATAGAGGTACTTTTGTGATATGAATTCTGAACTATTAAGTTTGTAGACGGGATAATGATACTAGGTAATCAATGGTTAGCTCACTTTAATAAGGATAACAGGATTGGTATCCACCATTGAAAAGAGGTACTGTCTGGAATAGCTTTAAATACCTCAGAGGAAGGAGAAAACTACAGGACTGTGGATGAAAAATGATTGACCATGAATTAATTGTGCTGAGTGATGGACCCATTAGAGTTCTTTACCCTAGGCTGACTAGGACATATTTGAAAATTCTTATGAGCAAAGTTGTTTTTAAATTATTGAATATGCATAGAACATAAAGATTACATGAGTGTGTGCTTTGCCTATTCTACACTCCAAAAACTGTAAATGCTTCAAAATGCAAAACTTTTTGAGTATCCACATTTTACTACAAGTAGAAAATTCCCCTGATGGGTTAAGAACAAAATGCAGATGCATAAATTTTTAAAGGCCTCCCAATCCCTTTAAATTGTGCATACAAACTTTATTTCATGTACAAAATAACTAAACATATTACATAAAATTGCTACAAGGCTAGCTGTGTATGTGTATATATATATGTACACACACACACACACACACACATGGGGGGGGAACACATATTCTTGTTTTTAAATATAGAGTGCTTGTTTTTTGTTTTTGAGTGCAGCTCCATTGATTTAATTGTTTAGTTGATAATGTGATATCTTGAGGTTAGGTCCCTACTCTAATATATATGATATTATATGTAATATACATATATACATATGTACATATATATGTATATACATATATACACACACTTGTGTGTTTGTATATATATGTGTGTGTGTATGTATATATATGTACATGTGTATATATGTATATATGTATATTACATATAATATCATATATATTAGAGTAGGGACCTAACCTCAAAATATCACATTATGTATGCATTTATGTATTTCGAAATCTGAAAAAATTTACAAACCAGAACTGTTCAGATAAGAGATAGTCAAAGTGTGCTACTAAATATAACAGGGAAATAAGGCAAGGCTTTGTTGTTGATCTTTTCCATAGTTTTTAGTTAACAACCCCCAACCCGTGTGTGTGTGTGTGTGTGTGTGTGTGTGTGTGTGTGTGTGTGTGTATGTGTGTATCAGAGAGAGAGAGAGAGGGAGGGAGGGAGGGAGGGAGAAATGGGTTTTTATAAAGCTGCTGAGGATTGAACTCAGGGTTTCCAGCATGTTGTACCACGGGGTCACATCCCATGCTGTGGAATCAGTGGAAACTAAACTAAATTAGAAACAGTAGGATCATGGGAAGCATGGGGTGTCAAGCAACTGTCAAAGTTTGGAACAAGAAAACAAACTGATCTGAGTTGAGTTTTACTAAAATTCATCTAGATTTGCCAATTTGAATGAATGACTTTAAGGGAAGGTAGGTTGGGACAGCTAAGAAAGTTTGCCTGTGTTCTAGGCGAGAGATCAAAGACCCAAACACAGATGGATGGCGGAAGAGATGATAACTTCTTGTGTCTAGTCCTTCCCTACTTAGTTATTTTGGTTTGGGTTTTACAGCACTTGGTTGGAACCTAGTCCTTCTGTGTATGCTCTTGTGTGTATGTGCCAAATGCTTGGAGTTCCTTCACCAGCCTGTGTAATGCCCCTTTAACAGAGTTTTATACAAGGGACATACAGGGAACTAAACACTGTAGCCCTGCAGTATGTGGGTGGGTTCTTAAAAAGAAATGTATGCAGTTTCCTGTATGCTTCTTGGGTTTGTGAATCGAAGAAGGAAGTAAAGATGATCATCTTGGTTAGAGGTAGGCAGTGAAAGGCTTGAGCTACAATCATGTTTAATCCCAATGGCATTATTTGGATTCATTTTGTTTGTTTGTTTGTTTTGCATTTGTCATTACCGTCATTGTCGTCGTCATCATCATCATCATCATCATCAGTTATTAGGGTTAGGAGGTATATGTTCCATGGTGCATGTGTGGGAGTCAGAGACAACTTACAGGACTTGATTCTTTCCTCCAAAATGTGGATTTGGGACCAAACTTACATCACTGGGCTATGTGGCAAGTGTCTTTATAGGCTGAGCTATTTTGCCAGCCCTGAATCCGTGATGTGGTTTATATATGGTAAGCACAAAGTCAGAGAAATAATTCATACATTTTAAATATTAAAAACTAAAATGACCTTAAAGTTGTATAATGGCCAGATTCTTTTTATGACAGTCAGAAAATGGATGTCTTTGTAATTTATTTGACAGTGTAAGTATGCAAAACAAGTGGTTACACAGACTGCTACTGATGCTGCAGGCTCCCTCAGTCTATCACCCCTGATCTTGTCACTGTGTCTTGACTGTACAGGTGTATTCCCAAAAGAGTTGGTTTAAATCTTTTTCCATTTCAAGACTTCATTTTCACCTGAGTCAAAGTACTTGTGTAAAGAAGTTTCTACAAAAAAAAAAAAAAAAAAAAAGACACACACTATTTTTGTCCTTGTAAAATTTTTCTGTAAGTCTGTATTTCTCCAAACTATACAGTGTGCCTATGTCTACAATTTCCCAAGGCTGAGATGACACCAGCCTGGACTTTTAGCTCAGGGCCTTTCAGGATTTTGAAATCAGAACAAAAACAAGGCACACAACAAGGAAAAAGAGAGGCAGGTGCTGATTCAGTTTCTGCGAGGCTCTGTGTTAGATACCTATTGGCTTGTTTCTTCATTTCTTCCAAGATTTCCATGTTTTCTTTTAGGTCTGACCTTAGAAATTGGGAGTAAATCTTCTCTTAGAATTATAACGCTGGAGAGATGACTTTTTACACCTGACTTTTAACACTGGTATGGGAACTTATTTTCAGCATAGGTGGTAGGAGAAGAAGAAGAAGGAGGAGGAGGAGGAGGAGGAGGAGGAGGAGGAGAAGGAGAAGGAGAAGGAGAAGGAGAAGGAGAAAGAAAGAAAGAAAGAAAGAAAGAAAGAAAGAAAGAAAGAAAGAAAGAAAGACCATACTGATTTGTAAGGGAAGCCCCTTTTTCTAGTGTCTCTGATGATAAACAAGCAGATCTATGTTCAGTGCATTGCAGGGTCTTGACACAAGCACATTTCATCATGACCCTTCCACTGCCTAACTGCTCACATGGCCTTAGAAATCCTACTTGGTAAATCATGTGTCTATTTAAATCCTAGAACTGTGCCCAGGAAGCAGATTACATGTAACTTTAGTTTCTGCCTCGAAGGATAGGCGAACCAAAAAACAAACCCATTGTACAAATGTTAATGAATTAAACTTTTCCTAGAAATCGTGCAAATTTCTGAATATTGTTTTAAAGTACCCAAAGTGATGTGCAAATTTCAGCTCTTCCAGGTAACACCAGAAACACTGCGTATAACTGGTAATTAACAGGAAAAGATGAGACAAAGAAATGCCTTTTTAATGGCAAGGAAAAATAAAGAGCGTGTGTAAGAAATGTGTAATGCACTATATGGACCCTTCTAGAAACCATTTGACAGTTGGAGAGACATATGCTGAGGTGGTCTGTCAGCATCTGTAATGATTAGTATTTAACTGACTCTGTCATAGTCATAGGAACTTGGATGTGAAATGTCTTTGCTGATGATCTATCTACTAGCTTTTAATTTCACATACTTGGGCTGCTGAAGAAATGGCTCACTGGGTCAGAGCAACAGCTACACAAGCTCCTAGTCACTGTTTTATTGCTGCAAAGACACATCATGATTATGGCAACTCTTGTAAAAGAAAGCACTTAATGGGTGGGGGGCTTGCTTACACTTTAATCCACTATTATCACAGTGGGGAGCATCGTTGCAGGCATTGAAAGCCTGGTGCTGGAGAAGTAGTAGAGAGCTACTTCCTGATCCACAGGCCAAAAGAGAGAAATGCTGGGTGGGCTTTTGAAAACCTCAAGTGGTCTCCATCCCCCACTACCACCCCTCCAACACCCCACCTCACCCCAGACACTTCTTCCAACAAGGCCACTTCTCCTAATCCTCCTAATCCTATCAAAGAGTTCATTCTCTGGTGAATAAGTACTGAAATGTTTGAGCCTATGGGAGCTATTTCTATTCAACCCATTGTAGAGTAACTAAGTGGGATGTTTAGAGAACCAGATCTTAGTGCACAGTGTCTGAAAGAAATGCAAAGGAATTTTGGTGGAATTCAGGTGGAATGCTTTCTGTCGTTGACCATTGATGAGCCATGGTGCACCTGTGCAGACAAGAAACCTTATGGAAGTACACAGTAAAGCATCCACTTCCCCTATAACTTAATTGAGGCTGTTCACTTCACATCATTCCTTCTCTGAGAACCTGTTTTGTGGACAGTTTCTTAGAAGCTCAGCATGAGTTGAAGAGTTTAATAGTCTTATAAAGGAGGGAAATTCCTACAGACTTGAGCAGGGAACAGAGATGCTTTAAGGAACATCTCCCAGAAGAATGAGTGCATAGTTGAGGCTCATGAGATGAGTGGGATTCAGTTAGTAGATAGAAAGAGCCCAGGGTTGGATTGAGAGAGGGGAGGAATGGTGGCCTCCAACTACATGCTTTATATATTTGTTTTCCTGTGCCTTGTCTGAACAGCTTGAATATGGGATGTTCCACTAGAGTCCATGCTAAATACTTGATCTTCAACTGATGGTGCTGTCTGGGAGACAGTGTTTACGAATACTAGCCTAGAGAAGAAAGTAGACCCCCAAGGAAATGCCTTTTTTTCTCCGTTCTTTTATGTGCCCCCATAAAGAGCAACTCCTGCTTCCATCTTCTCTCATGACTGTAATGTGCTCAGCCACACTGCAGGGCCATATTCAACAGAGCCATGGGCATCATTTGAATATACTCAGAACAGGATGTGTGGATTCATGTGGTTTGTCTCTATTTTGACTTTAACTACAAAAGCTGAGCTGAGGATAAGATTACATTTTTACCTGCCAGACTCTTCCTTAGTTTTCAGTGCTATCTCAGACATCACCTGTTTCATGAGCTCATTTGATTACACCAGAGTATACTGTCTCACTTTTCTCTGATGATTATGAGTTTGAAGAGAAAGGGGGATGGGGAAAGGTTCGTGATGGCAACTCACAATAGAGACACGTAGGAATTTCTGAGGTGGTGTTGTATAATATGGTGACTATAGATACAATTATAATGTGTATCACATGGAGCTGGAAGAAAGAACAGAGAATGTTTTCATAAATACAATAGCTGTTTAGGGAGAAATATTATTTTGACCCAAAGCCACTTACAAAAGAAAGTTTTTTTTTTTTTCATTTTATGGTTCCAGAGGGAATGGCAAAGAAGACTTGGCAGCAGGCAGTTGGAGTCATGAGACTGCTGACCATATGTCATCCCGTAGAAGCACAGAAAACAAACTGGAAATGGAGTGAAGTTAAAAACTCACAAATCTCGCCCCCAGCAACATGCACCCTCTGTCAGCAAACAGCGCCACCTACTGGGGAATAAATATTCAAATACATAAGCCTGTGTGGGCATTTCTCATTTAAGCTCCCACAATGAGTTACCATACAAAGTCAAGCAGTAAAAATATAAGAGAGGGCTGGAGAGATGGTTCAGCAGTTAAGAGCGCTGGCTGTTCTTCCAGAGTACCTGGGTTCGATTTCCAGCAACCACATGGTGTCTCACAACCATCTACAATGAGGTCCAGTGCACTCTTCTGGCATGTAGTTGTACATGTGAATAGAGCATTCAGAAACATAAATAATTTTTAAAAATATAAGAAAACAATAATAACAACAAACAATGATGATGACAACAGCAACAACAGCAAACTCTTTTTATCATCCTTTCCAATGCCTCTGTTAAACTCTATAGGGAATGGATGAAAGAAGCTTTTGTGGCTGCAACTCTTTGGAATTCTTTGCACAGTTCATTTATCTTTATGGCACACTTGAATTTTTGTTCTTTAATACAGAAGTCATTAGGCTTTCTGTGATTTCACTTGCATGCATGCATACATGTGTGCATGTGTATTACACATTTTTATCACCTACATAGGTTTAATGCAAGCATTTCTAATTTATTAAAATTAAAATTTCCTCCTGAGGATCCAGTTTTTTCTTTTAAAATGAGATTTATTTATTTTTTTATGAATTTATTTTATATGAATATTTTGACTGCATATTTGTATGTATGCATACCATATATGTTCCCAAGACCTATGGATGTCAGAAAAGGGCATGAGATCCTCTGGAACTGGAGTTACAAATAGTTATGAGCAGCTGCCATGGAGTACTGGGAACCAAGCCTGGCTTGTCTGGAAGAGCTATACATATTCCTAAACACTGAGCCATCTCTCTAAGTACCCATGAGAACCTCTTATAATCACACATGGCTCTTTCTTCTTTGCCCTTTGGTTCCCTGTAACTAAACCTTGGTCTTGAAGATCCATCCAAGTCTGTACATGTATACATCATTTTTTCCTTTTTCTTAATGTTATTATACAGTTGTATATATGCTCCATCATTTGTTTATCCATTTATGTTTCGAATCACATACAAGCTATTTCAATTTCTTAGTTGTAAATCAAACCACAATCAATATTCCTGTACCTGTTTTGTGTGAAAATAGTTTTTATTTCTGTGGGAAATTTAAGAAGTGTATAATTGGACAAATGCCAAGGAATACAATTGCAGGGTCAATGACAGTAGAATACTCAATTTAAAGCACCAAAACAATAAAAACAAGCTTACAAAGCAGGCTTTAGACTGTTGGTATACTTTTAAAATCTATTTTTATTTTGGGTTCCTTAAATCTCTTTCTCCCTACTTTACCCAATCTCTTCCAACAGCCCAACACCAGGCAGGGTAGAAAGAAGGTTAGTGGGAAGAGAGGGTGTGGTTTTTCTCAGCTAATTCCTGCTGTTCAGTGTCCTTGAGTTTCTTGGGGCAAGTCCAATCTTCTTTCAGGATATCTCCAACTTCTCATCAAACTGCTTCAACAGCAACCAGGGACAGCAGTGGAGAGTACCAGCAGCCTTCTCCTTTCTCAGAGCACCGGTTCGAGGTCAGCCTAGTCTACAAAGAGAGTTCAAGACCGCCAGGGATATTACACAGAGAAACCCTGTCTTGAAAAACAACAGCAGGCCTCACATGGTAGCACATGCCTTTAATCCCAGCACTCAAGAGACAGAAGCAGGTGGATCGCTGTGAGTTCAAGGCCAGACTGGTCTGCAAAGCGAGTCCAGAACAAACAAGGATACACAGAGAAACCCTATATCGAGAAGAAAAACAGCTTAAGAAGATCACATGCCCTCTCAGAAAGCAATTATCAGCTATGGACCCCTGGGATTAAAATAAGAACATGTTTACATGTAAACCAAAACTTCTTCATCAGACTTTCTCATTTCATAATCATGCTGGCAGTGCCTGGGTATTCCACTTCCTTCTTATTCTACTTGGCACTTGATGTCACCAATTTTGTTTTTAAACCATCTTATTAGGTGAAGTGTGGTGTCTCATTGCAGTTTTAATTGGCATTTCCCCAATAGTCAATGACATTGAACATTGTGTGTAATTATTCACCATCTGAATATCCTGTTGAGTGAGAAGCTGTCTTAATTTTCATTCATCTCCGATTGCATTGTCTCATTTTTGCTGTTGAGCCAAGCCCCTTCTGAATGTGTTCAAGATGCTAGTCTTGTTGGCTATACATGAGTTTGCTAATGTTTCATCTCAGTTTATAGCTTTTATGTCCTCTTTCCATGACGTTTCGGACTTCAAGTTTTTAATTTTGCTGAGACACAACTTTTAGTTATTCACTTTATAACACAGATACTCAGTGCCATGCTTGAGGGTCTTGCCTTAAGCCATTAAGCCAGTCAGTCTCTGTCTCTAACTCAGTCTCTGGATCTCCCTTCCCCTCTCCCTTTCTCTCTCTCTCCTCCTCATCCTTCTCTTCTTCCTTCCTCTCCTTTTTCTCTTCATCTCTCCCCCTCGCTCTTCTCTTTTTCCTTCTTCTCTTCTTCCTCCTCTTCTTTTCTCTTTTTGACTCCCAAGAACCATTTCTTTCTGCCTCTCTCTTCCCTCTTTTCCTCCCTATAAAGCTTTACGGGCTGATGTTCTTCCTCTGCTCCGTGACCTAGTTTGAGTTACTGGGTGAGATGAGTTGTGAGGAACAAGTTCCTTTTATTTGCCTCATCAGCGTCAGCTTCTAGTATCTTCTGAACTTTCCTTCTTCCTCCAGTTAGAGGGTGTTTCGAATTAGAGGAAACAGAAACTTAACAGTTACCTTGGTAGAGAAGTTCTAAGATATTCTAAATGTTCAATAAGATGTGTTGGGAGTGTGCTTCTGAGACAGCCAGGGAATAAAGGGGCCTGCCACCAGGACTGAACTCTGGCTCTAATCCCCTGGGCCTATTAGGTAGAAGGAGAGAAATGATGCCTACACATTGTCTTCTCACTTCTACACAGGCTCTGTGGAATGACAAGAATAGCCAAGAAGAGACTTGGTACCCTATGAGCATATACAGGGGGAGGAAGTTCCCCTCAGGAACAGTCATATGGGAGGGGAATAAGGGGAAAATGGGAGGGAGGGAGGAATGGGAGGATACAAGGGATGAGATAACCATTGAGATGTAATATGACTAAATTAATAAAATATATTTTAAAAAAGAATGGACATGTTTTATCTCTAATTATAGAATACAGACACACATACAGTGTTTCCTCTTATTTTCAATTTCTGGAGAATGCTGGTTTTTTTTGGTCATTGACTGCTTAATCTGCTGAACTTTCCAGTGCTCTGGAGCCTTCCTACAGTGCCATCTTTTTGTCCCTGCTTATTGCCTTTACCTTTCATCTCCAATACAGAGTCCCATTGGCTTCTAAGGCAGCATGATCTTACAAGCTAAGGATGCCAGTGTCCTGAGAATTGGCAATATTTTGATTAACTATATGTGGCTTAAGGTGGTGTGTTGTTGTTTTCAATGAATTGATCCATTACTTCTGAGATGTCAAGTCAATGAGCATAAAGTTGTTTGTAGGACTCTCTTTTTATTGTCATAGAATATGTAATGATTCCTTATTTGTTCCTGATTATGACAGTTTACCTCATCCCTCTTGCAAGACGTATGGTTTTGAAGATAGAGTTTTTGGTTCCATTGATTTTATTTATTTCCTTTCGATTTTAATTTCAATTCCCACTAATTTCTGCTTTTTTATTTCCTTCTCTTTTGCTTTCAGCTTGTTTTGCTAGAAAATCATGTTGTTTACATATCTCCTCACATTTGTAGTGCTAGCATTCAGTGCTGGATATTTCTTGGTATTACCGTGACTCCATCTCACATTTCTGATGCACTGTGTTTATGTTCATTAATCTCTCTGTGCCTTTAAAATTTCCCTTCAAGCCTGGACCTGTTGCTTCTTTAAATGAGCATATTTAATTTTCCTGTGTTTATATACTGGTGGAGGGTTAGGGATAGGTGTTAGGGTTATGGTATAGGGTTAGAGGTTAGGGGTAGGGCTAGGTGTCAGGGTTAGGGTAAGGGTAAGGGTTAGGGTTAGGGTTAGGGTTAGGGTTAGATTTTAGGGTTAGGGTTAGGGTTAGGGTTAGGGTTAGATTTTAGGGTTAGGGTTGGGGTTAGGGTTAGGGTTAGATTTTAGGGTTAGGGTTGGGGTTAGTGTTTGGGTTTTAGTTAGGCCTTGCCAGGACACAGAGGAAGAGGACACAGGCACTGCAGATGAGACTGGATAGGCTTAGGTCAGATGTTAGAGGAGAAGAGCTCCCCTTTCTGAGGATTAAGGGACAGAGTGAGAGGGTATGAAGGAGAGAGGGTGGGATTTCTTTCTGTTTGAAGTTCCTTTATGGCCAGAGAAAGTATTAAACACATGACTGATTATTTAAAATCGGTCAAAGTTTTTATTACTGCCCACTGTGCTACTCATTTTACTGAATGCTCCAAAAAAGGAAAGCCTATTGAAGAAGGAAGCTTTTTTTGATATGGGGTGGAATATTCTACAATTGCCCAATATGTTCTGTTGACTGTGTTGTTTCCATTGTCCATGGTGTTGATTTCTCCGCAAAGTAAGTCAGGCAGTTATTTAGAAGGATGAGGTGGGTGCTAGAAGTCCTCATTTCTTCTTTCAAACAAATCACCTTTGCTTTATGTACTTTGTGGTTTTCTTATTTGTCATATACACAGTTAAGATCATTATGTCTTCCAGGTAGAGGGGAATTACTATGTCCCTCTTGGCTTCTACTATTGGTACTGTCTATATGCAATATTCATGTTGTCACCCCGTTTTGTGTACTGATGTTTTCTTGAAGCACCTTTGCCATGAATTCATGTTGACCCATGTATGGATTGAATCAAGGTGCTTTCTTATAAGCGTTATACAGTTACATTATGTATATATTTAACCTATTCCACTAAGTCCTGCTTTCAAATTAGTTTTTCTAGACCGTTCAAAATTACTTTACACATATAAAAATTCAGTGTTATATCTTTATGAAGAAGAATGTTAGAAACTTCTTATTGATTTTAAAATTGTAGCAAAATAGACAGTGTGGGACATGCACAGGATAAGATGGATCAATGGAGACAACTGAATTGGGATAAATTTCATGTTCATGGTAAATTGATTCTTGCTTAAAGTATTAAATTCAATGGAAAAAGCTCACTTATTTCAACAAATTGTGCTAGAGTAAACAGATACGCACATGTAAAAGAACTCAGAATATAGGTATAAAAAACAACTAAAATGATACAACTTTTCAAAAGCAACAGACTAAAAAACCCTTTGTGCACATGGACTAGGCAGCCATTACTTTTCTATTCCACTAAAAGCAGGGCAAGAAGATAGAGTCTCCACACTTGAGTGGAGAGAGGGATTTGACTTTCTCAAGTACTCTGGTGCCTCACATTTGACTATGTCCCCTGGCAGGGGACACCTAGTGGCACTCAGAAGAAGGACAGCAGGTCACTGAGAAGAGACTTGATACCCTATGAGCATATACAGGGGGAGGTAATCCCTCTCAGGAACAGTCATAGGGGAGGGGAATAAGGGGAAAATGGGAGGGAGGGGAGAATGGGAGGTTACAAGGGATGGGATAACCATAGAGATGTAACAAGAATAAATTAATTAAAAAAAAAAAAGATAGAGCAGCCTTTTTCTGTCTATGTGGCAATTGTTAATGAAAGCAAGCAAGTCCATACAATAGTTAAATGTCTGTTCCTATGACAAATATGTAAACTGTTGGTAGCCTGGTGTTGCAAGTTTAAAAATGGTGTAGCTGTTCTGCACAGTAATCTGGCAGTTCCACAAATGGTTAAATGTAGAGGGACCACACGATACAGCAGCTGTGCTCCTTGATAAACATAAGGAAAGATGGCATCCACTCAATATTGTGCATCTAATAGCCTGAGCATAAGCATCCCCAATAAGCATTCATAGTAGCTCAAAGGAAAAACACCTCAAGCATTCTTCATTGATGAATGAGTAATTGAAATGTGATATGTCTATGAAATGGACTGCTATTTGGTCAGGAAGTGAAATATTAATATATGCTACAACCTAGAGAAGTCTTAGAATTGTAAGTCAGTGGGACAAGAGGCCAGTTGTGTATTGTTCAGCATACAAAGCATAGCTAGAATAAGTCCTTACACAGATGCAGAGGGTGGCAAGATGGGAAGAAATTGTGTGTGTTTTCTAATGTTCATCAAACTATACACTTTAAAGGGCAAATTTAGTGGTATAGTGATTGTATCTTGCAAGTCTTAGAAAAATAGATATTTTCAAAAATTTAATTAATACTTGTCATTTCATTATGTGTTTTAATTTTGCTTCCTATATTTCACTCCTGACATCTTATAATTTTTCATCTCTGTAATGTAATGTGTCTTGTATATCTTTTGAAGTGATTGTTCTGAGTCTTACAATAGTTAAAAATTAGACTTACAGTAAGCTACTACTATCAACATTTCATCTCTTTAAATGAAGCATGGAAACGTCTATTTTAGAGCCTTAGTTTCTCACAATGAAGAACATTGTATTGGCTAGCTGACGGTTAGTGTTGATTTCAAGCACCATGGATGCTCTGACCTGCAGGATGCCTGCTGTGTATTGTACATTTCTCCTTCCCTCAGTCTTCCTTCATATCTGATGCCCACACTTGTTCCAATATTTTTCTTTAATGTTTTCCTTTCCTTGGACAACTCCCTGTGGTAAATTCTTCAGAGATAAATTATTTTACCCTCACCACACACTTGAGAATATTTTTACTTTCCCCTTTTATAAAATGTGGGGATAGTTTTACTTGATAAAGAATTCATGGTTGTGGGCTCCAACTAAGAGCACTGGCTGCTCTTCCAAAAGACTCAGATTTGGTTTCCAGTCTCCACAAGGCAACTCACAACCATTTGTAACTCTTGCTTTCATAGGTGCACAAAGCAGACCCTAAGCCATGTACATACATACAAGTAAAACAGGTATGCACATAAAATAAAAGTTAACATACATACATATTGAAAACAAGAATTAATGGCTGATATATATCTGATATAGAGTTTCACTTTGTAACCTTGGCAGGCCTTGAATTCATAGAAGCCTACCAGTTCCTGCCTCCAAGTATGGAGATAAAAGGCATGTGCCACCACCCTGGCTAATTTTTTTTTCTTTTATTGCTTGAAAATAAGATGCCACTTTCTTTTGGACTTCATAATTCCAAGTGAAATCTAATATTTTGGTTACAATTTTCTAAAGTCAATGTGTTATTTCTCTCTGATTTTAGGATTACTTTTTACTTTAATTTTCACACATTTAATTATGATGTGTTTTGTTGGTGTCCCTGGGTACATAGAGTTCATTGCTTTTTATAAATGTATAACTTAGTGTCTTGCAACAAATGTAAGAGTTTTCAGCAAATACTTTTCTCATTTCCTTTTTCTTCTTTCCTTTTAGGGGTCCCGTGATAGCTGTAGTTGTTTTTAGTCAATTTTCTATTTTTTAAAATGTCTTTCTATGTTGTTAACACTGGATAAATTCTGCTACTTTGTCCATAATGTCATACATTCTATTCCTTGTCATCTCTATTCAGCAATTGAGTCGAATGACAAAGTTTTCTTCTTTTTTCTACTACAGTTCTATTTTTACTTCTGCAATTTCAACTTGGTTGTGTTTCTGATTGGAAAACCAGTTTGCCCTTTTGGTAGTTGTGGTTGGTTTATAAGACATGGTGAAAGATCTTCTATCCAGTTCTAGGAAGGGATTCCTATCCTAGAGATGCCCACACCCATAGGTTGGAGTTGTTGAGACATAACACATCTGCCTGTATGTCTTCTCTATATAATAGGAGACAAGACACCTGACCACTAGTCCATTCTTCCTGGGATGGAACCCTATGCCAGCTAGCCCCTGCCTTATCACCTATCCATGTTCATCTTTGTTCCTCTGCTACACAATTTCTAGGACTAATATTTGTTCTGAGCATAGGCAGAGAATAGATAAGTGGATGGAAGCCATCTTTTCCCTACTGGAAATGTGTACTGTGGCGTTGGGATATTCATTTGTTTACTTGTCAGATTCCAATTTCTAAACATATTACTCCATATCTCACAAGCAAATATTTGTTTACTATTATTATAACACAGTGTTTGATCAAATTATTTGTTGATACCTAATATATTCTAGACTTTGAGTAGATTCTCAGTGGAAATGTAAAGGCAAATTTAAAGGAACATGTATGATATTACTATTAAATTTAATATCTAAGTCTTGTATGTCTGATGATAGATAAATGAGACCTTCTTCCTCTCTTATTTTATCAGGTCTGTCATTTTATCACTGTCGTCATGATTTAGGTAGAAAATGGTCTTCACTCTGTGTTGCATAAGTACTAAGATTATTTTTATCTTTATCTTTATGCATTGCTCATAAAAAATATAAGATTGGATAACTTGAACAACAGAAATTTCCATCTTACAGCTCTGATGCCTGGAAAGTTTAAGAGTAAGATATTGGCAATGGTGGTTTCCATGGTAAGGCTTCTTACCTTGGCTTGTGGGAAGCCCCCACCTTGTAGTATACTTATCTGATCTCTTTTCTTTGTGATCACAGAGAAGCAGCGAGGACTTCACTGTAGACAGGCAGCATTCCCATCATGATGGCTGGGCACTGAAAACTTAATCTGAGCCCTTGCCTCCAAAGGCTTCACCCCTAAGTACCACACTGGTAGACAGTGATTCAACACATACATTTGGAAGGACACAGTTCAGTACTTTGAAAATTTTCCAAGGGAAGTAAGCCAATTTCTCCTTATTTTTTCCTAAGATTTTCACAACACTTATGCTAGAATTATAGAATTGCTTGATCCCAGTCATTTTGAGATTATTTGTACGGCTCCTCTGGAACTCTCTGGGAGGTTAAATTTAGAAGGTTATATTTTTCAAGGCTCCAGACTTTGTGCTTCATGTGTATGCTGCATGAGTTAAAAATAACATTAACCCAGTCACCTGAAGTTGTAACTTGATCTTCACTTTTTTTAGCCTGTAGATGAGAGCCTGACGAGGATTATAAAGTTTTGAAAGAAATCCCATATAAAATTGATTAAATATATAAAGCAAACACCATGTGGCTACTTAAATGAATATGTTTGCGTTAGAATTACCTTGACACAGTAAGTGTAAAAGTCACATTTCCCAGGGGACTATGAGAAAATGGCCTCTGTGTTTGTTTATATGTTTACTATTCATAAGAACGCTAAGATATCCCTTAAATGGTTCCCACATCCTCATATCCACATTGTGTGAAATGTCTTCTCCAGTAGCATGGACTGGTCCTAATCATCAATACATATCTAGGATTATGAGGAATCATCATAGTCATTAAAATACAGGAGATTATAATTTCTGGCCTTGCTAGCAGACTTCCTCTTGCTGGATGATGAAGCATACTCCATATGCAGAGACACATACAAGTCAAGGAAACTCAACACCCTGTGAGAAACTAGATTCTGCCCCAATCCCCATGAACTTGGAAGTGGAACCTAACCTAATTGATCCCCATATGCAACCCCCCAAACTTGGTTGACATATCAACTATATCTTGGAAGAGGTACCATAGAAGAGGACCAAGCTAAGCTTTGCTCATATTCCTAACAGACAGATGAGAAATTAAATGTGTAGTTTTCAGTCTTTACAGTCATTCAGTTTATACTTATTAGTAATTTGATAGTATATAATAAGGCCACAAAGCCATTTTTAGTACATGTAATCAGAGTTTTAACTGTGTACTCAGCAAAAGGTAGATATTTCCATATGACAATAGCTTTTTTCCACAAATATTTGCTATATACACATATGTGTATAATAAGATATATGTATGTTTTTACTTTGACTTGGGCCTTATTTCTTCAGCCCTATACTGAAGTAGAACATTATTCAAGTAAGGTATTGGCTTGGCTGTAGAGAAATGGTAAACAAATGAGAGGCAAAAATTGAAAGCAACTGTTTTTGCAGACTTGTTTACAGCAGCGTGTTAAGTAATTGAAGAACTAAGCATGCTGATCAATTTCCATCCAAAGAAAACATTCATTGTGCCTTAATGGCTTCAGGAAGCCAAGAGAGAATGAGATTAGCTGAAAGCAGAAAGAACATGAAAACTAATGTGGTTTTTATGCTCTGTTAGAGTACTGTCTTCTTGCAATATCAAGACTGTAATCATTAGCAAGAAGACAAAAGATATCCTCACTATAGAAGCAGGTACCTTTAGAACATCCTGTGCATGTGAGTATGCATGAGTTACGGCTTAGTTTATCTGCTGAACCTCTTTCCTTCGTCCTCCTGCAAATGTGGCTTTATTTAAAGATGCCTCACATAAAAAAATTCAAGTTAAAAGAATCAGGAAACTGAATTGTACTTCAAGACACATTGATGAAACATGCTGGTGGAATAGAGGGATCACCAAGGTGAGCTCCCTTTTGTTATGGCAATTGTCAGACTTTAAAAAAAAGGGTAATATATATATATATATATATATATATATATATATATATATATATATA
>OU015755.1:78465602-78539685 GCA_907169655.1 Acomys percivali | reverse complement strand
ATATATATATATATATATATATATATATATATATATATATATATATATTCAAAGGCCAATGCACATTAGTAGATAAGGTGAGAACTAGTATTTGCATTTAGAAGCCTCTATAGCAGTTGTTCTCAGCCCCCCGAGTTGTGACATCTATGGGGGTTCACACCACCCTTTCACAGAGGTCATCTAAGGCCATTGGAAAAACACAGATATTTACATTACAATTCACCACAGTATCAACATCACAGTTATGAAGTAGCAACAACAACAAAAAAATCTTTATGGTTGGGGGTTAACACAACATGAATGACTGTATTACAGAGTCACAGCATTAGGAAGGCTGAGAAGCACTGGTTGAAGACTGGTTGTCACTCATCCCAGAAAACATTAAGTTGTCTCCCAAAGGTGTGGTAGGATGGGTTTTATAGATTAAGAGTCGTTTGTTTGTTTTGGCAGGGGTAATTAAGTCATGAGGGTGAAGACACCCCTGATGACATAAATGCTCTCCTAAGAGAGACTGTTTCCCCCCACCATCACAGGCTGTTCTCTCTCTAAAGTAGGAAGAGCTTTTCATGGAGCTCAGCCATGCCTTTGTGATCATCTGGCCTCCAGCACTAGAAGAAATTAAGCGTTTGTTGCTGTAGCATGTGAAGATCTCAACTTGTATGTTAGAAATCTAACTATGTTTGGAAGAGTGAAGCCCAGATGACAGTGCTGCCCACGCAATGTGACATTTCCCTATCATTCAGCCATGGGTCAACATCAGCTATCAAGTATGATGTTTCACCCAAGATTAAAGCTCAGATTTTAGCCACTGGTATTCCAGGAGTCCACTGGGGAAGATAGAGGCTGCAGGAGAAAGCTGTGTATGGTGGAAGGAAATACTATTATTTTTTAACAAGTAACTCCTAAAGTATAGAAATGTATCTTTGCCTTAACATGAGATGTTCCTTCAGTTATCCACAGGTGTGTGCATGTTTCTGATTTGATGAGGTCGAGTGCATACAACGTAGTTGTTGCTATCGACGGGGATTGGCTACCATTGACCCCTCCCTATAAAGCTACTCTTATAGCTCACACTGCACAGCATCATTCACGGGTCCTTTGTAACTTTGGTGTCTTTTTCATCAGACATTGAAGTTTCTGACTGTAACTCAAACTGTAGAGAAGTCCTCTGGCTTTTTGAAAAGAGTCAGAAAACATAATAGATAAAAAGAGATCTAAAGGAAATTCCAAAGTAGAGCCATAATCCATAGATGAAGTTACAGTGTCTGTATGTATTCAAGGAGATCTTTCAACTGTAACTCCATCTTTGTCCTTCAACCCCTGTGTGAGTTGTCACTTGAGAAAATTTAATGAAATGCAATGAGCATTGTCAACCTGCTGGCACTTCCGTTTCTTCATTACACTTTGAGCCTGTCATTTGTCAAATGTTCAAGGCCCTAGTCTCTAGTCAACAAATATTTGTGAAGTAATTATCACTAAAGGAATTTTGCTGTATCTTTATGCCAAATGATACAGGGAAAATTAGAGTCTCTGCTTGAGGTTCTTAGCTTTCTTAAATATTTAAGAATTCACTCAGAAGGATGCTCGAAGCAATAATTTTATTAGAGTTCAGAAGAAAAACAAACAAACAAACAAACAACTAGGGCAGACAGGATATACATCTCAGCAGCTGCCCAGAGACAAAAAGAAAAAAATAGTCACACTATTTAATCTGTCATGGAAATCAGAAACATGGGCAAGCAGCCACATGGCTGAGAGAGACGCTTTAGAGAATGAAAAAAAAAAATCCAAAATGTTGGAGAAACACAAAGTATTAGCAAAAGCATTCTTACACAATAGGTAGAAAGAAGAAAATAAAAAGCTGTTTTTTTTTTCTGAGTAATTAAGAAAAACATGTAGAGTTACAAAACTGCATAGGTATGGCCTGGTAAGCTACTGTGTTAGGAGTGGGGATTCTGGGAAAGGTAAATATGATAGCTCATTAAAAGACTATTTAACCTATTTTTTTTAGCATGACTTAATCTGAGCCTGACTTCCTAGAGGTGATTCCTTGGCCAGGTGTTTGAATGAGCCCAAGTGAAATGTTAACTCTCCAATGTGCTGGCTAGTTTTATGTCACTGTGCTGTAGTGGAGAAGAGAAGAGAAAATTCCTTCATGAGATCAGGCTGTAGACAAGCCTTCTAGGGCATTTTCTTAGTTAGGGATTGATGTGGTTGGAAACAGTTCACTGTGGATGGGTCTACCCCTGGCTTGATCGTCCTGAGTTCTATAAGAAAGCAGGCTGAGCAAGCCATGGGAAGCAAGTCAGTTAGCAGCATTTCTCCATGGCCTCTGCATCAGCTCTTGTGTCCAGGGTTCTGACCTATTTCAGTTCCTATCTTGACTTCCTTTGATGATGAACAATGATGTGGAAATGTAACCAAAGTGTGAAAAAACTGCTTGTCCCTCAAGTTGCTTTGGTCATGTGTTTCATCACAATGGAAGTAACCCTAGGATACCACTCAAGCAAGAAATGCTAGGGTGTGGCTAACACATGAGAGCATTTAACACAACTTTTGTGTTCAACTCATTTCTGTTCAATAAACTGTCATAACAGTGATCAGTTTGTTTCTAAATGCAATCTAAGACTTGTCCTTTCACCTTGTAGAGAGTGTCATATGCTGGAAATGGTGAGCTGTAGTTGACTACCTGGCCCTAGCAGGTATTTCTGAAGACCTCTTCAGAGTTTCTGATTCTTCTGATTCTTCTGATTCTGTTCTCTAGTTATCATTCTCCTGCAAAGTTCTTATGGCTATTGTAAGATTTTCATTGCTTCCATCCTACTATGGATAGGAAGCCAGATTTTTGCCATTTCTGAGAAATTCCTCGAGTGATGTGAACTGATGTTCATGTCTATGCCATTAGCATGCATATGTGCACTGTGGATCTTCTGCAATGCAATCCTGGAGTTTCACTTACTAAAAAGATAAAACATCTGTCTCTTTCATAAAGAAAGTTTAGTTTATATAGAATCTTATAGAAACATTTAAATAAGATTTCTTTCAGGAAATTAACATGAACCTACAATTGTAAATATTTCTGTACTTTTTGTTTGTTTGCTTGCTTGCTTGTTTGTTTTTCGAGACAGAGTTTCTCTGTGTGGTCTTGGCTGTTCTAGACTCACTTTGGTAGTCATGTTGGCCTCGAACTTACAGTGATCCGCCTGCCTCTGTCTCCTAAGTGCTGGGATTAAAGGCGAGCACCACCATGTCTGGCCTATTTCCTTACTTTTAGCTTCATTCCCCTTGTGGAAAAAAAATCATACTGCAGGAGGCACAAAACTATATGATATTAAAAGCTGTTTTTCTCAACAGTGCTCCAATATGTGTTATTAAAATGAAAATGTTTTAATAATTCACACTAAAATCAAAGCTACTGTCTTTACTGGAACTGGTTACGAGAACTTTCTACAATTCCTAGCCCATATCGAAAACTCACTGATAGACTAGTCTACACATGGTAAAAGTGTGGACTGCTTCTACCTGAATCTCAGGGTCTCACCGCTGTTTCAGATTCTGATAGTACATCAGATTATGGAGTTAAGGTGTATAAAAAGGTCAAATCTAAGACCTTTAAAAAAAACCATAGATGAATTAATGAAAGTGAATGCTTGGAACACAGGATGTCATGCCCAATCCAGATGACTGATTATATGTTCATCCCATCGTGCTAGCGATGCATTATTGGGATACCGCAAAAACAAAAACAAAAACAAAAACAAAAACAAAAACAAGCAAACAAAAACCAAAGTCTGCCCAATAAGACTTTGGCATCCTTTCAGTACTTAAATGCTGGGTGCAGTGATTCATGTCTTTAGTTATTGTTAGTTTAACATACAATAAAAAAAAATCAAATATTTCCAGTCAATAATGCTAAAATATAGAAAAATATACATGCTATCTTCATTGTACCCTGCCACAGTCAAGTAGCTCAATGTCATTCAAGTGTTAAATAGAAGAAGGCCAAAGTGTAATGTGAGCCTAACTCCTCGTTAGCTTCAGCCCCCAGGCTCCAGCACAATTCTATTACAGTGATTGATACATAAAGTATTCTGAGGGAAACTGAAAAGGTAATTTATTAGGGTACTAAACTTAGAACTACTAAAGAAAATCTCCCAAATTTTCTTCGCATTTGGTATCACACTTCTAGGTATCAGCTAAGGTGGAATATTATCTTATTTCTTAGTAGACTTGTAGACATTCAAATTATAATTTCGATCTTAGAAAATGTTCAAATCTGCTTTTCATTACATATTAATATGGTCCTAATTGCTCCATAACCATTAGCAATTTAGCTGTATTATTTAAAGTGTGAATGAATAAATACATGCTTAATATTTTGGCTTTCCCTGTGTATAAAAATAAACCTGTTTGAAATATTAATGAATACACTGGCCCAAGACCTTTGGAAGGCAGAATTCTGCTTTCACAACATTTTATTGAGTATTAATTAAAGACTTCTTGCTAATTAGCTCAGTGAGGGTTACATGTTATTTTTTCCCCTTTGTACCAGATAATGACTAAAATTACATGCACTGCAAAAAAAATCTTTGTAATATTTAAGATTACATGAAGATATAGCTAGACTGTTGTTTCTGTATTAAGTCAGCATAAACCCCATAAGGATTGTTCAGGTACCAAAGAGAATAATTCCTATTGCATTATCTGACATTTAATTAGCACTTGAAAATTTTCATTGCATAGTTTTTTACTCCCTTTACATTTGTTCTTCACAATAAGCCTAAGAGTATAGTCATATGGACATTATAATCTTTAATATCAGAGCTTGTTTGTACAGTAACAAGTAAGAGATAGCTGAGCAGCATTCAATCATTTTGGAGATGAGCTTCATGTATTAGCTGAACTCCCCTCTGGTATTCTGGAGTACAGGCTCACCTTGGAGTACACATGCTTGGATATATACTGGGTACATATTCATCATTATTTCTGTACTCTGGGCCATATTCCATGGTTATATTTCGTGCCAATATCTAAATCAGGCTAGAAAGAAAAGTTTCACTGAACAATTTGATGTTGGGTGTTCCAGAAGTCTCCCTGGGGAATCATCCTGAGAAACCCATTTACTGTAAGGGGTATATACTCAAACAGTGTGGTAGGGGCAGGAAACTTTCTCTTCTCAGAACATGCACCACATGCAATTGTTTTAAAGCTTCCTGGGAGGGAAAGTCTCTTAAAGAAGCTGCATATGCTCTGGCTGATTGCCTGGGTAGAAAGAACTTCAGTGGTCAGACAGGTTGGAATTTTAAGCCCAGAGCCAAACTACCTTGCATCACTTTGAATCCCTTTAATAGCAATCCATTGCTTATCTCTGTGTTTGACCTCACATCCATTTGACAAATAGACTAGTCATTTGGAATGTGTGACCAGGCTCTAGGTGTGTCCACCAACCCAAATATGAAGAATGTCTGTTGTAAGATGGCACCTGAGGCCTCTAACAGGGGTATCACTGCTTTTCTTTCTTATTTGATTGTATTAGTGTTTGAGACACAGACTCACTAAGTAGCCTTTTCCAACTGGTACTTGCTGTATAGACGCAGGTTGCCTCAGACTCACAGAGATACTTCTGTCTCTGCCTCCTGGGGATTAAAGGCATCCACTATTACACCACGTCCTTCTGCTGCTTTTCTGGAACTCAGCTATCTGGTATACCCATCGAGTGGGAAAGTGTCTTGATTTCTGGCTTTCTTTCCCTGGGTCAGTATGAAAGCTCCATTGGAATGGTTACTATGTTGGAACATAGAATGCAGACTAAGCTAAATCTATGTTCCCATGGAACAGTCTTTATTTTTAATCACTGATATTTGACATCGGGGTAAACTATCTCTTATCACTGAGGGGAGAGCTGTGTTCCTTGTGTTGACATTACATTGTGAAGATTTTAACTCTCTAAACACAGAGTTTATCATCTTTGGGAAGGAGAACAGGCTAGTCTGTTTTTAGTTCACTTTTTTTGGATTAAATAAGATTTAGAGCACAACACAGAAAAGCACTGGGTTAAATGTCTTTTTTTTTCTTTCCTCTTTAAAGCATTTTAATCCAAGCAGGAAGGAAGAAGGTATGCAGACTATTAAATAGATAAAAAAAAGTCCTTGACTCATGTTTTCTTGTGATCCAGTTAAGAACAAGTAAACTTCTGAGACTGGGTGTCCTCCCCATGTAAATAGTGAGCCCCTTGTTTTTAAATTTTTGGCAGAATTATGGAGCCAATTAGCTTGGTAATATATATTCAACTTTAATGGGCAAGTAAATAATTAATATTACTGCCTTTGCACGTTTAGCTTTTCAGATATAAATTAACATAATTAAAAGAGTGATGTTTCAGTATGCATCCTACCAGCCAAGTTTAAATCAAGCAATTAAACTGTAGGTTTTCTGCACCAAATGAGCTCAGCTAACAATGACACAGATGAGACAGATGTGAACTTTTTTTTTTCATGGTCAAGTTGATTGCAAAAACATGAAAGAAAATGGATTTTATGTATGTAGTCAGTAAATTATCCCAAGTAGTACTTATGTGTTTTAAATCTTTTTTTTTTTTTTGATCCTTTAGTCATCAACTCAGGACTTAAAGATGGTCCTGTTGCATCCCTTCTGAAGAATGATGTCTCCTTGCAGAAGAGAAGACACTATTAGTAACTATACGTTGATCCAAAACGTTACAGACTATTTGCTTGTGTGTAGAGATCAGGGTTGAGGCCATTTACATGGAACCCATAGCCATATTGGATGTCTTGAGTTTGCAGGGTCAGATACAGGAAGACTGACATCATTTTTGTTAAAGTATACACGGAGAATAAAAGCTGAGGGTGTCTGTTGGGCTATGCTGTGCACTAAGATGTAAAGGCGCATAAAACAGGAGTTTGTGTTCTTCCTCAGATAAGAAACCTGTGAGGAGGTATATTTAATCTTTCCTTTGAAACCAGCTCCCCTGGATACTGCCCAACAGATCTTAAACCAGACCAATCTATTCCGTGAATACATTGTTCCTAGATGAACAGGCCAAAAATGGGGCTGTCTATGTGGGGATAATTGAATGACAGACACTTTTTAATCTTCAAGCAATACTCATATGTAATTAAACATGCAGTGACTAATGATCTATCTTTAACTGCTCACTACTCTGAGGTTCACTAATAAAAATAGGATTTTGGAGCATATTAGAATGGGTATTGTATTATCTGAATCTCTTTGGGAGAAGGAAACAATTGCTTCTCTTTCTCATCTACTGAACTGTCCAAGCGTTAATCCCTCCTTTAGTGATGTTCAGTGTATAAAAATGTAAGATTGACATTTATCTTTAATTTTCTGACTCACTAGTGATTTGGCATTTTAGTATATCTAATATCTTAAGGGTGTAAGGATTATCTTCTTTACTATGGGGAAATTGTTAGCAATTATTAGAAAATATGTATTCTATTGCTTGTACTCTTCCATGATAGGACATTTTTCTTCCCTCTGGTGTTAGTGCTCCATGTTAAGGGGTCCTTGTCAACAGACCAGGGGTTAATTAAAGTATGTTCAAATGCAATAAGCCCTCTCTCTGCATTTCTTTTATCCCAGATTTATTTATTTTTCCTACTTTCCAAATCAATGTCCATTACTTCTGATTTCTATCATCAGTATTTAAAAACAAGTAATTTTTTTATTGTGATTAACTTCCAATAGTCCTGATCTTAAGGTATATCTATACATCTATAAAGTAGGAGAAAATAGGAGAAATACACATGAGCTGGGTCCATTGTCGACCGTGGAATGCTTCTTGTGGTCAATGGTTCTAGATGTGGTATTGGCCAAATCCATGGTCTCTTCCCTAGGAGAATGCACATAACAACAACACATGTTACATAAATTATAAAGGACAAATGCACTCCTCTAGCAGCTCATGATTTAGTTTAAAAGTAATCTTCTGTATACTAAAGGTCATCCAGAATGATCCCCTTTATGATACTATTACAGTGCAGTAGTAACATATAAACACAGTCTTACCATTCTATTTTCAATGATGTCATGTTAGTGATCCATATTTGGTCCTATTCACTTAAATATGGACCCTTTCCACTTTCTTCTTAGCTAAGTCAAATGTCGTCTGTGAATCTGTCTCTTTTTCCATGTGTCCTTCAAGTCAATTGGATGTCCCTGGTCTTTCTGCCCCTGCCATTCTTATTCTTGCCTCTGTTTCTTGATATGGATTTTATACAGCTGAGAATGATGTTGCATTTTTTCCTATTTTATAGATGTATTTCTACCATGTCTGTTGTATGGCTTTTTTTTCTCTCTGGTCCTAATATGTAACTCAATAAAAGCCTGTAATTAAGCTGAAAAATAGTTATCAAAACTTTTCTTGGGCAATCGTGGACAAATTTTTATTTAACCAAAACATGGCACAAACAACACATCAAATTAATGATGCCACCGAACTCCGGTATGGTGATTGCCCAAGAAAAGTTTTGATAACTATTTTTCAGCTTAATTACAGGCTTTTATTGACTGACATAATGTTTTTTAGTAAATATCATGAAAGAATGTCCTTATAAATAAGAACAATTGAACTAACTAGGTTTGCAAACATTAACAATTGCCCCCTGGTATATGTTCAACTGATGGGAATAGAAATGGTTGAGCAGAACAGAATAGTAGTTTCAGCTGTTTATTGTGACATGAACACAGGCCCAGATATTTTTATGGATAAGATATAAAACATTCTGTAGCCTAATAAGTAGATATATTATGGACTATTTAAGAGAGTCTCTATTGCTATTAAAAAACAAATCCTTTTAGATCCTGGGTGCTAACAGTGATTAGGACAGAGCAAAAATAAACCAAAATTTCTTCTGGGAAGCATTACTGGTGTTTAATTTTAATAATATTAATGTTTGTATGTTTATCTAAGTGACTTTTGTAGTCCATAGTATGGCCTAGTGATATTTAAGTACTTTAGCAAGCAACAACATAGAGGATTTAATAATAATTGTTTCCCAGGATCAACTAAGCATGGCTTATAGCAGCTTACAGAAACTGAAGTGGCAAGCACAGAGCCTTGCATGGATCTGAAGTAGGTCCTCTGCATATATGTTATGATTGTGTAGCGTGGTGATCTTGTGGGACTCCTAACAGTGAGAGTGTGGTTTGTTTTTTACTTCTTAGTCTGGTCCTGAAACCCTTATCTTCCTATTGGTTTGCCTCATTCAGCCTTGCTATGAGGGTTTGGGCCTAGTTACATTGTAAGTTGCTATGCTGTATTTGGTTGCTATGCTTGATAGGCCTATTACTTTCTGAAGGGAAACAAAAGAGGAGTGATGTGGAGGAGAGGGGATGTAGGGGGAGAACTGGGAGGAACGGAAGGAGAGGAAACTTTAGTCAGGATGTACTGTGTAAAAGAAGAATAAATAAATTATATATGTACTGATAGTTATTGAAACATCTTTCCTATTAATAGCTGTGAAATTTAGAAAATCTATTCAATGTATAATGATGAGTTTCTGTGAAATGTTGATATTATTATCAAGTTGAATATTTTATAAGATGATATCTGCTTTAGATCATGATCATTAAATAAGTATGACCTATTTTATACCTTAATAAATATACTAGCTATTTTTTAAATACCTTGTGGAATAGAAATTATTTTAATTTCATTTTTTGCCATTTCTTAAAACTGAACTGTGGCAAGTGCTCTGCAAAAAGAAAATCCATTTTATAGGATTCCCTAACGCTAGTATAGAACTGTGTGCAGTGTGACATTTTCAGGTGACTAGTGGTTTAACAGCCAGCTTACAGACGTCCTCAAAGTTGAACAAATGCTCTTGGTGGTTGGAACTAACAGCATCATTGGTTCTTTGATCTCATATTTCTGAACTGCCCTGTAGGAATTTGCCTTCTTGTGAACTCAGACTCCCCAAGAGCACACCCTTTATTCCTTTATTTTACTCCTTGTTTTCGTGACTTCATCTTCTTTCATTAAGCTCCAGGGTCCATGTCTGTTTTGTTTGGTGTGTTTGGTGCAGTAGGAAAGAACAGTGGGATGGAGAAGTGGGGTAGAAAGCCATTCTAGCTAGTATCTTTGTCTTCTTCTCACTACTAAAATCATCTTAAGATGTAGAAACTCTTTCAGGTAGGCTGAGAAGTATGTTTGACCTTCCCCCAGTGTTTCATTCTTCTTCATTAGATTATAACACCCTCAAAATGCATCCCTCAGCTCTCCACGCAGGGCTTCTTTAAGCTCTTTGCACAGACAGCATTCCTCCTGCCCAGGTTTCCTATATATAGTGACTTCTACTTGAAGACATACTGTTCTTTTCACCTTGTACTTTTATTCAGCCAACATTCTATGAACCTTGCTCTCATGGAGACTGATTCACTGTTCATGGAGGCTGATTCACTGTCATGCCAGGTGTGTGTTATCCTTTGATCTGTAATTCGACAGGGTCCCTCCCCCTGCCTCAAATCATTTGTTATCCCATATGTGACTTACCATCACAGTGATAGAGTGTTTCAAAGAAAGTCAAGTATATTTACCAAATTAGATTTCATGAACTTCTAAAGTTATCTCAAGTTAGGGATCAGAAGGCCTTCCTTCACTTAAGGCAAGGAATGAGATCTAATCTACAGCACTTAGTTTTCTGCATTCATAGAAAAGCAATATTTCATTTCAACTCCTGAATTTTTGGGAAATAAGTCCCACTTCTACTCTAGTGTAATGTTGAATGTTTCCCTCCTCAGTCTGACTTTCTTTATGACTAGCTGTGCAGCACAGTGCCAGGTTCCGAGTGTGGACTCCAGAATCATCCACCCTGCCTTTCCTTCAATCTCAGTCCTCCTAAGGTAGAGATGTTGCTAGATTTTTCTCATGTGTGAAAAGGATATTATAAGATAATTTTGGTTATTTGATATAGAAACAAATTACTATATATTTATAAAGCATGGGTTTAATTAATGTTGCTGATTTCTGCTATTTTTTTCAGTGATCTCTATATGACTTTGGCATAGTTCTTCTTCATCTTTCTCCATTAACTTATTTGTACTAATTCTCAAAAAAAAATCCTAAATACATCTTCTAAAATGAAAATGATACTTTTCAGTCACTTCTCACATCTAGGCCTTACAGTATGCCTTTTGAAATTCTCTCTGCAGACATTGTGAGACTGTATAGCACTGGATCAGTTATTAGCATCAGCAAAATGAATTTCAGAAAGCAAGAACCAATTTTTTGTTCTCATACTTCCTCTTAGAAATTAGCTTTTTCATGTACATTGGCAATTTTTTTCCAAGTAAGTACTCTTTCCCCCATAGCCAAGATAACTTTTCAAATTAATATAATGATTTGTTCCATTCTAGGGGGTAATTATCTATAATGTTTTATTTTTAGAGTAATATCCAGTAATTTTCAGAAGCAGGGCTTGTCATAAAATCATTGAAAGACAAGTGATGTTCTTCTGACTACTCCAGGAGACTAGCTCAGTGGATTCCAGCTCTGCTTATGAAGGGATTTGAGCATCAACATTTCCAGCTTACATAAGTTACAGGGGGTTTAAGAAGAATCCTGGTCTAATGTAGGCAACCTGTCTTGGCTGAGAAGACACAAAGGTTTGAATCATTCAGAAATCACTCTGTCTTAGTTACTGTTATTATTTTTTTTCTGACAAAACATCATAACCAAGGCAACTTTTAAAAGGAACAGTTTATTGGGGGGCTTACCTTTCAGAGGCTGAGTCTCTTACAGTCATGCTGGGAACATGGCAGCAATAGATCAGCATGGTGCTTGAGCATTAGCTGGGAGCTTATACTCAAATCCACAAGCAGGAGGTCGATGGAGAAAGAACTAACTTGGAATGACAAGGGCTTTAAATCCCATCACCAGTGACACACCTTGTCCAACAGTGCCCCACCTCCTAATCCTTCCTAAAGAATTCCACCAATCAAGGACGAGGTTTTTAAATACCGGAGCTTATGGATGCCATTCCTATTCCAACCATCACACTTCCCAGTGTGGGTTTTTGTTGTTGTTGTTTGTTTGTTTGTTTGTTGTTGTTGATGTTTTTCTTCTGGGAGGGCATATCTCATCTTCAAATTCCAATGAACTAAATGTTAAATCTATTTCGATCCTGGGGGCTTTTGATGACACTAGTGGAATCCAGTATGGTTGATATTGGCTCAGTATGTGAATTACGACTCAAAAAATGAGAACAGTGGGGTCATCAGAGACCAGATCTTAGAGAATCATCTGAGCCATGTGAAGATTCTGGTATCATATTCTAAAGGCAAGGATGCTTTCATAGTTTTGGACATAGATGAGGAAACATTGTTTTTATGGGTTTTCCAGATATAGAATAGGAAGTATGCTGGGATCGCCATTGAGAGGCTATGATAATAACCCAGGTGAGTAGAAATATGCTTTTGACAGCCAAGATTGCTTCTGGGACAGAGAGATGCACAGCAGTTTTAGGTATCATCTTCTTGTAAAAGTCAGTGATCCAGTCATCGAAAACAAAACACCTCTATTAGGCAGCCATACCGCTGAGGCATCGTCGGAGATGCTTCCCTGATTTTTCTAAGGAGATACAATCTAAGAGCAACTTTCCTTGGCCTGGACTCTTAAAACACTTCTCTCCCAGTTTCGCTGATATCCCTTTGGCCTTAGGTACAGCAATGGGGTCATAGATGCATCCGCTGGGACCAGGCACACCACATGCCTTTGATATCTATATTTTTACTGGTTGTGATTTTTTTTTTTTTTTGTAATGGTCCGTTCTCTTGAAAAGACAAGTGTCTGTGATGAGAGATGAGAGCTGAAGGATAGATATTTAGGATGCAATTAAGTATTATGTTGGCTTAGTAGGATGGTAATAGTAGATCCTTTAAGATCCACAATCTCTAGCCCTGAGTAGTTGGCTAGATTCCCAGTACCAGCCATAATTTCCTTCCTGTTAAATGGGACTTAAGTCCAATTACAGAGCTGTTCATTATCACCAAGATATGAATCTACCAAACCCAAACCAAAGAAAACCAAAATTAAAACCAAAGAAGGACATTACCAATTGGCATGACAACACGGAATGGGGAATGTCATAGGACCCTGCCCACTTACAAAGAACTACAGGCAATTAATGAATGCTGAGACTGGAAGAAAGTGTCTTTTCCAGAGACAAAACCCCTGATTGTCTATCCAATACCAGTGGTCAGTCCTGAGCTCATACAGATACAGGCAACACTAGATAGACTGTGTTTTACTTATATATCCAAATAAATATAAAAAAATAACAAAAGGAGAGAGGCCATAATTTCAAAAGGGAACAGGGAGAGGTTGCTTTGGAGAAAAAAAAAAGCATAAAAACTCTTAAAAAGGACCTCAAAAAGCAACCATCACTCATCATTATCTTAATGTGGGGTGTGTGTGTGAGAGAGAGACAGTGTACATGTGTATTTGGAAAGTGTCATCTTAGGCTGGTCAGTTAAAGTAGCTGCAGGTGATGGCTTTTGTAAGTGTTCCTATGAAATGTAAATGAGATGAAGGATTTGCTCATTTGTGCTCCTTTTTGTAAACCATTTTCTCCCCTTACAAAAATTTCCAGCTTGGAGCTTTCAGTAAGTGAGATGTAAAATTAAGATAGACGTTTTTGGAATTTTACCAAATGGTTCAAGTGAGTTCATGAGCATCACTTGGTGCCAGATGGCTAAGAACAATTGTCAAGCATTTCTTTAGACTCTCGTGTTTTCAGAAAACTTTATGATAAGTGACTAATTCAGCTTCACATTTGCCTGGGAAGAAGAGTGAAGGGGAAATATTAGCCAGCACATTTATGCAATTCACAGGACTCTGAGGATTCTTAATGAATATTAAAAAGGAACTTAGCTGGGCATTAAGACGCGGAAGCATGAGATTTGTTGAAGGCTTCCTGTCAGCAAACCTGCAACAAGACTGAGAAAATGTCCCAGTCCTTCATGCTGAGGTACAGACACTTTCTATTATGGTTTTGTTGATTAATTGAAAATTGGGGATCCATAGTTGGCATGTATGCTACCTTGATTTGGATGAATTTATCTGGAGGGCATTATAATGCCCTTTCTATAGATTAGGTACCTGAAGCTAGTTGAATGGTCATGCCATCTGTTTCTTCGGCTGCATAACTTGTCTGAAGAAGAGCTCAGATGTCCAAGCAACTCCCCGTCAATCATTGTTCTCCTCATTGAAGTCGTGTGTTACCCTCATTCCCCAGCCAGGCCTTACATGGCTGGTTATGTATGTCCGTGTTGTTATATAAACTTTCTGTAATCTACCTCTTGATAGGACTAAATATGTTTCTAAATCAAATTTAATCTTTTTGGTTTCTAATGTGATTTCAATGAAGGCTTATTTCCAGTGCAATGGTTTTTGCAATTATAGTGGAGGCTCAGCTTATGTGCATCTAATTTATGCAAATTCAACTGTACGTGCATAGCAAATAAAGACAGAACTATTTAAATGGTGCAGAGGATTCTGTCCCCTGTTCCACACCATGAGCATGTGCCCAGAGTAAAAGCAAAGATTCTATCTTCCTGCACTCTTTCCCTACCCCTTGTTTTTTTTCTTTATACTTTTGTAGGGAAAAGACATTGTCCAAATGTAATTTTATTATTTACAAATATTTATTTTTCACACATCATGTCCCCTAAGTGTCAGTCTTTGTTTTATTTGTTCAACTAAATAGGATTCTCTGCTATTAAACTAGAACAGATATCTTTTGCTTAGGTTAATATATTCATTTGACAAACATTTAATGATAACAGATTATGTTCAGGCACTATTTTGAGTATAGGGAACACAATGAACATAGAAAAAGTCTTTGGTGTTGAAACCTTTACAGCATGGGGACTTTTGATATAGGGTATATCAGTCTCAGTATACTGTGTTGAAAGACATTTCTAAACTGATATGGTTGTGTGTGGCTGTCACTTGAGTGATAACTTTTAAAGTTAAACCTCCTGTATAGCTAATTTGCCTGGCATATATGAAAATATTCTAAAGAAATACTTGTGTCTCTCAAACTAACTATCAAAGTATTGAAGAAATGGAACCCAAAGGAATGGAAAGTTCCCCTCCCCCACCCCCTAGACTCTCATGCTGAGAGAAAGAAGCCCAGCCAGTGGGAAGTTTGTCTTCCAGGAAGAGATTTCATGGAACTCTAACAATCTGTCACACCACCTCATCAGCTGAGACCAAACCTCAGACAATGATAGTGGTTAGGTTCACACCAGGATTGCTTAGCTGTGCATATCCTAAGCCATATTTGTAAACTTGAACCCTACTTTAGAACTTCAAAGTTAGACATCGACAATAGTCACTGGATTGTTTTCGTCCCTCTTCTCAATGTGGCTACGTTTAACAAATCTTCTTTTTCTGCTTTCCATTATTAATTTGGCTCTTTCTATTGGCTGGTTGAGGATAGGTAGCCAAATGTGGATTGGGCTACAGTGTGTGACCCTTAAGTTTGATAACATAACCACTTCGGGATACTAGAAATGCCTATTCAAAGGAACCATACCCTTATCATATGATACAATCCTCATATTCCTTGGTGTTTATCTGAGGAAATGGAAAATTTGTGTCCACACACCAACCTTCTTGCGGATATTTATAACAGCAGCTCTGATAATTGCCCCAAACTTGAAGCAACCAACATGCACTTCATCAGGCAAACAGATAAATAAGCTGTCATACGTTAGTGCTAAAAGAAAATGAGCTATCAAGCTACTTATGAAGGAAAGTTAAATGTATTTTACTAAGTGAAAAAAAGTAAAACAGGCCAATCTGTAATAACTGCATACTATGAAATCCCTGAGACATCCTGGCAAAGACGAGGGCGTTCTAAAGTGACTCTGTCTCTCACTTTGGCTATCAAACTATTACAAAGATGGATCCCAAGAATCTGGAATTTCCCCCAAAGAGTCTCATGCTAGTCAGATTATCAAGAACTGGTCACCAAACTTGACTTGGTAGAGTACAGACAGTGACCCTAAATCAGGTAGCAATAGCTTTTTGCAAAAGGAAGAGAAATGTTATAGAGACAGTAAAAGGGTCAGTAGTTATGAGGGATCTGGGGTGGGATGCAGTCTGGGTTTTTTTTTTTTATGGCAGATTAACTACGAGGTATGACACTGTAGTGGGGGATACATGTTACTTTATACACTTTGGATCTCTAGTGTCTAACTATGAGCAACAAAATCTATTGTAGATGATCTTGTGCCTTTTAATGATTGACTATAATATAGTTGTCGTTCAGGTTTATGTATTGTTGGTGGGAGAAGCAGGTGGAGCACAATGGTTTATGGAAACTCTTTGTATGTGAAGGTCAATTTTATTGGGAATCTAAAGCGTGTGTGTGTGTGTGTGTGTGTGTGTGTGTGTGTGTGTGTATCAATATATAGGTATAACTAACCCTGTTTTCCACCATTAGCAATCTCTCTTTCCAAGCCACAGGTTGTATTTCATCTGTATTTCTTGTATGCACGTTCTGACTTAATATGGTCTGAACAGGATCACAGAAACATTTGGTAGGATGCGATGTTGTATGTAGAGCATGCTTGTGGAGGATGGTACCCGAGCCTTTGTTGTCTGACCCCAACCATCTCTGTAACTTTAGATAAGCCATTTTATTTCCATCTGTGAAATAATAGGATTCAGCTGGCTAATCCCCATGGCTTCTTCCCATTTTTTCTTTAAATATTTTTAGCTGAATGATTAAGAATTTTTCCTAATCATTGAGCCATATTAGAATACAATCCCTTCACTGTAATGAATTACAACTTTTTCTTTGTTATTTGAGTAATAAAAATGCTTAAAATGTATAGTCTGTCTAGTAATCTTTCAGGCTTCCCTATGGGGTATATTCTGAGACTCCCTTATAGAGCTCTCTGTAAATGGTTGCAGAAATATTTCTTACACTTATGCCTAAAATGATATATGGGAATTCAGGGTTCCCTCTTGGGGTTCTCAGTCTCATTAATACAATAATTTAAGAATGGACTCAAACAGAAACTCAAGGGCAACTTTATTAGAGTTTAAAAGAAAAGTCCCCCAAGGTAGGCAAGCTGTAAATCCCAACAGCTACAAGGATAAAGAGGGTGAAAGAGAAGAGAAAAAAAATACTCACTCCATTTTAGACTGCATGGACGTGAGACCGTGGCTGACTAGTAGCAATATGGTAGGGAAGACAGACTAGAACAAATGTTGGTGAGACCCCGGGTGGTACGGAAAGCATGCTTAGAAAATAGACAGAAAGAAGACCAAGAGAAGCTAAAGACTTATGAAGCTTCAAGGTTGTGGCCTAGTAAGCTATTGCATCAGGAGTGGAGATTCTGGGAAGGAAAAGTATAGTCTCTTATTAAAGGACTAGTTTCTTCCATGCATCCCTTTGTCAGGGCCCACAGTGAGCCAACATTGTAAGGCTGGTCCTTTGACTAAGGGATCAACTTGGCCCAAGAGGAGTGTAAGATCTTCACCTAGGCCTGATATTTATTCTTTTGACAATAAAGGATTTTACTTAATGCCCCTTTTTTGCTACTGTAACACACTTAAAGTTTGTTTACAATGTTTGGCACTTTGCTTCTTGAGATTATGTTAGAGAGGATATGCAGTGGAACCTGTCAGATATGGATGATCATTTTATTTTTAACTTACTGTTTAATGAAATATTACGGTCTTTGAATGCTCTTTTTATTTGTTACTTATTGTTAAATTTCTGTGCATATGCATATGCTTATGTGGTGTGTACCATGTGTGAGCACATGAACATATCTAAGCCTGTGCATGTGTGTACGATGTATGTAGAGATTAGAGGCCAGCATCAGATATTTTCTCTATCATTCTCTGCCTTCTTTTCTGAGCCATGGCCTCTCACTGAACTTGGAGTACACTGATTTTTTCTTGGATGGCTGAGTAGTGAACTTCCGATATTCACCTGTCTCTGCCCCACCTGACTCCCAGCATTGGGTTTACAGACAAATGCCCTTGCACTCAGCATTTTATAGGCCTGATGGGGATTTGACAGAACCATTTCAGCAGCTCATAATGCTATCTATTTACTAACTTTTTAAAATATCATAAAAGAGCATAGAGAATTGTGGGTTTTACTGTGAGATTTCCATGCATATGTGCCATGTTATTTTGTTCTTATTCATCCCCCTCCTGCACGACTCCCCTCCTTATTCTTCTTCTCCCTTCTTCTCCTCTCCTCCATCTCCTCAAACAGTCCTCTCTTCCGTTGTCATGTCACATGACTCCATTATTCTTTATTTTTCTCAAAATACTGCATTTAAAAATTAGAACCCAAGCTATACTACATTCTTGTAACCCCAGCACAAAAGAGACAGAGACTGACCGGTTTGTGATAAGTTCAAGGACAACCTGATACATAACGGATTCACAGTCATAAAGAAGAAACCTGTTGAAAATAAAGAAGAAAGAAAAAAGGAAAAACGATATAAGGAGTGCTTGTTTCCCACCCAGCTTTTGCCAATCCTATGACTTTGCAATTATTTATCTCAACCGCTTAAAGAGTAAAACATTACCAGTTTTTAATAGCCTCATATGAAAACAATTTAAAAAATTTTTTTTAAATCTCCATTTGTAAATATGTTAAACAGTTACTAGCAAAATCACAAACTGCACATTTTAAAAGACTGAAGTCATCCGTAGCACTCCAAACAGAGATGGCTGCCTCCACTGGTTCCTCATCACTATTCATTATTTTCCAAATAACTCCTTTATAGAAGTGAGTGAGTCTGATGCAATTTATCTCATCTCTGTGGCCTTCAATCATAGTGTGTCCCAGTAAACTTGGGATGTACGGCTGGCCCCACTTGATTTGATTCTGGTTGCTTGTCTTCCCCCACATAGTACAGAAGCCTGACTTCTCAAGCAATTAAACCTTCCTTGTCTCTTGTGCTGGCCTTACGGAGCTAGGGTCCTAGAAATTTATGACCACCAAAACCACCCTGAGCCAGTGGCCTTGGGGTTGTTAAGACTCCAAAAAATGAAATTCACAGACAACAAAACATGGGTTTTAGAAAGAAGTAGTTGATTATAGGGCATTTACAGAAAAGAAGGGAAAATTAGAGCCCTTCTATAGCAGAGGGAGACATTGGGAACTGGGTACCACTGATCCCCAATGACTGGGAGATAAGGAGGCTTTAGTGGATGGGGAAGGGAGGGTTGGTGCATCTAATTCTCATTCTAGATGTCCAGATGCTTCAGCCATGTCCTCAAAATTGCTTCCTGGAAAGGGGTACTCCTTTAGGAGAAAAGGCATAGGAGGAAACCAGACCTTTCTTTTTAAAAAAAATTTGATTAATTTATTCAGATTACAACTAATTTGTTATCCCATCACTTGTATCCTCCCGTTCCTCCCTCCCTCCCTCTTTCACCCTATTCTTCCCCCCTAGGTCTATGACCAAGGGGGACCTCCTACCCCACTATATGGTCATAGGCCGACATCATCAGCCTGTTGACATGGTGTAGCCAAAGACAATTTTGGTTTGGACTCTTCAAATGTCCCTGGTCTGCCTCCAGCAAGGTCATTTTTAATTTTAGCCAAGAGAGAGACTGGTCACTTTTCTGTAGGATTTTCTTCACCCTATCCCACCTAATTTCTACCTCCTGGTTTCATCACTGTCCTCACAGGTGAAGCGTCACTTTCATAAGGAGCACTCAGCACTAAACCCTTGTTTAGTGATGTTCACACACTTTGAGAGTCATTCCTGAGGTCTACTGTACTAGTGGTTACAAAGTGTTGGAACTCAAATTTTATTTGCATGTTGGCCACTGCTGAACTCTTAGGCTTTTTTCATTTCAACTTCTAGAGGCTTCCTGTCCACATCCCCCTGCTTATGTTTTAAGAAACATATGAGAAATTTGCTTGCCTACCTTTAAAAGGGACCTGTATTGTTAGGAATATTAACACATTGCTGTTATGAAATGAAAAGATTAGGCTTCAAGCAAACACTGTAAGTAATATAGGGCAGTACATAACAAATTGGGGAGATACGTTTACAACTTTTATCAGTGACAAATTCCAAGCTCATCAGGAAAGCATATATCGTGGGGACTGAAGCACATGGACCGGCACTTAACAGTCCCAAGTTCAGATCCACTCTCCACTCTGCCATACAAGTTGTTCTACCACCGAGACTACTCTCATGTCTTAGACAAAGTTTATGGGAAAACACAGGCACAGCATCGCAACGTCTGAGGCTTGCTGGCCACAAGTAACAGCAGTGCTGTATATAATAGCTTGGGGTTATGCAGCAATCCACCCTTCCCTCCAGGTTCCATGTTTACTGTACCCATTAGTGTGGCAGCTTGTTTCCTGCAGGGCCACCTGCCTGTGTGCTACTACTCAGCAAGGAGATGGAGCAGCTTTGTTCAGACATCAGTCAATGACGTCTGTCTGCATCCTTCATTATCTCATGTCTGTTGCACGCAGATGAATTGTCATAATGGATGGTACTGCAGGCTCACATTCGTCACTCAAAGAAACACGAACCAAAACACATGCTCTCAAGTGCTAAAGTATTTTGGTGGTTCAATAACAAACACATACCACACATGCTACAGTGATTTGGGGGTGGGGTTGGCTGTGTGTATGTGCATGCATATGCATGTGTGTGTATCTGTATGCCTGCCTATCTGTGTGATTTTCATACTAGGGAATGTACCCAGTATCTCGTGCATGTCCAGTAAGTAAGTAAGTAAGTAATCTCCCATTGAGTCATTCTCTAGGCCCTATAATCTATCCTCCTGAAATTTCTGTGACAGAATTAAGGTTTTATTTACCTATTTAACAGGTAGGAAAATTCAGTCCCAGATGTGATACTACCCTGTTTGTTTAAGGCCTCCTTGAAAGATTTACCTCTACCTAACACTTCAGGGCTTTTGTATGATGTTGCACCTTCGTTTTCTTTGCCAGTAGAGTATCCTGCTCTCTTCCTTTGGGTAGAGCATGAATTGGCATCAGTTTGTAAGAGCATTATGAAAGCAGCTGTCAATCCTGACATCACTGAATGGCATTAATAGGAAGCACTTGCATTCTTTGTTTCTTGCTGAATGTGCTTTCCTTTTGGTTTGTCTTTCATTTGAGAAAGAATCTTACTGTGTATTTCAAGCTATCTTGGGGCTTGAACTTTTTGTTAAATTTATGTATTTACTAATTCATTCATATTACATCTCAATTGTCATCCCATTCTTTCTATCCTCTCTTTCCTCCCTCCCTCCTGCTTTCCCCCTACTCCCCTCCCCTATGACTGTGACTGAGAGGGACCTTTTTCCCCTGTATATGCTCATAGGCTATCAAGTCTCTTCTTGGTAGCCTGCTATCCCTCCTCTGAGTGCCACTAGGTCTCCCCATCCAGGAGACATGGTCAAATATGGGGCACCAGAGTTCGTGTGAAAGTCAGACTGCACTCTTCACTCATCTGTGGAGAATACCCTGTCCCTTGGCTAGATCTGGGCAGGGGTTCAATGTTTACTGCATGTATTGTCCTTGGTTGGTACCATAGTTTGTGCAGAACCCCGGGACCCAGATCTGCCCATCATAATGTTCTACTTGTAGGTCTAGGACCCTCTGAATCCTTCTATTTCCCCATTTTCCCATACTTCTCCCACCTAAAGTCCCAATAGGATGTCCTCCCCTCTGTCCCACTTTCCTAGTAGGTGAAGACTTTCATGGGACATGCCCCTTGGGCTAGTGTCCAGATATAAGTGAGTATATACCATTTGACTCTTTCTGCTTCTGGGTTAACTCACTCATTATGATAATTTCTAGTTCAATCCATTTGTCCACAAATTTCGGGAATTCCTTGTTTTTAATAGCTGAGTAGTATTCCATAGTGTAAATGTACCACAGTTTCTTTATCCATTCTACTACTGAGGGACACTTAGGCTGTTTCCATGTTCTGGCTATTATGAATAAGGCCGCTATGAACATGGTTGAGCATATGTCCTTATTGTGTGCTGGTGCATCTTCTGGGTATATTCCAACGAGTGGACTAGCTGGGTCTTGAGTAAGTTGGGCTTGAACTTGAACTCCTGCTTTAGCCTCCTCTAAAGTGCTAGTACTACAGATGTGTGCTAATACATTTGGCTCCATTATTTTGTTTACAAAAACTGATTTCACAAAGAGGCATTTGAGTTGTTTTTCTAGGATTTCTGTGCTGAAGATGAAGCACTGAAAGTAAATAACATGACCAAGGTCACAGGCAGAGAACAACTGAACTAGCATTCATACTTGGGCAGAGGGCTAATACCCAAACACACCTTTTAAATTTATGTTATAGAGGCAAAATCATAGCCCTATTTGCATCTTCTTAGAATAAGGATCTTCTAAGTGTTCATAGCAGTAATGTTGCAGTTCTGACTTCCTTGTCTCAACAAGGACGGAAGATCAGAGGGTGCTGTTCTTGGAATGAGATGATGCTGAGCAATTATTATGCATCTCTATTGCATTGAATATATAGAGATCTGTGGAAGTCACTGCTCAGCATAGGGCCACTTAATCATTGTCTTCCTAAGGAAGTCATCTGACTGTTTTGCTCTGCTGGCATGTAAAAAAGAGAATGGGGAAGTCAGCCATGCTCTGGGTTTGAGACACCACAGAAACCAGTGTCTAGATTTCAGGCCAGGAAGGGTAAGATGCCACCACTACAAATGTTGCTGGTATCTACCCTATGTGCTGGTGCCCAGGCACATGTGGATTTTTAAAGTTTTGGAGGACTTTGTGAGAAAATATTGATGTTCAACAGTGTTGGTACTTTCAACAATGGTCTGACTCATTACATGAATCTTGCAAAGGGAGTTTTGCTTGGGAAACCCACTCATTCTGTCTAGTACTTAGAATGGGGCCACTGATTATGTCTGTTGGAGTAAAGGTGACTTGTTTTTCTAGAGAACTGTCTTAGTGAGGGTCTTACTGCTGTTAAGAGACACCATGATAACAGCAACTCTTATAAAGGACAACATTTAATTTGGGCTGGCTTTATAGTTTCAGAAGTTTAGTCTATTATCATAGTGGTGGGAAATATGGCAGTGTACAGGCAGCACATGAAGCCATGGTGTTGGAGAAGGAGCTGAAAGTTCTACATCTCAATCCACAGGTGGTAGGGAGAGAAGACATGTGCTTCTGTGACCCCAAAGTGCAGCCCCCTAATGACACACTTCTTCCAACAAAGCCACCCCTTCTAATAGTGCCACTCCTTATAGGCCAAGCATTCAAACACATGAGTCTATGGGGGCCAAACCTATTCAGACCACCCCAATAACTATCATAGCTTCTGTGGAAAAGGTGTTAGGTGTGTGTATGAAAGGGGTGATGGGGTGGCATGTTTCTTTGCATACTGAGTTTTAAGAGCTGATCTTCCAACCAGGTGCAGTGTGCATGCCTGTAATCTCAGCATTTGGGGAAGCAGAGGCAGGAGGATCTCTTTGAGTTCAAGGCTGGCCTGGTCTACAAAGCAAGTTCAGGATAGCCAAGGCTACACAGAGAAACCCTATCTCAGAGAAAAGAAAAAGAAAAAAAAAGGAGCTGATTTTCCAGGCTGTTGTGATTACTGCCCACACACTACTAGTGTCTGACCCATTTTTAAAAATAGATGTGATAAACATATTTCATTATCAAAAAAAGACTGCATATATCAGCCCCTACATAGCTCAGGTATCAGGAAATTCCTTGGAATCTCATTATAACCCTTAGTAGCTTTTCTTCCAGAAGCCTTTAAATTTCACCACCCAATTTAAAAGGCTAACCAGCTAAGAAATAAGGTCCTACTGTACTGGCAAGATATCAGGCACCCAGAGTCACTCTTGCTTGGAAGCCTTAAAGTCTACCAGCTATTGTTAGCAGTTCGATTGTTTGATATCCAACTAGGAGGCAAAGTTTTTCATATTGTACAAAACCCAAACTGCCAGTCCATTCATATTGTTGGGCGCTTGGAATCATGAAGTGTTTTATATCCGTTAAACCCAGAATTGTTTCATCAATCTCATCTGGTACGAGATGTCATCCGTCTCCCTATAGACCATAATAAGACTACCCATGGCAATGTGGTGCAGGGTTTGCTGTCATTGCTAATTGGGACGTTCCCAGTTTGGAGATCTTTCTAGAATTTTATAAAATAGTAAACCCTATTCTGTCTGTATACTTTTCCTCCTAGCCACAGGGATCAAGAAGGTCAGTTTTCAGTTGTGTTTCTGAGCACTGCTTCTTTTCATAGGAGTTGAGACATTCGGCAGCATCAAACCTTGAGGCATAAAGTGTTGGAGACAGTCTACGGATTCTCACAGTATTAGGTGAAGAATGATTTGGGGCCATTTCTGAATTTGAATCCTGAGATTGTTATGATTTATTTATTTGATTGCAATGAGAATTAATAAAATTTCCAGATCCAAATCTTCTTCTCTGTAGATGGCAACAATACTGCCAATAGCGTACACATACACATACACATGGAGGTGGGTACGAGAGAGCAAACCTTGTATGCCTACAGGGCACTCATGAGGCCACACTTCTTCAGAAATGATTCTGTGGAGCAGTAGTCCCCACTAGACTCAGTCATCATTGTTTTAAACTTAAAATTGTGAACTGCAATTTGTATTTTACCCTTTCCCCTAATTCACTTCAATTCCACTGTCTTGATCATTACACATTCAGAGCTCTTAACACCTCTGTGGCTTGCTTTGCCTTTGCCTGGCCTCACTTCTCTGGATGCCTGCCTCTTTGAGAAGTGTGTCTGGGTGCATTTGGTGTGGCTTGGTGTTTGTGTGTGTGTGTGTTATCTTTACAAGGGGTGGCTCTTAAGGCAAGCCAGCAATTAAAGAGGCATGGTTCACACTGCTCTTAGAGAAGCCACTAATTGATACCTCTTGAGGACTGACATGTTCTCTGAAGCATGCAAGGCTGCCCACCAGGCAAGATGCCACTTTCCTTAATGATCAGCCTTCTGCCCTGGGAAACACAAGTGATTGAGAAGTTCATTGTTTTTTGTTTTCCTTAATATTAATGGTTTTGTCAACATCCCCAGTCTGTGAATCTCAGTTTATTTTACTACATGACAAGATTAACCCTTTCCATGGATCTCAGAAACACTGATGTTTGAAATATAGCCTAAGCCTTTTTAGTGTACTACAGGGCTTCTTGGTAGTATGTTTTTTGCATTTGGTGAATGCTTTTTACTTCCCAACAAAACCCCAGAAAAAGTGTTCACCAGATGAGGTCTGGTGAACAAACTAATGAAATAAACAAGTTCCTAAGAAAATCAATAATTAACATGGTCTGGTTGCATAGGCTTCCAATCCTATAATACTAGCTATTCGGAGACTAAGGCAGGTAAATCACGAGTTCAAGAGATTTGTGCGCTGCAGAGTGAGTTCAACCTAGCCTGGGAAACTTAATTATAAGAATCTACCTTCAAAAGTTAAGGAGAGTGGGAAGATATAGGAGAGGGATAAGAGAAAAGAGGAAGAGAAAAGAAAAAACAAGGAAAGACATTCACAAAGGGGAAAGGAAATACAGACTTGCCTTTCTCCAAACATCTTGTATGTTTTTCAACATCTGAGATGCTTAAGTCTACACATGCTTCATTACCACTTAGGAGAATCAACGATCTGTGTGAGAGTGGATGGGGGTGGAGTTTGTCACACTTTGCACATCTGGGAAGAATTTAGGAGGTTATAAAACTGGAAGAATAGCATTAGGAGTGATGGCTTCACAGAGCCACACTGCAGGTCCTTAGTGGTTGCGGCTGTATTCTCAGCCCTTTATAAGATGCACACCAAACGGTATGTGCCCAGGATGTGTTGAATAAATTCACCTCTGACCATGTCCTTCCCTGATTTAGGATATATTGCCATTTATTTCCCCACCAAAGAACCTAAATTAAGGGGAATAAGGGGAAAATGGGAGGGAGGGGAGAATGTGAGGATACAAGGGATGGGATAACCATAGAGATGTAACAAGAATAAATTAATAAAATAAATTAAAAAAAATAAATACCATGATCAAATACAAAAAATAAAAAGAACCTAAATTATTGCTTATGCCAGGTATAACTAAGATAGAAAATGAAGTGACATATTTCTGTGCTCGTTCCACCCAACATAGACTACTCCTAACAGAAGTTGGAAACAAGGGAACAATGATGTCTTTGTATAGAGTTGAGACTGGGATTGTCAAAGCAGTCTTTTTAATAATTCCATGTGTATCATTATTCTGAATTGCAGCATTGTTTGCCTTCTGAAGTTGTGTCCCTTGGCTTTGGGATACAGGAGCAGTTGAAGCTGTGACAAGTTGATTATCAGCTTCCTACAAAACCATGGCCAAAATCACCCCTAAATTACTGGGTATCAGCAAGAGGACATGAAATGAACCCGAAAAGTTGACTCCTGTTATGGAGTTCTGCCAACAGCCCCTAATATGAGGGCAGTCAGGGTAACATCACACATCTGGGACCAGTGCAGAGAAAGTTGCCTGCAGGCTTTGTGAGCCTCAGAAGCAGTTCCATTCCACAGAAGATGAAAAGATGTAAACACTGGAGGGAAATGAAATGAAAGCATATGAGGTCGTGAGATGCCATGTGCAGCACATGACTACGATGGGCAAAAGAAGTCCTTGTGGACTTCCATCATCACAATAAAGAATGATTTGCCTCTGTGGCTACTTCTTCATCATATACACCTTTTTTTTTTATTGTTTTGTTTTGTTTTTGTTTTTACCCTGAGACAGGGTTTCTCTGTGCAGCCTTGGCTGTCTTGAACTCGGTTTGTAGACCAGGATGGCCTTGAACTCACAGCAATCTCTGCCTCCCCAAGTGCTGGGATTACCAGCCTGCACCATGGCAAAAAGCCATCGTAAGCATCTTAAAGGATACATTTTATAGGAAAAATTTTCTGTCTTAGAAAAATCTGAATGTCGTGATATTTACACCAGTTTAAGAATTTCTTGGTAGCAGATGAAACTATTAGTCCTCTGATCACCCAAAAATCAGTCAGAGGTGTGTAACCTTGGGACTCTGGGATATGATGTCACATGAAAGTGTGTCAGGCTGCATTCATAGGTATTTTTAATAGCATTGTACCCTATTTCTTAGCTAATCATAGACTTCTGAGAACAAAGAAATCTTATTATTAAAGCAGGATGCTAATCATTTTATTTTTATACTTAAAATGTTAGAGGATATGTGGCTTAGCCCAGTGATAAAAGAGACTCCCAAGGGCATGGTGCCATACCAAACACACACAGAAAACTAATGAGAAGATTGGTTTCAGATCCCAAGTCCCTTGGAACTCTGGCCCTATACTTCTGCTCATGAAGACCTTAATTCATGTTCCTCTTATCTGTTCCACCCCCAAGAAGGTATGAACTGAAACTACAGAAGAGGCTAAAAATTAAGGTATTGGAGAAAAGGCAGAAAAAAAGAAAGAGACAAAGTGAAATTCATAGCAAGAGCAGGGGCATCTAGGTATAGTCAACATATAATCTTTCATTTCTAAGAAGTAGGTACTTATAGTACTTATACTTTGCATTTATGATATATATATATAATATCTATGACACATGTCATGCTACTGAAAGCATTTTCTAAGCTTAACACTGGAAGTCATTTGTGTTCTCATTGTCATATAATTTTCAAGATTGATGAAAGTGAGATGCTTTGGGCTCAAACCAGGCACAGATTCTCATCAAGTGGCCCTGAGAAAGATTGTTAATTTATTCATTCAAAGACTGAGCTGCACTTGTATGAAGGCCATAGCATACATGCTAGGCTGTAACATACATGTTTTAATACAAGGACCAGTGGTCCTTACACATATAAGACCTATGTGTTAGTGTGAATGAGTAAATTTTTAGTATATCAGAAAAACTTCCCTTGGTTTAAACAGAAAGAGGAATGGGAGATATTGTAACAATTTATGATTTTATATAAGTGATTATAAGGGACACAGGAAAGGTAAGAGCCAAGGAAAGATGCAAATTCTTAAAGAAAAAAATGCACTGAGTTAAAAGCAATGTCAGAGTTACGTTCAAAAGGCTCAAAAGCCTTCAGAGGTATGCTTGCAGACAGCAAGCCTGCATGAAGCAGATAAGAGGGGCAGGGTAGGCTGATAGGGCAGTGCTAACTGTTGCATCAGTCCTGATCATATTGGCCATTTATGAACTCAGAATGCAATAGATGGATTTTAGAATGGAAGTCACATTCTTTTACTCAGACTCTTGGTGGAAGTGGTAGCCATAGTCTGAGGCACCATGGTGCTATAAACCAAGGTGGGTAGCAAAGGAGATGGTAAAGCAAGGTTGGGATTTTCTGATAGGAGTATGGAACATTGGACATATCCAAGAAAGAAGGAGGGAGGGAGAGAGTTAGGGAGGGAGAGAAAACAGAGAAATAGAAAAAGAAAAAGAAACAGAGAAAAGTAGGTGGAGGGGAGAGAAAGAAAGGAGAAAATAAATTGCCTTTGATTGATAAGGAATAAATAAGAAAACACATAGACTTTGCTTATTTTAGGAGAGAAGTGATGGTGGCAATAGACACAGGACCTAAGTTTGCTCCAGTTAGTAGGCTGTGTCTACTAGATTCTAGGTGGAATTACTGAATAATTCGCCAACAGCGATGTCTGGATTTGAGGAGGCTATCTAGGACTAGAGACAAATCTTTAAACAGAAAGAGGAATGAGAGATATTGTAATGTGACAACTCAAGTCAAGGAATTAGAAGAAGCACCCGGTGAGAGAGTACATAGAAAAGAGTCTCAGGCTTGAGTAGCAAACTGCTCTTGTGTTACAAACAAGGACACTGCAATTATGTCCTGGAGGTACTGATGATAGAGTGGCCAGTGGTATCAGGTAGTTTTGGTATCTTAGATATAATGAGGAAGGTTGTAGAGATGGTGTGATGTGTTTCTATCCTTTAGTGCCACTTTGTCATAGAACAGGAATAAATACATATTTGTTACCAAATAGGCATTCATTCATTCATTCATTCATTCATTCATTCCAAACCACTGTAATGAGTGACTAGCAATGAATGAATGACATCAAGGGAAAATCACTTCTCACTAATTCTTTCTTTCCTTCTAAAACAAATGAGCAAATGGATATTGTTGTATCCTAGAAAAATCTTTTCAAGTGTAATACTATAATTGTTTGTTATTGTTGGTAGTGTTGATGGTAACTGTGGTGCTGGTGCTTCTGTGGTGGTGCTGGTAGGAGTGATCATGATGGTCACGGTACTGGTGGAGGTGATAGTGATTATAGTAATGGTGCTGGTGGTGTTCATGGTGTGGTATGTATGCATGTTTGTGTTTGGGATGATTTTTAAAAAAATCACTTGGTACTGAACTCTTAATTGCCAGTTAAGGGACTTACATGTAGTTTGTGGAGAAAATGTTCTTGGACTTAGTATTACTCTGCTGCCTTTTGTTCTGAATATGCAAATATTTCTCTTGTAATTTTGTAGACTTAGAAGAACCCTCCATCCTCAGGAACGTGGAGACCGCTACACTGGAACCTGTGTGGAAGTTAAGGAGACTGTCTCTGTGGTGGGGGCCTGAGAACATTGCTTCAATCCCAATGTTGCCCTGACATTAGTGTTCAAGATTCAAGAAGATTAAGACTAAAAAGGTATGGACATGCAGCTTTAACTCCTTAATTTGAAAGGCAAATGTGTTACATTTTTAAGTCATTTTGTCTTGCCTTTTCCCCCAACTGTTTTTGCTTTTCTCTGTGTCTTTTGCCTTTTCTCCCTTGCTTATATCCCTTTTTAATTTTTCTGGTGTTTTTAAAATTTTTATTTATTTATTAACTTTACATATGGATCTCAGCCCTCTCTTCCCTCTCCTCTCAGTCCTACCTCTTCTCCCACTCCACTTTTTGGAGAAAGAAACCTCCCCTCTCGCCCCCCCTTCCCCCTGTGCCATCCTGCTCAGTCACTTCATGTTGTTACATCAGAACTAAGCATGTCCTCTTCCACTGAGGTAAGAAAAGGCTGCCCAGCTAGGGGGAAATGATCCAATAGCAGGCAACTATGTCCATGGCAGAGACAGTTCCTGCTCCAGTCGCTAAAGGACCCACATGAAGACCGAGCTGTCCATCAGCTCCATAAGTGTAGGGGTCCTTTGTCCAGTCTGTGCATACACTTAGGTTGCTGGTCCAGTCTCTGTAAGCTACCATGGGCCTAGGTTAGTTCACTCTATTGGTCTTCTTTACTGTTGTCCCCTTCAGGTCCCTCTATCCTTACCTCAGCTCTCCCATAAGATTCCTAGATCTCTGTCTAATGTTTGGTTATGAGTCTCAGCATCTGTTTTGATCTGCTGCTGGGTGTAGCCTCTCAGAGGACAGTTAGCTTAGCTCATATCTACAAGCAGAGCAGAGTATCATTAACAGTGACAAGTGTTGGCTCTTTCCCATGGGGTGGGTCTCAAGTTGGGCCAGTCATTCGATGCCCATTTCCTCAAACTCTGCTGCATCCTTATTCCTGTCCATCTTGTAGGCAGGGTAAATTTTGGGTCAGAAGGTTTGTGGGTAGATTGGCATCCCCTTCCCTCCATTAGAAGTCCTGTCTGAATATAGGGGGTGACCACATCAGTCTCCATATGCCTTGCTCCTAGGAGTAAATGTGAGGCTTACTTTCAGCTCATGAGCTAGTCCTCCTTTGCTAGTGAAGTGCACATATTTTCTATCTGATATTTCCAAACACCAGCAAAGACATGAGAGAGCTCTGATTGTCACGCAACTTACATATCTCTAAAAGACAAAACACCTCTGAGAAAAGGGCTATGAAGAAGGAAGGCACGCCTTCTCCCTCAGCAGAACCTTTGTTCCTGTATCTAATTATTTTTTCCATCAGAGTGTATCTTTAAGATGGTTCAACATTAAACACTAAGTGGGAACTCATTTCCTATTAACATGATTACAAAGACCAAATTGATAACTTAATGATCAGAAAGCAGACATTCATGCAAACAGTGTACTGATTTTGAGTCCTCACATGAACAGAAACATGCTATGAAATAGAGAATATCTGTGGTTCCAGGTCTCTTTGCTAACACATATTGATCTATCAGAAAGGAAAGCTAAAAACACTCTTTATTGTTTGTCCAAAAATCCAAAAGAAGATTATATGTGGAGTTGGGATTTTGAAGACTGAGCTCTTTATTTTGAATGCTGATCTTTAATTCAGAATGTCTGTGTTCTGGATGCCAGACACAACATAAATTCAGCAAAGTTTTAGAGATCTTGGCTATAAAAATGTTATTTGTTTAGACAGCAATTGACTGGTAATGGGAAAATAAATTTTCTTTGTTCACAAGGATGTGAGGGAATTTCTGCCGTGTGGTGAGGTGAATGTTTATCAATGGGAAATATTCTGTTGACCGTACCACACCACACACACACACACACACACACACACACACACACACACACCATTTCCAGGGTAGCAGAATAGCATGAGATGGTGTTGGTACCACTTACCTACCACAGTGTTCCCTGGATCTCATGGTTTCATGCACTAGAAGGGCTCTCAACTGTCTTTTCATATGAAGACAGCCAGTATAAAGTCATAGTTTTAGGAGCAGAATAACAAAGGGCAAATCACAGTTCTAATCCAGGATGTGCTTGAACATCATGAAAGGCACTTAATTCTCCAGAGACAGTACTGTTTCAAGTGTGTTCCACAAGCTTTTGGCAGTTCATCTGGGAAGCTGTGAAAATTCTGAGGTCAGTCTGCCTCATTGTGGGCCACATTGAGACCCAGTTACCCAGAACCCTCTGCAAAGGAGTGAAATAGAAAATGCCCTCCTAGGCAGGTATGAGCATTCCTGTACTATATAGCCCCAGAGCGACTTGGAAAAGTAACGTGACATGTCCCGGTGCATACTGCTTTTTAACATGCTGAATTCTAAGATCATTTCACATGACTTCATTCTGGCTTAGATGCACAGAATCAGTCCTCTAGAAGAAGGTTCCAGAATGTCCAGTTAGGGACAGTGGTCATTAAATAGATAAAATTTTATATATCGGTAACTTGGGGAAGTGGGGGGAACTTGATGGTAAATATCCCTAATGTCCTTGAGGCTCATTGCTTGAGAAAACATGGCTCTTGGGACAATCATTTTTGACCATGGACCATTGTACAAACTGTGTTTCCAAGAACTGTGGCACAGTCAGGGCCACACTATGGAGCACCTTGGAGTGAAGCTGTTATGGCTTTATTCCCAGCCACCCCATCTTCCTACATGTAAACAGTAACAGTCCTATGTAAAAGGATTTCCTGATTCCCTGCTGTGAGTATGGGGCAACTCTGAGTCCCTGTTTGTAGATGTGCAAATCACCCCATTTCAGCTGATACCAAAACATTATCTTCCAAAAGTGGTCTCAGGTTCATTGTAAGAATTTGGAACCTCTGAATGAAGTGGACACTTTTGCCAAAGGGGAGAGAAAGACATTTAATTAATACATAGGAAATGATTTTGAGGAAAAACTGTCATTAATTGTGAATGTTACACTTTATCTGTCCAGAGGGAGCAAAGGGAGCCTGGAACTGTTCAGTGTGTTTAACACATGCCAGCAAGGTTAATTGTCTCGGGATGTCGAAGAGCTCAATTCCTTTGTAACCCTCCATAGTTTGCCTCACTGTCACAACCGTTTTTCATGTGACTTCAGAATCCTGCGTCATTTTAGCTGGGCCTTTCAAAGTTTTGATTCCCAGGGTATAATTTAAAAGCTAGAAAAATTGCAAATGTGTGCAAGCTAACAGAGCACGATATTGACAAATTAATTAGTCTATTCCCACTCTGCTCCCTGGGTAGAAAGGCTCTGTGTACCTCCAACAGTATCAAAGGCAAAGTGAAAAGCTGCCTTTGGAGATAGGTTTTATTATTGTTTCTGCCAGTCATCATTTGGAGAGGGGATATGGTTGACTCAGAAGAGAGATGTGTGTGTGTGTGTGTGTGTGTGTGTGTGTGTGTGTGTGTGTACGTGTGTGTGTGTGTGTGTCCTTTTTATAATGGTTTATGTTGATAAAGTATTTTTTCGTATGCCTCTGAATTTATGCACATCACTTAGACAGTTGTCTGTTTCCCCATCATGTGGAAATGGTGGCTCTTACATTCTTTATTCCTACAGCAAGGCAGCAGAACTGTGCCTAACTTACCAAGTTTTGTGACCACCTTTCACTCATGGTTTCGTTGGATTTCACTAACTTTCCTCTGCATTGACATTTCACATTATTAGCTAATAAATGTCTTAGTATTACATATAAGAGGATGATAAAAACACAATCCCAAATGCTGCTTTCTGTAGCCATTTCTTGCTTCTGTGTCTGTGTGACGTATACCAAACACCTACTAGGAGACAGTAGCTGGGTGGTAGTTTACAATAGCCATGTCATGCCATATCATATCATATCATATCATATCATATCAACCATATACTGTCTCTATGACACCTATTCTTTCTATTGGGTTCCATAATCTCATCATATAAAAAATAAATATCCTTAAATCATATAAAACTGAGGATGTTCTGAAGGCTTGTCCAAACCAAGGCCTGCTAGATAGATGTAGCTGAAGATAGCTATGACTGTGGCCCAGCACAACTTACAATATTATTAGACTTGTGTGCATGTGTATATGACTTTTTGTAAGTCGGTTGTGTAGGTTCTGTGTGTGTATCTTACAAATGACATCATGTCACAATGTCAAATAGCCAGACATGCCTGTTAGACTGCAGCAGATAATAGTTTCCGTCAATTTTAAGTGCACTGGTAACTAATGATGATATAGGAATGTACTCTGAGCACATATGATAACCATAGAGGGGCCAATTCAACCATATCATGAAAATCCAGACAGATGAAGCTAAAGAACTTTACATGGCATGAGGAGAGATGGCCAGCAATTAAGAGCATTTATTGATCTTCTAGAGGACCCGTCTGTTTCCCAGGGCCCATGTTATATGCCTTACAACCTCCTGTGACTCTAGCTACAGTGTCTGATGTCATCTTCTGCCCCAAGCACATCTGCATTCACACACACACACACACACACACAAACACACACACACACACACACACACACACACACACACACAAAATCCTTAAGAACTTTAAATGGACTCTGCAGAAGACTTTGTATGGGGTTTCAGCAATTATCCTCTACTGTGAGTTCTTTATAATGTAATCATAATGTCTACTGGAGGTCATCGCTTCATTTTTACATCTGTGTAGTATAGAAATATCCTAATTTAATTTTCTTTCCATTTTCAACCATGACTCTTACAAGGTTCTTAATTCACCATTGAGGACACAGAAGGAAAATAGAGCAGGTGGCTTTCTCAAAACTCTTTTCTGCAATAAAAAGGTTCTTTAACATGATCTCTGAATTGCTTCTTTAACAGGCACCTAGCCGACTGAACTCTATCTCTGGGTGTGTTCAGTGGCCCCTGAGGACTGTTCTGTGCCTGCTTTAGTGCTTTCACTTTTCTTCGTCTTTTTTCCTGATGAAAACAACTACCATTTTAGGAAGAGTCTCCTTTTGACAGTTACTGGAGGAAAGATTGGTGTTTTTCCCCTTGAGCTTGCTGCCTGTCTGTTTACTCGTGCTGAATTTTACTCAAGGCCTTTGAAACTTAACAAAATATGTGCTAGTGCTGTGTTCAGAATCTTGTACAGATTTAGATCTTATTTACAAGTTAAATCTCTCTCTCCTCAGAATAGCCATTTTACGTTCTGGATGCAATTCTAAGAAGTGTTGTTTTATTACTAAAGAAATACAGGTTGGAAAATTCTGACTCTGCAGATTTACATCTTAGTAATGATATTCTGTGACACTTATTTCTGGGAAGATGTGAACAAAAATATACTAATTTCAGAGAAAGAACTGATGACAGACCAAAGTAATGATATCAATAAAGTCCAACATGTATGAACCAGATTTTTTATAGTTACTTATAGAAATACGAGTGAGCAGTTACTTATAAGAATATGGATGATTCAAAGAGTTTGATCATTGAATGTTCACCTTGCATGTGTTATAACTCATTAAAATTGGAACCCTTGAGTCTCCTACACAAATGACAGGCAGCTGGAAAATTCAGAGAGTCTCCTTTCCTCAGCAAATCTTGCTAATTGTATAACTTTAGAGAAGGGTCTTATGAATCTGCTAAGTCTTAGGGACTTCCTGAGACCTGCAAGTTGTTTATTCTGGACTGTTAATGAACCTCCTTTTAGAACTTTCTTAGTTTTAATGAACCTCAGGACATATTGAGTATTAATGAGACTCCTTGCAGGATGGAATGTTAAAATTAGTTAAAACTTGGAGGAAATCGCTCCCCCATGACCTCAGAAGGATGTTTTAAACTGTGAACTTGCTTTTTCATTGTTTTTGCTTTGACCCTAACCCTTCATCTTTCACCAAATCTTTCCACAAGTTTTTCCCCAGTACTCATGACTACATTTTCTTATTTCTGCCCATATTAAAACATTGTTCTAGCCCATCTCACAGGCTCTGAGGTTCAAAGGAAAATGAACGTGGAATGATTTAACAGTACAATTTCTCTCATTACCTACGGAATTTTTTAATGACTTTAAGGTACAAAACATGGTTGTCTCCTTCCACATAACTTCTCATGTTGTATTTCTACTAATTCCTTCTACATTCCCCCTGCCTCTCAGCCTTCCAGCCACCTGCAGCAAACTCCAGTTTCCAGAAATTTCAGGTCCATTAATCTTGCCTCTTTTTTTCATTAATTAATTAATTAATTAATTAACTTTATATCCAGGTAGGAAATTCCCCTCCCCTTTCTTTTCCCAGTACCTTTATCTCACTTTCCCTTCCCTCCCTTTCTTCTCATAGAGGAGAGACTTCCCATGGGTACCAACTTAACTTGGTGTATCAAGTAGGACCGGACCAATCTTCTTCTATTGAGGCTGGACAAGGCTGCTGCATTAGGGGAAAGATACCCAAAGTCAGGCAAAAGAGAGGCAGCCCCTGCTCCTACTGTCAGAGATTGAACATGAGGACCAAGCTATACATCTGTTACATATGCTGGGCGAGGGCTTGAATGGTCCAATGTATACTATCTCGGTTAGTGATTTTGTAGGTTTTCTTGTGATATCCTTGATATCTCTGGCTCTTTCAATCCTTCCTTCCCTCTTCTACAAGATTCCCTGATTTCTGCCTAACATTTGGCTGTGGGTCTCTGCATCTGTGTTCATCAGCTGCTGTGTGAAGCTGACAGTCATGCTAGCCTCCTGTCTACAAGAATAGCAGAATATTATTAGTCGTGTCAGTGGTGAACTCTCTGTCACACTACTCAAGTTGGGCCAGTCATTGATGTGCTGGGTTGAAGGCTTTGTGTGGGGGTTGGTGTCCCTCTCCCTCCACTAGAAGTCCCTCCTGGCTACTGGAGGTAGCCATTTCAGGCTCCACATCCCTGCTCCTAGGAGTCTCAGCTTGGGTCCCTGTTTCTTTGCTTGTAGCATCCATTCCGGCCACAGCAGCAGACTGCAAATTCTCATTATTAAGGATCTAGGTCATTAGAGGCTGCCTGGACTTTATGGAGTCTTAAGTCGCTTGTGTTACCTTCAAACCTGAATTAAAGCAGCCAGTGCTCTGGCTCCATCAGGCCTATGGCATCCAAGCCAGATAGCCATAATGTCGTATGTAAGGCCTGGAGAAAAACAGGCCTGCTATGGAATAAAGTTACATTTGATGAATACTTACCACATCTCAGTTCAGTCACATGTGACTGATGATAACATCAAGGGAAGCAATTTCAACACCTGTCATATACTCATGGGATCATGTTCCAGTATGACAGTGATGCATTTATTAATTTAGCAACTCTGCATTCTTTCATGGTTTTCAGAGTTCATGCATCTCACTATATGCAATACTATTTGACTATTTAAAGATGTATATATTCTTACATCAGACGAAAAGCACATAAAAAGATCCATTGTTATTATTTGAAGTGATGGGTAGGAATGTGTGCCTGCATGTAGGTAGGTGGTGTCTGGGAGGCCAGGAAAACCAGATCTCCTACAGCTGGAATTAGAGAGAGTTGTGATCCATATCAGAGCTGGGAGCCAAACCTGGGTCTTCTGGAAGAATGGCCAGGGAATTTAACAGCCAAGACATCTCCCCAGTCCCATAAACTAACTATTTTATATGCTGAGAAAAATTTTATACTACATTTCAAAACATAGGACTCTGTTTTAGTGATTTTCCCCTAAGATTCGTGTTGATGATATAGGACTTTTGGTTCAGGTAGGCATGTTTGTGCAGTGCAAGCCTCATTAGGTGAGATAACTCTTACAGAGTGGCAGAGGACTTCCATAGCTGGGATAACAAAGCTAACTCATCCTTCATTTATGTGTTTAGTCTACTTTCCTGAGGTATTATTTACAAAGAACAGACCCACCACCTGTAAGTGTAGCCAAGGGAATATGCGAGTGAACACTGCACAGTGAAGTCTCGATACATTGTCGTCACCATGAAGTCCATTCAGAGCTAACGTCTCTCTCTTGTCTGAGCAAACCAGTACTCTGCATTTTTTAAACCCTCATCCAAACGCTCCTCTAGGATGAACTATGTTGTTACAACATGGGCTTTCTGAAATGATCTGGTTTTATTCTATATATTTTTTATTTCTTATCACTGTCAATGAGTATGTAAACCCCAGACTATATTTCTTCTTAGTGGACATACACGGCAGCTCTCTTAAGTTTCTGAATATTAAGAATCAAGCTAACATGTCATTGGTTAATGACATTCTCCACAGTTGAGTGGAGAGTGGGGTCTGACTTTCACATGTACTCTGGTGCCTCATATTTGACCACGTCCCCTGGATGGGGAGACCTGGTGGCACTCAGAAGAAGCATAGCAGGCTACCAAGAAGAGACTTGATACCCTATGAGCATATACAGGGGGAGGAAGTCCCCCTCAGTCACAGTCATAGGGGAGGGGAGTAAGGGGAAAATGGGAGGGAGGGAGGAATAGGAAGATACAAGGGATGGGATAACCATTGAGATGTAATATGAATAAATTAATAAAATAAAATAAAAAAGAATCAAGCTAACATAAACATTGTGAGAAAATCTTTGTGTAGATATCAACTTTCACTGAGAGATGACTATTGACAGGTAGAACTAAGTTACAGGGAAGGTATACATAATTTTTATGAGACTCATTAAAGTGGGCAAGGCATGATGAGACATATCCACAGTCATCACACTCTAGAGACCTAGTCTGAACAAGAACTATGAGTTTCAGATGAATCCATCCCAGAGTGAGATTTTGTCCTAAGAAAAAAAGCAAACTAAGAAAAAAAAACTTCTCCATATAGTTCTCTAATGTGATTCATTTTCAAAACCAATATGGAAGAAAAAAGTGTTTTTCTTTCTAAAACTTACCAGGTTTGTTGATTTTGCTAATTCTAGTGGGCATGAAATATTGCCTATATCTGCTTTAATTAGCATTCCCATATTGGCTAGCAATGTCTTACATCTTTAGTTGTACTACAAATAATTTTTTTTTATCTTTCATAAAGCCAGATTACATCCCAATTGTTATCCCCTCACTTGTATTTCCCATTCCCACCCTCCCTCCTTCCTCCACCCTGTTTCCCTCGCCCCAGACCTCTGATGGAAGAGGACCTCCTCCCCCACCATATGACCGCAGCCTACCAGGTCTCATCTGGATAGCCTGCTTTCCTTCCTCTGTGTGCCCACCTGGCCTCTCTACCAAGGGGGAAATGATCAAATCAGGGGCAACAGAGTTCATGTCAGAAGCAGTCCCCACTCCCCCTACAACTGTGGAGAATGAGCTGTCCATTGACTGTGTCTGAACAGGGGGGCTAGGTGTACTGCATACATTGTCCTTGGCTGGTGCAACAGTTTGTGCAGGCTCCACTGGGTCCAGATCCACCCGCCTTGATGGTATCCTTGTTGGGCTCCTGAACCCCCTGGTCCTTCCATCTCCCCACTCTTCCATACTGGTCTCAGCAGAGCTCCACCTGGAGTCCAGCATGGAGTCTCAGCATATGTCTCAATCCCCAGCTAGGTGGAGTCTCTCAGAGGACATCTATGTTGGGCTAATATCCTCTTATAAGTGAATATATACTATGTGTGTCTTTCTGGGTTTGGGTTACCTCACTCAGGATGATCATTTGTAATTCTATCCATTTGCCTGCAGATTTCAAGATTTCCTTCTTTTTAATAGCTGATTGGTATTCCGTTGTGTAAATGTACCACAGATTCTTTACCCATTCTTCAACTGAAGGGCATCTAGGTTGTTTCCAGATTCTGGCTATTATGAATAAAGCTGCAATGAACCTAGTTGAGCAAGTGTCCTTGTTATACGGTGGATCATCTTCAGGTTTTCTTTCTTATTTGTTTACAGATCTTTAAAAAGTATTCTGTAAGGAGGGATGATGTAGTTACTCTATGAACCCAAAGAATTAAAATAATAATTAAAATATTCTGCATATGAGGTCTGTGTCTACTTATGTCTTGTACATAACTATATCAAGTTTACTACTTGACTTAATTTTCTTAGTCTCCAGAAGAGCATTTGCTTTGAATTTGGAAGGATCCAATTAACATTTTATTATTTTTTTATTTTTATTTTTTTTATTTTTATTAATTTATTCTTGTTACATCTCTATGGTTATCCCATACCTTGTATCCTCCCATTCTCCCCTCCCTCCCATTTTCCCCTATTCCCCTCCCCTATGACTGTTCCTCAGAGGGACTACCTCCCCCTGTATATGCTCATAGGGTATCAAGTCTCTTCTCGGTGACCTGCTATCCTTCCTCTGAGTGCCACTAGGTCTCCCCCTCCAGGGGACATAGTCAAATGTGAGGCACCAGAATACATGAGAAAGTCATATCCCTCTCTCCACTCAAGTGTGGAGACTGTCCTGTCCATTGGCTAGATCTGGGTAGGGGTTTAAATTTTACCACCTGTATTGTCCTTGGCTAGTGCCTTAGTTTGAGCAGGACCCCTTGGCCCAAATCTGCCTATCATAATGTTCTACTTGTAGGTTTCTAGGACCCACTGGATCCTTCTACATTGCTATTCTCCCATGGTTCTCTCATCTAGAGTCCCAATAGGATGTCCTCCCCTCTGTCCCAGTTTCCTGGTAAGGGAAGGCTTTCGTGGGACATGCCCCTTGGGCTAGTATGCAGATATAAGTGAGTATATACCATTTGAGTCTTTCTGCTTCTGGGTTAACTCACACATTATGATCATTTCTAGCTCAATCCATTTATCCACAAATTTCAGGAATTCCTTGTTTTTAATAGCTGAGTAGTATTCCATAGTGTATATGTACCACAGTTTCTTTATCTATTCTTCTACTGAGGGACATTTAGGCTGTTTCCATGATCTGGCTATTATGAATAAGGCTGCTATGAACATGGTTGAGCAAATTTTCTTGTTGTGTGCTGGTGCATCTTCTGGGTATATTCCAAGGAGTGGAATAGCTGGGTCTTGAGGAAGCCCTATTCCCAGTTTTCTGAGATAGCACCAGATAGATTTCCAAAGTGGTTGTACAAGTTTGCATTCCCACCAGCAATGAAGGAGTGTTCCTCTCTCCCCACATCCTCGCCAGCATGTGGTGTCGTCGCTTGAGTTTTTGATCTTAGCCATTCTGATGGGTGTAAGATGGAATCTCAGAGTTGTTTTGATTTGCATTTCCCTGATGACTAAGGAGGTTGAGCATTTCTTTAAGTGTTTCTCAGCCATTTGATATTCTTCTCTTGAGAATTCTCTGTTTAGTTCCAAGCTCCATTTCTCAATTGGGTTCTTTGGTTTGGTGGTGTTTAATTTCTTGAGTTCTTTATATATTTTGGATATTAGACCTTTGTCAGATGTAGGGTTGGTGAAAATCTTTTCCCAGTCTGTAGGCTGTTGCTTTGTTCTCTTGACAGTGTCCCCAGCCTTACAGAAGCTTCTCAGCCTCATGAGGTCCCATTTATTAATTGTTGACATTAAGGCCTGGGCTGTTGGTGTTCTGTTCAGGAAGTTGTCTCCTGTGCCAATATGTTCCAGGCTCTTCCCCACTTTTTCTTCTAACTGACTTAGTGTCTCTGGTTTTATGTTGAGGTCTTTAATCCACTTGGATTTGAGTTTTGTGCAAGGTGACAAATATGGGTCCAGTTGCATTTTTTTACACATAGACATCCAGTTAGACCAGCACCATTTGTTGAAGATGCTATCCTTTTTCCATTGAATGGATTTGGCTTCTTTGTCAAAAATCAAGTGACCATATGTGTGTGGATTCATATCTGGGCCTTCAATTCGATTCTACTGATCAACCAGCCTGTTGCTATGCCAGTACCATGCTGTTTTAATTACTATTGCTTTATAGTACAATTTGAGATCAGGTATGGAGATTCCTCTGGAGCACCTTTTATTGTACAAGATCGTTTTTGCTATTCTGGGTTTTTTGTTTTTCCATATGAAGTTCAGAATTGAACTTTCAATGTCTTTAAAAAATTGTGTAGGTGTTTTGATAGGGATTGCATTGAATCTGTAGATTGCTTTTGGTAGGATGGCCATTTTTACTATGTTAATTCTCCCTATCCATGAGCAAGGTAGATCCTTCCATCTTCTCATGTCATCTTCAATCTCCTTCTTCAGAGTTTTGAAATTTTTTTCAAACAAGTCCTTCACTTGCTTAGTTAAAGTAACTCCTAGATATTTTATATTGCTTGTGGCTAATGTGAAGGGTATGGCTTTCCTAATTTCTTCCTCTGTGTATAGGAAGGCTACAGACTTTTTTGAGTTAATTTGGTATCCAGCCAACTTGCTGAAAGTGTTTATCAGCTGTAGGAGTTCTCTGGTGGAATTTTGAGGGTCACTTATGTACACTATCATATCATCTGCAAATAGGGATAGTTTGACTTCCTCCTTTCCCATTTGGATACCCTTGATCTCCTTTTGTTGTCTTATTGTTCTGGCTAGAACTTTGAGTACTATATTGAAGAGATATGGAGAGAATGGGCAGCCTTGCCTTGTTCCCGATTTTAGAGGAATTTCCTTGAGTATCTCACCATTTACTTTGATTTTGGCTATTGGCTTGCTGTATATAGCCTTTATTATATTGATGAAAGTGCCTTGTATCCCCAATCTCTCTAAAAATTAACATTTTAATTCTACAACTTATGCTTTTCTGTGTGTTGTACCTTAGGGATTTTCACTTGAGATAAAGTCGTAAATTGATATTCTTCTAAATTCTCTGTAAGAAACATATTTCTCTTTTACATTTAGGATTCTGGTCTGTCCTTAATCCAGTTTAGTGTTGAGGGCCTTTTGAGTTTTAATATGAGGATGCCAGCTCATAAATCCACCAGAAGTTGGACCAGTTGCTTGTAGAATCACAAGAACTGAAACCTCCCGGGTGGGTTGGTTCCTCTGATCTCCTCATCTCCACTCTCAGATGCTGACCCAAGTATAAGAATGCCCTCTCTCCCAGGGTCTCCTAGGAAAGGCTTGACCCAATGGACTTTGACTCTCTTAAATGCCTTTAAAATTGTAAATCTGTAGTCTTTTTTAAAGTTATTCTGAGCTGGGCAATGCTTTGCATACCTTTAATCCCAGCACTCTGGAAACAGAGGCAAGTGAATCTGTATGAGTTTGAGGCCAGTACTGAGTGAGTTCTCAGACAGCCAGGACTACACAGAGAAACCTTGTCTCAAAACCCCTCATAGCTCAAAAAATGTATTCTGACTATTTATTGAAGAAAGGAATATTCTGACTATTTCTAAAAGAAAATTTTTTCCGTATTATCACAGTTGAAATTTCACTCCCACATTGTTAAAAAGGAAAAAAAAAAAAAAAAAAGTCAGCCATTTACATAAAACCAGTAACAGACATGGGACATTTTAAATGATGGTTGCAGTGGTTTGAATAAGAAATGTCCCCCATTAGCACATGCATTTAAACACTGGGTCCCTGATTACTGGTGCCCTTTAGGGAGGTGGAGGTATTTTTAGGAGGTAGAGCTTTGTTGGAGGAAGTCACAAGTTTTGAGAGTTTATAGTCCTGCCTCACTTCCAGTAAATGCTTTGCTTTGTCTTTGTAGTTGGAGGTACTCTGAGCTTCTGACCGGGTCTTGTGATGTCATGCCTCCAGGTCATTAATCATTATGGGCTCTCCTTCTTGATCCATAAACCAAAATAAACTCTTCTTCTGTGCTTTTGGCTATGGTGCTTTATCCCAGGAAGATGAATGTAATGAATATAATAGCATTCCCTCACAATTCTTGTTGGAACATTTCTCAGTACAACTGAGTAATGAGTGTGTGTTTTGGACAATGATTGTTTCCACAAGACTGAGACCTCTTGAGTAGCATTGATCTACTCTAAGAAGACTCAGGGTTTGGAAGGCCCACTCTCCTATTTTGCTTCTCTCTCTCAGAGGATACGGAGTGTGTTCCCTCCAGAGGATGCAGCAATGAGGAACCCTCTAGGAAGCAGAGAGAACAGCCTTCACCAGACACCAAACTGCTAGCACTGTGATCTACAGCACTATAAATTACCTGGTGTTTTCCAATTAACAGGACAAACAGGATAAGATAATGATCATAGAGAAAGACAAACACTACCAATAAATATTACATGACCATTACAAATAGAGATCCTGTGGGGGATGGAGAGATGTGTCAGTTGTTATGAACACTGGCTGCTCCTGTAGAGGAAATGGGTTTGATTCTCAGAACCTAAATGGCATGGCTGCTCATAACAACCTGCAACTCCAATGTAAGGATAAACAACCAGCCTTTTCTGGTTTCTACAGGCCCAGGCATGTAAGTAGTATGCAGACATATACACAAACAAACAACTGCTACACATAAAATAAAAATAAAAAATTGTAGAGTAGCTACTATTATGGATTAAATAGCATACTAAAAATCTGCATATCACAGTCCTTGATGATAGTAAAAATGATAATTTAACCCAAACCATTAAGACATGACATTATGGGATGATGTTTAGAGAATAAGAGCTATTGTATAGGAAATGTTGTTTCTCTAATGGAGGGCTTATACATTAAATATAAATTCCCTGAATTACAGGAAAAAGAAAAAATATTTAGTAAGAATAAGGAAGCCAAGCTGGCAGATGCATGCAGCAGCCTTTCTGCCGCTTCCCAAGACCAGCTCCGGGAATGGCGAAGAGGAGAAAAGACAGGTGGCTCCACGGTAGGGAAAACTGAGCAGGTGGTGAACAGCTGGTGAAGAGAAACGAACCATTGGCTGAACAACTAGCTAGAGGAACCAGTTGTTGAGGAGAAGTTGAGGAACGAAGGAAAAAGAAACAATCGGACACTCAGGCACATGCGGTACAAGATGAAGGCCTTAAAGCCCAGGAGAACTTTTCTTCTGACTCTCTGTCTCCATCTCTGCTTGCTTACTATCTGTCTGTCTCCTTGCTTGTTGAGATCCATCTTCTATCTCTCTGCTTGTGTTACCCATCTTTTTATCTCTTTTCTTGCCTGCTGATACCCATCTTTCCCTCTTGCTGTTCCCTATCTCACTCTAGCTTACTCTCTCATGTCTGTTATTTGTTTTCTGTTCTCCTTGGGCCAGCCCCAGTATTTTATTGAAATGAAGTTCAATTTTTTTTTTCATTACAGATTACATCATGATTTTTTTCCATCTTTTACAATCACCAGGGCAATAAAAAAAAATCAATGGAGTAACAAGGAAATACAAAAAGTTCTGTGACCTACAACAAAGTATACAACAAAAGTCAATCAATTTTCAAGCAATGGTCAGCATAACCTGATCATTATTTTTTAAATTTCCCGGGCTAAAGTCAATGTGTTTACAAGATTGTCATAGCAACATAGCTAGAGCAAAATATTCTCTAAAGAAAAGAACTTGACCGACTTCCTGTCCCAGACCAACAGGTGTGTTATCCAAACCTAGGATAACTGCCAAGGGGTCCTCTATTGTAAAATATCTGTAGGGCATTGTGTTCCAAGCCCACTTTCTAATGCTCTCAAAGCAGATTCTAAAGGAATGTTTTTAGAGGTAACAGTCTCTAGCCAGGTACTGGTATGTCAAGGTCTTAGCTTTCTTTCATGCAGTTTCTGCTTGGGTTCTCACAGTCAGATCAAAAAACTCTATCGTTGTCTCAAGCCTTTGGCAAGATGCCTTCTTTCAACATTCTCTGTGGGAATAAGTTTGCCGTGTATGATTTTGCTTAGGGTTGAAAAATAAAGAGAAAAAACAGTTTTAGGAGAAGAAAAAGGCTGATTTTTAGACAACATTATACCTGGACCATATGTAATATTTAGGGGCAGTGGTGATCAGCCAGAGATCTTTGGTACTTTTTCAAGCAAAGCCTCAACAACTTTTCTGGATGACTGGAGATCATGCTGGACTGTCGGAAGCCTCTGGAACTTTGACAAGCAAAGCCTCTATGACTTATCTTCATGTCTGTGACACCTTTCTTCTTAGTCTAAGAACCTCTGATGTCCCAGAGAGACTGGAGAAAGGAGCCATCAAAGAAACTTTAGCTTAATAGTCAAGGGAGCATAGACAACAGATTGAGCATATACATCCAGAGACACATCATAGAAGTGAGAAATAGATGTTCCTGTTGTACCCTGTTTAATTTCAGAACTCCAAGGAAAAAGCTATGAAAGGCTTGGATGGGAAGAAAATGTCTCACACACAAAGAAATGGTCTTATAACTGGTATCAAACTTTTTATCACTAAAGCAGCAGGAAGGATAGAGAAGCAGAAACAAGGGGTTTATTCAATGCAGCCCCATTGAAAAGAGGGACAGATATCTAATGAATGTGCCCGTGCTCATCTTCCAAGTTCTGAAGTGAGACTGATGTTTAAATAGGAGGCCAATGATTTGCATATCTAACTACTCCTAGTCCTGTCCACCATAAACCCATCATTGTCTGCACTTGAGTCTCACCTGGTAAAGGTGGTCTGATAAGTTGCTAAGACTGTGAACTCTCTTTCTGGGAAACAAGTTCTCCTTTTGGCTGGTGCCTTTTCCATCTTGTAGCAGGTGATTCTTGGGGAAATTTCAATTCCTTTCCATCCTTTTCCTAGCCATAATTTCAATAGTCAGACTGAGGAACACAAGTACCTCTTTAGAACATCTTCAGTTCTGCCAAGCCAATCACAACTAGGCAGGAGGTCCAGAAACTATGTGGCTAAAATGGGTTTCCAAACTCCAAGTATCTTACGTTCTAGTAAAAACCAGAACCGGTTACTGTCATTCTGGGTAGTGGGTTAGTATGCTGATTTTTCATCTTTAATTTATAGACAATTATAAAATGTGTCTGAAACCGGGAGTGGTGGTGCATGCCTTTAATCCCAGCACTTGGGAGGCAGAGGCAGGCAGATTGCTGTGAGTTCAAGGCCAGCTTGGTCTACAAAGCAAGGCCCGGACAGCCAAGGCTATACAGAGAAACTTTGTCTCAAAAAACAAACAAACAAACAAACAAAAATAAAAAATGTGTCTGAAAAGAAAAATCTGTATAAGAAAATCATGATCCTAATAAAAAGCTGAACAAAATGTACCCCGATTTTGAGCAAAATACCTGTCTTGTCTGGAAAAAAAATTCATTTGACTCATACTGTTGATGATATGACATTGTGGCAAAAACTAAGTAATTGTCATCCTAGTATATTGCCTGACTCTCCAGTGAACAATTCTTATCATCATCATCAACTCTCCTTCCCACCTTTAGAATCAACCTATAAAGATAACACAAGGTGGTAAACCAAATGTCATAAACCTTAACAGTAAAGACAAGGACACAGTTAGCACAAGACTCTAGGTTGGGCCAAAGTAGAGGAAAGATAAAGGGAAGTCTGAGGCTCAGATCTCTTTAAGAAACAGAGAAGTGATATATTTCTCCCTCAGGTTATTGTGGTAAGACAAAGAATTCACACACACACACATACACACACACACACACACACACACACACACACACTCATTCACTCACCTCTTAAGGTGATACATTTAATAACAGAAGAACAAAATAAATTTTGGAGATGAGCAAAATTATGTATGCAAGCCAAGATATTCCATTTAATTGCCACTGATACTATATACTATTTAAAAACATAAATTATGAGAGTTCTTCAGCCAACAGAGAAGAGATACTGAGTCAATTCCTGAGAAGAGAGCTACAGAATCAGCTAAATGTGCTTGACGATTATAGAAACTCAGGCGGGAAGGTGGACTCACTTTTTTTTCTGAATAAATATACTCTCTTAGGGAAAATATGAAAAAGAACTCCACCCTGATTTCTTGCTGAAGTCATCATTATGATACTACTTTGTGAAAGTTTAATATTCAAAGTGCAACCAAGAATATCATACAAATAGATGACAAATCTATGTCAAAGTTTGAGTGAGACTCATTGTTTAATGAGAAAAATCAGAAGGTACTTACTTGGGTAGAAGAATGTTCAGAGGGACAGACTGTCTGCCAAGGGTTTTAAAATGAACTTGGACCAGAGACAAAACCAGTTAGTCCTACAGAGTAATAAAATTACAATTATGGAATTACTCATTCTGTTGTTTCTGCCCTCGGGTTCACAGGTAACTTTTCCAGGTCCAAGCTCCACTGAACTAGTAATACAAAGTGAAGACCAACTTGCCAGAGTCCAATACCCCTTGCATGAGTTTTTTGAGCAATGTCCAGGCTTCATGTAGAAAAGATGAACTTTGTTCTCTTGGTTGCGAGTTTAGGACACACTTAGCCTCTAGAAGAGTTCAAATGCTTCATGAAGATTTTCTTGATTCTCATTGCTCTAACATCTGCTTTTTTTTTTCTCACCTGTGTTTCCATGGAAATAATCCATAATAGCAATAAACACATTAAGCAAATATTGTTCATAGTCTCTTGCTTCTGCACACCACTGGAAAGCAAGCTGTCTGTGCATAGGACTGCTATGTACTAAATCCCGAAGGTGTTTGTTGAATTAATAGTTTAGCTTTCAGATGTTATTGGCTGCCTTGCTAAGGTAGAGACAGAAAATTAGAGATGAGAATAAGAGAGGAGAAATATAAACAAATGAATAACTGGAAGGGAAAATCTGAAATCGCTTACAAAATATCTGTTGATGTGGCAATTTGCAAGTTGTCTGATAAATAGCTAGGAGAAGCTCTGCCTTCTTTGAATGCAGTTACAGTCAGATGGTAATGAAATGGAATACATATGGAAGGAGCGCTGGGTTGAATGGCTCACTGAAGCTGCTGCCTTAGATCTTTCCGAAGCCTTTTATCTTAATGCCAACCCTACTTTTGAATAAAAGAAAAGGGAAGGTTTCCAGGAGAAAGTGTTCTTCTACTTCTTTTCAAATGTGTGGCTAGGAAAACAAGGAAATAGAGACGCTTGCACTGATTAAAGTCCAGGATCCTCTATCTTTGTTTCTGTTAAAAGGTCCTCCCTTCAGATCCCATGCAAAATACTTGGAAACCAAGAAGCGTTTTGGCTCACCTTGCTTTCAAGAGAGTTTAGAGTTTCTGTCCATGCTAATGGGTTTTAAGATGTTTGCCCAAGATAGGTGTGTTGGTGCACACACGTAATCCCAACATTTGGGAAGCAGAAGCCAGTGGATCCCTGAGTTTGAAGTCAGCTTGGTCTACACAGTGAGTTCCAATCCAGGCCAGGCAGGGGCAATATAATAGAATCCTGTCCCAAACAACAACAAATTGTCTATCCAATTGAATGTCAACTACCTGGTGTCGGTTCTTTTTTGTTTTGTTTTGTTTATTAAGAATCTATCTTATATGCGGAAGCTCCATCCAACTTAGACAAGACAAAGATCTTTATCCAAAGCTGCTTTTAATGGAAGTGTAGCTAGAGTTCATTTATAGTCTTTCATAGTAGACTCAGATAAATAGTCTGAGTCACTCTGGCTTATCACCAGCACTTGGTAAAACATTCATCCCACCCATACATAATGTAGTAGAGCTTCATAAATATTCATTCATTGACATTGACTCAATACTTCCTGTTTTAAGGAATTGCAGAGTTCTCAGGATGTAACATTTTATGGGGGTAAGGCTAGGGCTTCTCTATGGTGACCTTTGGACTTAAAGCCCAAGTGAGAGGGAGATAGTTCAATGCAGTGAGCTTGCTGCTCATATAATGAACTTCCTTTGCTTTCTGAAAGGTAGAACATCAATTATTCAGTATTTTTCCTGGGAGAAGTGAGTTATATTTTCATTTTTTTTCCGTTTGTTTGTTTGTGGTGTGTGTGTGTGCATATGACACACACACACGTGTTAAAAACAAAAAGGAACATGCTTAAAGGTCATATTTGTGAGTCCAATTTCACTTAGCCTAGAGGTTGACAAATTCTGTACTCTAAGTGCTCTTACCAAAAGTCAGAGAACAAAACAATGACATCAGTAGAAGAACTAGTGTGGCTCCCACTCAGATGTTTCTAGAATTGGGTTTCTTCTCTCTTCTTTGTAATCTTAAGCAAAACACAGCTCCTGCCTGCTTGTTTCTGTCCTTACTACATTTTCTTTTTGTCTGCTAAAGAAGGTTCTGCACTGGCTTAAATACCTTTTCCTTCTGTATCCAAGAAAGGCCTCTGATCTTCCATATCCATTCTGTTTGCACATTAATATTCACAAACGGAAGAAGTGAAGGAGAATGGGAGAAAAATTCTGAAGTTCATGGTCAAAGAAACAAAGGAAATGCTTCCCTTGAGTTTATTGGTATAAATTGAAGTACCTATTTGTCAAGGGCAATGGTGTAGGGGAGAAATTGAAAACAAATGCTACCTAAAAAAGAATTGAGGTTACTAATTTATACCCTTTATAATACTGAGTAATTGTGAGTAGAAACAAAAGAAAATGTGAGTTTATTTGAAATCACATTTTAACATGTTTTTAATTTTTTTAACATATACATTTATATTATTACACATATATACAAGAAACTACCTACAACAAGAAGAGCCACAAAACAATCAGGAATTATATAAATGTTGCATTCATAGTATTTTAGCTATTTATATTTGGCAGTCTTGAAGAAAACATCTTTCCTATCTTGGTGCATCTAAAATTCTGATCTTAAATCAATATCTATCATATCTCATTGTTATCAACCTAAAACATCTATCTAGACCTAAAAACATCTTAACCCCTAAACAACTAAGCTTAATTGGAAAACTAAACTGTCTAGTCTTCAACCCCATGAAAGACTTAAGAAGGAATAAAATTGAGTACCTGAGTATACCAGGAGTGCAGGTTAGTAGCTTTCCAAATGAGAAGATGACAGAGACAGTTTGCTACCTGAGCCATTGCCCAAAGCTCTCTGATGTTGGAGCATCATCTTCAGTCTTCTGGCCCAATGTATCTGACAGACATGTTTGTGAGGCAGAAACTATTGAGGACTTGCTTACCCTGTCTTAGCAGAGTTTGGCTGTCAATTTTGCCTACATCCAAACTTGCCCTTTTATAGGCAGATTTCTGTCTGTGATAAAAACAAGAATATTTTCCCCAGTAGATGATTTGCCATATTTGAAGCCATCTCCATAAGGAGGTTCTTTGATACTCATCATTCCTTTTGAGGTAGGTTGAGTGTTGCCAGGAGTTGATTTGTATCATTGTCAATGAATCTTTAAAATAATAAAAACATTTTAAATGCCATATTCTGTATGTCTCTAAGGTTTTTGAGGACCTTATCTAACTATTTACCTTGTCTTTATATAGCATCATATCTATCTGTTACACCTAGGAGGTATATTCTTATCATAAAATAGATTAGTAATTGATATTACCATGATTTGATCAACTAGCAATTAACTTGTGTAACTTACTTAATCTAAACAGCCTGCAATAGCACTTTCAAAGTATTAGAAATGAACCTTGTATTATAATTGTGTTGTATGTATACAATACCTCATCCAGAAGAAACCTTAAGAGAATAACACCTCATTTCCCTTAAGTTGGGTTGGGTAGGTTTTTGGTTGCTTCCTTGGGCAATAGCTGTTCATTTTCATTGTGAGTTGGTTATAAGTTATTATTGGTCTTATTTAGAGAGAAAACAAGTTTGGACTCATGGATGTCTCTCTTTTCCTTTATCTGAAATTCTTAGGTTTGGAGATAGGGGTAGAAAAGAAAGAAGGCAGAATATAAAAATACATAGAGATGATAGGACAAAAGGCAGATTAGTGAATCTACTCCTTAACCTTATGCCTTAATTGTTGCTCACAAGGTTATTTTTAATCCACTGGTATAGAGTTTTGTATATAGAAGCAAACTAAGTTTAATTTTTGACATGTTGGTATAGAATTCAAATTTAAGATTATTCTTCACACACATTATATATATTTACTCCTAGCATGTTTTTTTTTAAAAAAAAAACTTTTTATGGTATTGACTTTCAATAGGTCTTTATCAATGGAAAATGTGGATGATGAAAGAAGAGCTAAACCTGGGAAATTGTCAAGGGTTGTTCACTGAGGACATTGTGGGCTACAATGAAAAGCTAAAGAGAAAACGTGTAAAATGCTCATGACAGAAGAGTTCTCAGTGGTCACAGTCCTATACATTAATTAACCTTTAATTTTGGTAAATAGCCATTGGTTACGTTGGCTACTTGGAATGTATGTGTCCAGACCAAGTTAAGATGAAACACAAGTTTACCGATAACTTAAGATTTTTAGGATGGAAGTAATAGCATAAAGCATTGGCAGTAATTTTAAGTTTGATTGACATATCATTCATACACTACATAATTCACCAAGCCTTTGTTTTAAGTATTGATTATGTTCTGAGATAGTGATATTTCGATATATTATTATGTTAACATATTTTGAAAACTTACCTTTTGGTATATTTTAATATGATTTCTAGAATATCAATACTATGTGATTGCATTATATTTCTTTGGCAAATAGCCTATGATTATATGAATTGTTTTCAAGCACATCTGTTCAGTCTGTAGACATCCTTGGCAAAGTTGGAGAGTCAATGTGTCAGCTTCTTCTCCTCCTTCATTCGCCAAAATTACAACATGACATACCTTCCTCCCTTCCTGAAAGAATTCCTTAATGAAGTGGTTTTCAACTTTCCTAATACTGTAACCCTTTAATGCAGTTCCTCATGTTGTGGTCACCCCCAATTATTAAAATTATATTGTTGCTAATTCATACGTGTAATTTTGCTACTGTTATAGATTGTAATGTAAATATTTGTGTTTAAGCCAGGTGGTGGTGGTGTACACCTTTAATCCCAGCACTTGGGAGGCAGAGGCAGGCAGATCGCTGTGAGTTCAAGGCCAGCCTGGTCTACAAAGCGAGTCAAGGATAGTCAAGGCTACACAGAGAAAACTAGTCTCGAAAAACAAACAAAAAATTTGTGTTTAAAATATATTTGTATTTTCTAATGGTCTTAGGAGACCCTTGTGAAAGGGTCATTCTAGGCCTAAGGTTAAGAACTCAATCAGGCTTAGTGAATGATCTTACTGGGTTTTTATTATAGAAATGGGAAGGAAAATGCAATAGGGCTCATTTTCCAAAGACACTCAATATAATTAAGCACAAGGCCCATGTCAATCTGTACTCAAGCCCATTTCACTTCTCCAAGGCTAGTTAGTCAAGATTCCTGTTCAAGTATTATAAACTAGGGCCTCTTAGGACTAATTGGAAAGTCTTTTCTATTCTCTTTATGAAATAGAGTGGCTCAAACCTATCACACAGTTAGATATAAATAACAACTTAAGGACACTTGTTGTAAAGTGACTAAAATATTAATTTCCAGCAAAAGAGAAAGTTCTAGCCCTTTCATTGAGTGTGTGTGAGAAGCCTGTTGTGATTTTTTTGTTTTGTTTTGTTTTGTTTTTTAATGTGGACCTTGCTTTTATACTGCTCTTTAAAAACTGCCTTTATATCCTTTTTGACTAACACTGTAGAGGAAAGTAATTAGAAATCAAGTCTTCAAGAAAATAAGTAAACATTACTGGCATTCTTTAACAATTTGAACTCTCCTAAAATCCCCCTCTTAAAGGAGTGAATGTTTTATTTCCTTATGTTTCCTGCAATTTCTGTATCATGTAGACTGAGGGCAGATTGGTAGGTGACCTTGAACTTGCTTTGTCTTACTTGAAATTTTCATAAAAAATGCATCAAAGCATACAGAGTATTTGATTATTTTTCCATTATGTCCTTTTTTTGGGGGGGAGGGTAACTTCATAGCTATTTATTCAGAAACACTGGCTACTAAATCTGGGAGACTCCAAGGAAGTGGTTTTTCATACGAGCTGCACAGAAACCAACAGGGATTTTCCTATCTGGCTACCCAGGCCAGATTTACTAAATCAGCTTATGCAATATGTTCAAAATAGTCCAGCAGCAGCTTTCCCTTACCTAAATAACCAATAACAATGTCTGACAAATGTGTGTGCTGCTGTTTTTCATATATGTGGTGACACATTGGTTAATCAAGAAGAAATTAATCTCCCTGTGATTATGTATACATAATGTAGGCATTTTAGTCAGACAATGGTAACAATATTAATAATCTATTCTTGGTTTTGGTTATATAAAAAAGGCTATGCTTATTGTCATATGTATCTTAAGAGTGCAAGAAAACAAAGACTGTTCACTGTTTTCACATGAGAAACCACCAGGCTGGAGTTAAGTAACTTGATACTTCATGCCTAATTATCCAAACATGCTGCCCCTTAATAGTTAAGTTACGTGTTTTTGACAAACCACAGTTTCTTATGAAGACATATTTTGATTTTAAAAATACGGTCTAAAATTATGGTTTTGAAAGATGCTGCCCCTTGTTCCATGTTATTAGAATGTGCACTGAACAAGGCAGTAAATGGGTCATCTAATTTCCAATAGTATGTGATCTACTATCTGAAAGCTACCAAATCCTAATTTTAATGTCACAGCCAGGTGAGTCACATTAAGCTGTAGTGCATACAACCCTTTTTTGTACAATTTGTTTCTTTTGATTTTTCAGTAGTGTCTCAATACTGTGTAGCCGAGGCTGGCCACAAGCTTAGACTCCTCCCACTCTGACATCGTTAGTCATGGCAACATAGGTGCATGCCGCCATACCTGGAGAACATAGGCATTCTCAGTAGAACTCTCGGTTTTCGCATTGGCCAGTAGTGCTTCATTCTAATGCAGAAGCCATTACTCATTTCACAGGGAAGGGCCAAGGATTCAGAATGCTTGTCAAGTTTTACCTAAAGCGTGCCCAAAGATTTGACTACATATAAAAATATGGATGCTTACATGAGCAAAGGTTTCAGGATTTCACTCTAGGAGAACATGAATTAGGTACATCTAACTTGCTCACAAGCAGGTTTGGCAAACATGTTTAAACCAAACCCATAGTATCTCTGCTCTCTCTAGATGAACAACTCGAGTCATCATAGTAATGGTGACTAGAACAGTGAGTGCAATTTATTAACTCTTAAGTAGGTTTTAGCATTAGGCTGCTTTTATATACACGCATGCATACATACATACATACATAGGTGTTTTCATATGTAATAATGTATGTATAATATTTCCATCTTTGCAAATGAGATAAATATGCCTCAGATTATAAAGATGTCCTCGGAACTGCAGTTGGGAACAATCAGAGGCATGGTGACTTTGAAGCTGTTCATACCACCTTTCCTTTAGGGCTGATATATGGCAGTCTGTGTAAAATGACCATCCTCTCAGGAGCTTATCATCCTCACCATGTGGTTCTGAAGTATCTTCGCCTCCTCATGCACTCCACAAAGATTAGGATGTAGATTTGAGGCAAGGGAAACACACACCTTTCTACATAACGCATATAATCTATACTTTGGTCCTGTAGCATACAAACAATAGTCATTTTTCAGTCTGTTTGTCTTCATTATTGGCGACATGTGTTTCCTCTAGCTTACCTTAACTAAGATATTCAAATCTCTGCTAATTCATGCTACAATACAGTGGATTTGGGAAATGGGAGTGTTTTTTTTTTTATTAAGGATCTATTAAAATTAACTTTAATTAGTCTAGCAGTTAAATCTTTTAATGGCTTTCTTTGGCTGTTTAACTTGTCACATTTGATAACACATACAGATTAATCGCGGTTTTTAATATCTGAATTTTGTCATTTTGAAATATTGTGACACTAAGATTTTCGCTTCTTGATTTATACCCAAATTTTGAAATTAGGCAGTATGAAAATGTTGGCGTATAACTTTATAGTCAGGGCTTAAAATAATGTGAGTCACCAAAATGAATATTCTTCAAGAACCACATGATATCAAAGTTGGTGGTTTGAATGAACAGGTGATGGCATGTTTGTAATTTCGTTTTCTAGTGCATACTTAACCAATAACCTCCAAACAGTGTATATCTTACTGTTTCAGCAGGTTGAGTCAGAATTCCCTGAATGCTATATGTAAGCATCTCTTTATAGATACTTGACTTTTTACAGAACTTAACAGACCGTTCAAGTTTGGCTTGTGGGTCTACACACTGGAAAAGAAGATTGTGGGGTGAGGGCTGGACATTCAGAGACAGAATTTCAGTGAGTCACGCCGTGGCCCATACTTCATTGATTGGTTTCTACAACAGTATGATCTATTTCTCTCTCGGATTTCTTAAATTCCTTTTTTCTTTGAACTTCATAGTATTCTTAGGTACTCTTCGGCTTCTCTCTTTGAAGAAAAACTTACTCTTTTATGGAGCCTACTAGGACAGAGAAAGAGGCTTCACTTCCTTTTCTTTCCATCTTACTAGTCAGGAAATAGATGACATAGTCATAATGAGGTTGTGACCATTTAGAAAAATTCTGAAGAATAGCTTTCTGTCATGGAGCTGGATGCTGTGTCACAGGGCTGGAAAGAGCAGTGAGCCATAACTACATATAATCCTTGAGGAATGAGGAGAAGGAGCTGGAAGGAAAAGAGAGGTGGCTCTACTCTAAGTTCCAGCTTATGTACCACGTTGAGTCAAACCAACTAGAAATGATGAATCCATGCAGATGGACACCCAAACATCAAAGGGCAAACAGGAGAGCAATACTCATTCTTATTTGCTATTTATGAATTTATTTTCTAGGCATGTGTGGGATAAGAAAGCATTTTACAAACTGTCACTCAACACATTCTGAGAACCTCACACATGAGCAGGTTTGACAGGACTCCCCAGGAGACCTAAGATTTTACTGCAGATCTCACTCAGTGGCCACCTGTGGAACTCACTAAATCTATAGACAGGAGCCATACTCATTTCTATTCTCACTGCTTTTAAAAGGAGAGTGCTTCTCATCATGACTCTGAGAGGCAGTGTGGTATTATTGAGAAAGAAGGGGTTTTGTGGTTTGCATTCTACTTTCTTGGTTTTCAGTAGCTCATGTGACCAGCACTGTGCACCTCACTTCTACCATCACAGGAAGGGTGATATATGTTTAGACAGTTTTCTAGTGTTTTGGTTTGTTAAGATTACTTATTTATTTTGATGTACACACATTACCACCACCACCACAACTACCACCACCACCACAACTACCACCACCACCACCACTACCACCACCACCACCATCACCACCATCACCACCACCACCATCACTACCACCCCTACCACCACCACCACCACCACCATCACTACCACCCCTACCACCACCACCATCACCACCACCACCTCCACCCATGTGTTGGTGTCAGAGGACACCTGGAGGGAGTCATTTTTCTCCTTCTGTAATGTGGGTCCCAGGGGATTGAACTCAGGTTATTATGCTCTGGTGTCAAGCATTTTTACCTTCTGATCTATCGCTCTGGACCCCAGGGCCTCTAAGATCCTTTAAAAATGTACATGCAATCTGCACAAAATATCTGGTTGTTACTCATCAGAATACAGTCATGAATAAAAGTTAGGCATCTGCCTGAAAGAACAAAGATATGCAGATGGCACAGGGTTTGGTACCCTGAACATCTACTGAGGAGTTGGATGGATTTAAACTTTAAGTAGATGATGATTAATATTTAATTACTATTTTTTGGAGCTTAGACTTAGACAAATGAAAAAATGAATGCAAAAATTTCAACTGCTACATATATTATGTTCACTTCTCTTAGTTACCCATTTTAAAAATGTTTTTAACAGTCTTTGGCTTCAGAGGGGATTATCATGTACTTGCCTAAGTTGTGAAATCCAATTACTTCACATATTTAAATATCATATAGGACATGCTTAGTAGAATTTATAATGTCTACTAACTACAGCTAGAATAAGAACAATATGCAAAATTTATAAAACACAGGAAGAATATTGTAGAAACGCTATAATAACTATTCCAGGGGAAGTCACTATAGATTTATAAATACAAAAATAATTTTTTGCTTGTGAAATTAGAATGTATTGTAGTTCTTTCATTTAAACACTGTAAACATTTTCCATATAGTTATTTTTCAGTTATTTCAGTGATTACATGAGACTACTTTAATTTACTTTAGCAAATCATGTATTGCTAAATATGTAGCTCTTTGGAAAGTGTCTTAGATTATTAAGAAAATGTGACAATTTTCATAAGCATTCATGAAAATTTGAGAGAATAGAAAATTGTATTTTTCTTGAAGAAATTAGTTTTTAAGCAAATCAGTTCAAGTACATAATATCATTGGAGTGAATCACTACCTCAGAGATTTTTAAAGCACATCAGACATATTTTTAAGTCTTTAAGCCAGATTTCCACAAGTGCTTCTTATTAAGATACAGTAATTACACGATAAATAAGATTATCTCTAGGAGATAAATGCATTGTCACTGGAGCTAAATTTTTAGAAGATGCTAATATGGAGCTAAGTGGAAGATAAATCTATTTTTTAACAGGGATATATGAGCACACAGATAAAGATCCATTTCAGAGTCAGTCTTGTATATACTAATTTGAAATTCTTAAATAATTAATCTTTCTGATTTTCCCATTAAAATAACTCTATTTCTTATACTTTACTCCCTCAATTCATTTATTAAAGTAATAAAGTGAAAATGTCACAGAATTACATTTATGTGAAAATATATTTTATAACCTCAAAGTTGTTTCTTCAATAAGCATCTAAATCAACAACCATAACAAATTAAATCCAATTATTTTGTGTTCCGTTCCTATGCAGTTTCACTCTGAGTACTCTCTTTAGCTTTATTTCCTGAGAGGAAACATTTTTAAAAGACATATGGGAGGTGTTGCTATTATTCTAGGTTGTAGCATTTATCCTTAAGCAGCAATCATGTCCTGGCCTTGATTACCCTCATGCTTGACTTAGCTATTATTTCTTCATCTCTCCTCTGTAAGTGTCCAGTGTCATATGGTATTAGCTTATCATCTGGTACCACCTCGCTTGGCACCTTCCAATTCTTTCCTTCCAGCTCATCTCTCCTATCCCTGCCATTTCCTTCCATTCCAGCTCTTGGGTCAGAGCCCAAATAATCAAGTAGTAAATACTTCAGGTTTTATTAATAACAAACTTCCACTTTCCTCCTTGTACATGAGAAAAACCATAAACTCTGCATGAAAAAAAATGATTGTAGCTGTGTCCCAGTAAAACTTTATTTAGAAAAACAAGGGGCAGACTGGATTACCTACAGGCCCTTTCTTGAATTTTGACTTGATATGTTTTTATTATTATATGCCTTTATTTATAAGTATATATTTATACCTAGGTGTCCACTTAGAATATTAAGAATGGAAGGGAATCAGATTCACAGTTATATCCGTTTTGTCCTTAAAGGTCTGCCTTGTCAGAGAGAAGAAGGAAACACGTGAAGATGAATGGAAAATAATGGGCATTTAGCTCTGCGCCACTGGAGGTTGTTCTCCTCTTAAGTGACAGGTTCTTCCATTTGCACTCAACCAAGCATTCATACTATGAACAATGGGCGAGACAGGGTGAGAGGACATGAGGCCTCAGGTAGGTGGCCCTCCCACACCGTAAGGACACTCCTCCTAAAGCTCCTACCACATCTAAATTACCTCGGGGCTTAAGTTTGAATCATAATTGTGTTTCAGTCCTTCGGGTAAATCTCATCCTGTTTGAATTTCTTAGTTTTACTGACAAGGCCATCCATTTTATTCCTAAATTACACAGTGAGATTATGAAAATGTCCTTTTCTTTGTCCTATGGACTTAATTCCATTGTCTACCTCACAGTCTAACCCTGACTACTAAATTTGGCCAAATGCAGCCACTTATTATTAATCTTAGGTAATTCAGTTCTACATCCCTTTCTGGAATAAATCTGAGTACCGGTTTGCCTTGCCTCAGAGTCTCTAGCACACAGCATGCTACAAAGCACACACACTAATGATGAATGTTTGGCTGAGGGTGGTTGGAGTGATGGAGGGAGGAGAATCAAGCCAAAGAAGGAAGATGCAAAACAGAGCAGGTGAGAGAGCTGAGTATGGTGTCATGAGTGAATGATGGCTCCCTCTCTCCATGAATCCTTGCTTCTACTTCTGGAGTTTTCAAACAGCTGATGGTGGCAACTGTGAAAACAAAAAACCAAAACAAAACAAAAACAAAAACAAAACAAAAAACAAAAAATAAAAAAACATAAAGAACCCACCACCACCACCACCACCACCACCAACAAACTATATCTCATGTGGAAAGGGGGACTGGGCCTGGGCCTGGGAGCTGGTAGCATTAGGTTTGTAAAGCAGGGACTGTTATGGGTGGTGTGGTGGTGACGATATTTGTGTGACAAAACTTTCCCTGGGGAGACGCAACACACAAAGTCTACTCACCCCAGAAGGAGAGCCCTTGACTGATCATAGTCTAGTTTGGTGAGCCAGTGAATTTTATTGGGGTGACTTACCTATGAGCATGTTATCAAATTGTGACATGATACATTTTATTATTACATGTCTTTATTTACGAGTGTATCTATGTAGGTGACTCAATCAATGACTCAAAGGCAGCTGCATAACCAATGCCCACCCCAAGCATGTGGGTTAGCTCACAAAAACTGGGAATCCAGAACACACCGCAAAGCCTGCAGGCAACTCAACAGGTTTGACGTCCCTTTTGGGTGACTGAGTTGTTCTAAGCCTCTGGGTTGGTTTTTGCTTCTCATGGGAGGCTGGTCTGGCTTCACACTTTTCTTTTTTTCTGCAGCCTGTCTTGACTGAGAATCTTCTTTGCTGCTTGGCTCCTCTGAGAGTGACTCTTGTTTAATATTGCAGAAGTGTCCTAGTCAATCTGGTCAGTTTTTGGGACTTCCTGGAGCTATTCTGAGTTGTTTATAGTCCTGCTTAAGGAGCTATTCTGCAGGGTGGGAAGTTTCCACCTCTTGAGGAAAGTGTCACGCAGAAACCTGTTATTGACACTTGTGTTGGTGGCTTATAGATAATACAGTTATGGTGCTGGCCCTGCCTTGCCACTGAGCAAGTAGTTAATGACCAATGAGGCAGGTAGAACTGAGACCATCGGAGCAGGAGTGTAAACTATTCCACGTAAGCCATGGGAACTCCAGAATAGTTCAGTATTGCACCCTTGGTTGGATCTGATGTCCTTTCCCTTTGGTTTCAGCTTGAGTACAATCATCCTCGAAAGTCCTACAAGAGTCCCTGAGGAGATGGTGGACACTCCCCACCACTGGCTCCTTCACTTTGCCCCTGAGGACTATTCAGGTACTGAGCTCATTCTCTGCTCTGATGCCCCCGTCCAAGCTTAATCGAGGGCGTGACTTTACTATCTGCCCCACTGTTCTGCACCTGTAGGACATGATTTATTCTCACATCTAAACACTACTAGCTTAGGGCATATTGAAAACCCGCTGCCTCTCTGATTTCATGCCGCCTATGAGTGAGCAGTAGTAATTCCCCTGTAAAATGTTTAAGTTTAACGCTGATCAGGTTCTGAGGTCTCCACAAGCACTGAGCCTGAGGGAGACGAGGAAGCAGCAGTTTATCATAGCATCAGCTTCTAATTATCTCTCTTTTAAGCGAAACTCATTCTTCTCTTCCAGCTAAGAATCCCCCTTCCTGAGCTTGCCTGGTAGGAATTGGGATGGGAATGGAGAAGTTCCTCTAATTTTTTCCTGTCTTAAGGTAGTAGTTGCCCGAGAAACTAGAAGCCATATATTTTGTCCTCTCCATCTCCCCTCCATCCTCCCTCACTTTCTTTTTCATCCCTCTTTCCTTCCTCCCTCCATATCTTCTGTCCCTCCTCCTTCTCTCATAAAACTGTGCTTGGACAACACTCTACAAGCTCTCAGAAGTATGACCTTATGTCTGCATTTTGAATCTACCACTGCTATTATAGAAAGACAGACTACACAAGACATATTGGCAGAGGAGGACAGCTACAAGTGGCGCATGTGCAGCTTCTTTCCCCCTCTTTCTTCCTTTCCTCTACCTCAACCCCATTCTGCACCCTACAATTCATGGCACACTTTCTTCTGCCTGATGTATGCTGGGCTCTTCCTCCTGGGAGAGAGTGAGTCTGAGGAAGCTGAGGACCACAATTGCTAGTGTTTTGCAGCAGAAGGGTACCTTGGATGAGGGCTAAGGAATGTGGCTAAGATCACACCACGCAACAGACCTCACATAAGATGTATATTGGTGGTGGTGGTGGAGGGGGTAGAGCAAAAGCTGCCTCTAAGCAAGGAAAAGAAAGAGAGACAGAGAAAGGCAGAGAGACAGAAAGCAGTGAGAGTGAGAGAGCAGAACATTTTAAAGGGTACACATGTGCCCTTTGGCAGCTGGTGATGACGTAGCTGCTTGCTACTGAGTCTCTGAAGGCAGGCTGAGGGGAGAGGAGCACCTGGTTCCTCACAGTGTTAATCAGGACACACAAACTGATGAGGAAAGTCCCTAAGTAAGAGTAGTGTGGAGGAAGCAGGGCAGGGCTGTGTCTCTGTAGAATCCCCTCTCAAGGATCGACTAGCTTGGCAGTAACCTAGATCTAATCTGCTCGCAAGGCACCAGCAGAAACCACACATGATTTCTTGTTTGAAACAGGCAGGTTCAGTCTGCACTGTGCTTACTGGATTTTTCTCACCCAGCGTACAAAACTTGTTTAGTTTGAGGTGCTATGCTGTGCTAATATAATGTTACTCACTTTCTGGCTTGAGAAAGCACTTTCCCTTGGTTCCTTTGGCTGCAATTTACTCCCTCTGCGTTAGATCATGTGGCCAGACATCGATCAGCAAGCTCTCTGAATGTCTGAACTCATTCCTGGGTTTTGAATAGACCCATGCTACGATAGAAAAATGAATACCCATGCTCTGCTCATTGGAACACCGTGCGTTTTGAAGAACGGCAGGGAAGGAGAGCTGATGCAGAGCGGTGCCATGGCTGAAACAGCTGTTTGCTGTCTTTTGGAGCTTAGAATTTAAATACAGTCACGTAGCCACCAGCAACTGTAAATATGTGCACTCGGGACTGAGAACGGGAGCCAAGGGTCATTTGGGGACTCGAGGCTCAATTTTCCTCTTGGAATAAATATTGGCACTCACGCTGGCTGCACTAAAAAGTCTATCAGTCTCCGGATTGGTTTCTTAGTCTCCCTTCTTTGCAGTTTTGATCCACAGATCGTCGGTCCCTGCCCCGCCCTCTTATTTTTCATCTAGCTGTTCAGCCTTTCTCCTCACAGGCACCTTTGTAGCTCCCTTCAGTACCTTGTGTTAGCACCATTTTTTTTTTTTTAACTGAGGGAGCTTGGCTCTCACCTCCCTGCTCCTCTTGTCTATGCAGGAAATACTCAAAGCAGGCAGACATGGAAATGCACCCCATTTATATTCATTTGGTATTTGGGGCTAGTATAGAATATGAACGGGATTTTTTTTCCCCAAGTCAATATTGAATTCAAATGTCAGTCATTTGTAAAGGGTACATTTTAACGCATTCCATTTTCTAGTCTTTTCAATGTCAAGCCAAACACACTGACTTCTGGGAAAATGTACCATGAATAAGGCACTATGCATGTCTTTCCTTGGACACAAAGACAAATAACATGACTAATGTGTTTGAAACTATCGACATGACAAACCGTGAGCATTGTGTGTAGGGATTTATAAGTAACTGAGGAAGATTTCAATGACTGTTGAAGAAGTCACTTTCCTCAGTTGCCAAATCTGGAAAATGAATTTCCCATTGGTTTCTGTTTCTTGGAGTTGTGCCAATTAATGAAATATTCCATCTGTCTGTCTGTCTGTCTGTCTGTCTGTCTGTCTGTCTCTGTTTCTGTCTATCTCTCTGTCTCTGTCTCTTTCCATCTCTCTTTCTCTTCTGTTTGTGCATGTGGATGTGTGCTTGTGAGTGTGCACATGCACAAGTACATGTGTGCAGGTGTGTGCAGAGACTAGAGGAAAACTTCAGGTGTCACTTTCCAAGAGAGCCATCCAGCATGGTTTATTATTATTATTATTATTATTATTATTATTATTATTATTATTATTACTGTATGTGACTACAGGCTTGCTAAGCCATCTGACCAGTACAACTCTCTTTTATTTGAGACAGGTTGTAGGCTAGGCAAGCCCAGTGAGCCCCAGGGATCTGCCTGCATCCACCTCTCTAGTATTGTGCTTATAAACGCATACCACATACCCAACTCTTGTGCATGCATCCTGGGAATCAAAGTTAGGTCTTTCTGCAAGGGAGGCATGCACTTTATGGACTGAGTTTTCTCCCTCATGTGAGAACAATTGCTTTTTAATAAAACAGAAGTTAATTTGATAAGAGCCATATATTTACATATGACTGTGTATGAATATATATGTATATGTATATATATATTTTTTTCTTTAATTTAAGATAACTCACCCTGTGCTTGGAATGGTGAGATAGACCTATAACCTTAGCACTTGGCAGGTGGGACAGAAGCTCTGTAAACTTCAGGCCAGCCCAGAACACACAAGGTACTTACTCAGTGAGCCCTTGTCTCAAAAAAGAAAAGAAGGAAAGAGACCTCACCAAACAGCAAATGCTAAAACATCAGACAAGCTCTTCTAGGAAGAAACATCAGTCTATTTTCTCTTTTGGCCATAAGTGTGTTCTGAAAATCTTTAGTGCCAGGTGTTCTCAAAAAAAAAAAAAAAAAAAAAAAAAGGAAAACTCTTAATTGTGTGCAGCAGTGGACATTTTCAAAGTCCTTAGGCAATAACAAAAGAGCTGAAGGAAGAACATATGTGTTAAGACAGGGTTTTGGTTCCTCCCTGACTTGCCTTCAATATTAGCCCCTGGAGGTTTTATAATCTGTTAAATTCTGGCTTCTCTATCTCACTCCACCTTTGTTTTCACTGTTTCCCTTTTGGGATCATCAGCTGCATTGGCCTTATATATTTGTATATGCACCTCTTTTGTATTAAGATATCAGTGAAATACTGTGCCTTGGTGTGTCTTTTAAAACTTAATTACTGGCCTGAAGAGATGGCCTAGGGCGGAAAAGCACCTGTTACCAAGTGTGACAGCCTGCGTTGGATCCCCTGGACCTCCATGGTGAAAGGAGAGACCCCAGTCAGGAGAGTTGTCCCCCAACCTCCACACATGCTGTGTAATATGCACACACATGCACATACACCCACCAACACACAAGTAGGTAAATTCAAGGTTTTTAATTGCTTTTATTATTTTAGAGTTGCAGAAGGGATCCTACTTAGGGCAGATCTCAGGGCCTACTTGTAAGGTGTGTTGGTGATGTGTTCTTAACCTCCAGGCACCTTTGAGCATGGCTCTGTCATTTCAATCTTTCTGGGTGAGCAAAAGGGTAGGACATGTGTGTCTTCTAATTTATGCAGTGAAGCCTGTGTAATGTTTGGAGGAAGGAGTTTTAGACACTGTTGGAGTTTCTCTGCACTTAGCATATATTATTCCATTGAAAAATGAACTCAGGCTTGCCTGCAAAGGTGCTGTTCTTCACCAGCATTGAGCACTTTTACCTCACTTATAAACCCACATAGGGAAGACAATTACACTCTAGTAAGCCAACAACTTTAAAGCTTTTTCAAGTAGTCTACGCTCTCTGATTCTCCATTCTGACTTTTAGATTTCACCGTTTTTCCACTCTCTGGCTTCTTCTCTTTAATGCTGAGGCCTAGCTCCTTCTCCAGCTGAGCATCCCAGAAGCCACCTGGTTCTAGGAGAGCAAGTTCCTGCTTCCTGACCTCATTTCTCCAGGCATCTCTTGGCTTTCTCCTCAGTTTCCTTGGGGAAGAACTTTCCAAGGCTTCCCTTTGTAAGCTGATAATACTTCTGTGCCCAGCTGGTGCCATCTCTGGAATTGCTCAGCATCCTTATCATGCCTTTTATTCTTCGAAGCACTAGTGATGTGTAGTTCTGAATTTATGTATGTGCTTACTTGGTCAGGATTTTTATTCTGCACTGTAGTAAAATCTCCGTGAAGGCAAAGCTGTCCCTTTTAAAACTGAATTTCCCAGTAGCTGCTTCAGAATTTTTCATATGATAAACTGAGATCTATGGCAGGGATGGATGGATGGTCCAGCTTTCCCTTGCATCCAGGGATGCTATATGGTGCTATGCTTATCCCAAAGCATGAACTTGACAAAGTCTAAGATTCACAGTTTTGAGCAGGTAGTTTAAGCTGCCTGTGCCTCAGTGATGTGTAAGCATAGACAGTTGAACCATTTTGTGTTGGGAATGTGATAATCTGTTTAAAATGCTTAACAGACAACCTAGCACATAGAGAAAAGGAGGTAACTGACAGCTGAAACAGTAGCATAACTTTTCATTGACTAACATAGTACACAGGTTCGCACTATTCGATTTGTAACATATTTCCTTTATCTGTGATCATATTGAACAAGTAAGAATATTTACTAACTCCCATGTGAACTTAGAATGTAATTGTCCTAGTTCATGACATCAATCCTCACTTTAATATTATTGACAGATAAAAATACAAACTTCTATCTGTCCAACAGAGCAATTTAAGCTAACTGAAGTAATGTCGTGTCCCCTAGAAGGCTCACAAGAAGATTCCTTTTATGATTTAAAGTTAAAGAAAGTTAGTTTGTCTCCTGCCATTAGGAAGAAACAGTGCTATTTGATTTCACATGCTTCCTCATAATCCTCTAGGAAAACCTCACTCTCCACATTCAACAGATAAGAAAAGCAGGCTGGGCCTGATTAAGTGAGCTGCCAATTCTGTAAAGCGGAGATTTATTGAGCAGCTGCTCGATGCCAGGTGCTCTGAGAGATAGAGAAAGGCCTGGGCTCCCAAGAAAGCAGGGTCAGCAAGAAGGGCTACTGTCCTCCAGTCACCCCCCACTGGAGCCACCTGGGGTCTTTCCCACCCCTCTTGCAAGCCTTGGGGTGAGCAATGTGTTTATTGAGGAAGGGAGATGAGGGCATTGGGCCCTGTATAGGAATCAAAAAGGCTGACTAGAAACATCTGATCTCCCAGCCTAAGAAAGAACCCCAAGAGTGTAACAAGGGTGCCTGAAACCCCGAGGCCTCCCCACTTTCTCACTGTCGTGGTATTAAAACTAATTGTCCTCAGGGTCCTTGATTATCTGTGACCCAGCTGCTTCCTAGAACATTTGACAAATGAACAGGACTCTCTAAAGGGGGTCTGTTTACAGAAAAAGGCGGAGGCATTGTAGAGTTATGGCTGGCCAACTTACCATACTCCAGTAGCCCCTGTGGCCTCTGCTACTCTCTCTGGTCCTGGCTAGTGTTTAAGGTATTTCCTTGCATTTTCTTCTGTGTGTGACACAGATTTTCTAAAATTTATTTACTTCAGAGAAAAGGAGGATGATGTTCACTGTCTGAACTTGTGCAAATCACTCTAAATCTTGATCTGATCTGAGTGTGTTGCTCACAAATTCTCGTGTGGGGAAATCATTGAATTTACATGTTGGTTACATTTTTAGGTGAGAACTTTGAGGGGTAGTTGGGATGAGGTTATGGTGCTGTGACACCCATACTGCCTTTAGTGATGGGTACTTTTATTTGTCAACTTAACAAAATATAGAATTACCTGGTAAGAGAGTCTTAGTGAAGGATTATTTAGATCAGATTGACCCGTGGGCGTGTCTGTGGGAGATTTTCTTGATTATGGTAATTAAGGTGGAAAGACCCACCTTTTGTGTGTGTCTCTATTCCCTAGTTAGGGAACCCTGAGCAGTTGTAGAGAAAGTGAGGTGAGCTTGGCCATGTATGCATTTAACTTTTCTCTGTTCTTTTTTCTTCAAGTTCCTCCTGTGACTTCCCATCACTGTAACCTGGAAGAGTAAGCTAAAACGTATGCTTCCTCTCTTGTTGTTCTCTATTGTATCATAGCAACAGAAAAGAAGAAGAGCATTGTGGTTGCATAGCAAGATATCAGTAAATCACTCGCTGTGAGTCCAGATACCCAACACTAATGGAAACTGTAATTCCAGAACAGGGAGGTGGAGGCAGGCCAGGCTAGCTGAATCACTGGGTCAAAATCAGTGTCTAAAGACATATGATAGAGAGCAATAGAGAAAGACACCTGACATTCGCCTGTTGCTTATACATACATACATACATACATACATACATACATACATACATATGAATCCATACCTTCATAAACTTATACACACACATGGACATGTGTACAAATACATACCACAAATATACCAGAAAGAAGAGGAGGAGGAGGAGGCCAAGGCTTGATCTAGAATATTTTCCTTCTGTATGATGTCCTTAGTGGATTTGAGTTCAGGTAAAATATAGAGCTGTAGGGAGCCTTGGGCAGTGGTATGACATAATTGGACCAACTCCAAATATTTCTCAAATCCAAAGATGGACATAAATGCTATTAGTGTGGAATTTGTGGTTCCCCTCTTGAGTTCTTGGTATTTTTGATAAAAGAACTAAAAACTGGCAGTAGGAAGCTCGTGCCAGTTGGTTTTTCCTTCATTCAACTTGACACAGCTAGAGTCCATCTGGGAAGAAAGAACTCTGGGAAGCAGCCTCCATCAGATTGTCTCACAAACAGTCTCTTGGGACATTTTCATACATAGTGGTTGATATGAGGCGGCTAAGATAATATAAGCACTGCCACCCCGGGGCAAGTGGTCCTGAGTTGTACAAGAAAGAAAACTGATCAAGCCATGATGAGCAAGCCAGTATGATTCTTCATCAATTCCTGCCTCTAGTTCATGCCCTGGCTTCCCTTAGTCATGGGCAACGATCAGGACATGTAAGCCAAATAAACCCTCCCCCCAAACTCCTTCTAGTTATGGTTTTTATCACAATAGTGAAAAGCAAACTAGAGCAGAATCCAAAGAGAGTTTTATTAGTTTGGTCGAAAACTACCAGAGCAGACAAGCTGTAAGTCTCAGCAATTTCTAGGTGAAGGAGATGAAGGAACGAAAGAGAGAATGTCATTATCTTTTAGCTTAGGCCCCCAAAAAGCAATGGCGGTATGATAGACAATCAATTGCATGGCAGGAGGGATGTGGCTCCTTGAAGAACACACGACAAAACCACAGCATCAAGGAATGCACGCTCAGCCTTCGGCCAACATCTGAGAGAAAAAGATAGAAGGAAAGAATGTCTGGCCATGGCAAGTATTCATAAAATGTTATATTATAAAATGGACCCACAAGTGGTGAAGAGGTGGAAGTGTTTTCCAGGGAGTAATACCTTTTGAACCTGCAATTAGTTCCAGGTCTCATTCAAATCCTCTTCTTTTAACTTCACCTACGCAGATGATTATGTACAGGCAGCTTGTCATTCCTTCCCTCTGCTGGGCCAGGAAAGTGCCAGGGAAAACACATTGGAATGAGGGGTGCAGAGGTAGCCATCAAATCAGGAAAGCTGGTCATTAACACAGGGCAAAGCCTTCCCCTCATCTTTATTTCCTACTGGACTCTGGGCTATAATTATATACTATCACCCACACATCCTCATATGGCTTTTGCAAGAGAAGGAATGACTGCTTAAATGCATTTCTCCACATGTGCCTTACCTTTGTAAGGCCTTTAATTAGTCACTGGAAGCAGATGGGTATTAATACATTGCTGCCAGATATTACTCCTTCCAACCAACCCCTATTGGGTCACCATCCTGGTTAATGTTTTGTCAACTTGACACAAGTTAGAGCTAGCTAGGTAAAGGAACCACAGTTGAGAAAATGCCTACATCAGATTGGCCTGTAGGGAAGTCTGTAGGACATTGTCTTGATTGATGGTTGATTTTGGAGAGACCAGCCCACAATTGGCAGAGCTATCCCTGAGCATGTGGTCCTGGACGGTATAAGAAATCGGGCTGAGCAAGCCATCAGGAGCAAGTCAATGAGCAGCACTCATCCTTGGCCTCTGCTTTAGTTCCTGCCTCTGGTTCCTGCTTTGAGTTTCCCTGACTTCCCTTACTGATGGCCTGTTACCTGGAAGTCTGAGGTGAAATAAACCATTTTCTCCCCAGATTGCATGGTGTTTTATAGTGGTGCTAGAAACCTAAGACTATCAATTACCAGATGGGAGTAACTTACTTCCTAAGTAAGTGAGTGGCCAGTCTCAGGATCTCTTTGTAGGATTTTGTCTTAATTTAGAGGCTTTTCCTTGTGACCTGGACATTAGAAAGACAACTGTGTACTGTCTTAAAAGGGAACTAGGATTTTAAAAGAAAGTTAATCAAAAGCACCAATTTTTCTACCTTTTTAAAACTTGATGTCTTAAGTTTTAAAAATGTAACACAGAGCAAAGTGTTTGTGTGGTGTTATGTGTGCCTTGAGAACCAGTGGCATTTGCCTGACTGTTATCACCCAGTTGGTTAATGTGACTTTGGCATATTTTGGAATGGATGTAATATATCTATACATGTCTTTAGGATCCGTTTTAATAGAAAGTGCTTTTCCTCACAACTTCTCTGCTTCTCTGTGGTCACATTGGTTCCCAACAGTAAGTTCTCAGCAATTGTCAGACAAAAAAGGTGAAGGAGATGAAGTGAATAACTATATTCTTAATTAGAGTAAACTCTATTCTTAATTAGAGTAAGAGAGGGAAGGATTCAAGTCCTGGGTTATACTAAATGCAGGGAGGTGTCTTGGATTGAATCCTCTGGCATAAGAAAGGACATTAATAGCTAAACTAGGGAATCTCGACTTTGTAGTTAGTTGTACAATTTTCAATTTAAAAAGTATTCTACATATGCTAATTTCTTAGTCTTGTTATAAATGTACCATGGTCACATAAGCTGTTAACATTAATGAAAAGTAGATGACAGGTACAAAATAGCATGTTATATTAATTTTATCCCAATGCTTCTTTGGATCTGAAATTATTTCAACATAAAGTTAATTCTTAAAATAGGTATAATTGCCTGGCATGGTGCCACCTGCTTTTAATCCCAGCAGTGGGAAGCAGAGGCAGGGAAATCTCTGTGAGCTTGAGGTCAAACTGGTCTACATAGTGAGTTCTAGGACAGGCAAAGATACATAGTAGAGCCCTGTCTGAAAAATATATAAATAAATAAATATTAGAAATATAAATAAATTTTAAAAAACTTGTAAGTTGCATGGAGATCATTTATGGCACTTGTGCCCTTGAACCTCTGCCTTAGGGTTAATATCCAGTACGCACAGTTAGTGATAAAACATTCTTCAGGGGATAACACCAACTGCAATAAGTTTAAGCCCATGGACCACCCATCGGTTGTCCTGTACAGGAGAGGAAACCAAGGCTTAGAGCTGGGAGGCCACTCCACTATTTTAGTATTACCTACATTACTACTCAGGAATAATGATATCAGGATTTCAGCCCCAGCTTCTTGGTGCTCAGTGTCTCTGCTCAGCAGGGAGTCAGTAAGTATGCAGTTTAATCGTGGCAATGCCATTTAATAACTGTGATTTCAGCTGGTTTGTGAACTTCTCTAGTTCTTCATTTCTTCATGTATGAAAGGAGCTAGATCTTATGACCCTCAAGACTACTTTCAGTCCTGAAATCCTCTAAGCTGATGAACTGTGTATAAAGTACCTCTTAATTGAAATATTACCATTACATTTTTCTATGCAGTAGAATCCTTTTAAGACTTATGGAAAATAACCTTTGCTCTATGTGGCTTATGTGACATTTGAGTTCTCATCTGCATTCATTGCATTCTCTGAATAATTCTGTGAACTCCACGTTTCTGGTTAAACATTTACCAATCACAGAAAATGTACACACCATGAGGCAAATTTTATTCTAAATTACTTCAGAACTTCAAGGAGTATTTCTGGTGTATATTTAGTCACTGGATTTGTTAGGCATTCTATTCTGTTATAAAACACCATGATCAAAAGCAACTCAGGAAAGAAAGGATATATTTGAGCTTAAAACTCTCAGGTCAGGTCCATCATCAAAGAAGGAGCAGAAACTCAAGGCAGGAATTGAGACAAGGGCCATAGAGGAATGCTGCCTACTGGCTTGTTCTCCATGGCTTGCTCAGCCTGATACCTTATAACACTCAGGACTACCAGTCCTTGGGTGTCACAGGTTTGACAGCAATCATCAATTAAGAAAATGCATTACAGACTTGCTCAAAGGCTAATTTACTGGGGCGTTTTCCCACTTCAGGTTCCATATTCCAAAACAATTTTCAGCTTGTGTCAGGTTGACATAAAACTAGCGAGTAAAGTTAGATATTTTTTCAAAGTTTCTACAGTATTATCAACAGTTACATGAGGGAAGAGACATAAACTGTCTTGGCAGTATTTAGAAATTAGAGTTTGTAAGAACAGAACATCTGTGACCTCTGAAATTTTTGTATGAGTTAACCAGAAAAACACTTTCTAATCTACACATCAACACAAAATTTTTCTTATCTGCCAGCACTTAAGAATCCTTTTAATAATCAGTTCACATCTTAGAAATCTCTGCCACAATCGAATCAGTACCAAGCATAATAATAGAATAATCATGAACATTGAGATTTCTAAATTCTGGAAGAAATTTAGCCAATGAGGATTTTAAAAATAATTCTTATATTATTTGATTTTTAACCCATTTTTATTATGGCAAATGAAATGAATGGACAAAACACATCCATTGCCAGAAAAAAAAAATTTCAGATGCAATGTGAAATCATTGACAAGTGCTCTTTGTTGAGTATGTCAATTAAATCTGGATGATGTATGTGGTTCCTCAATACACTGAGGCAAGTATATATAAAGATACTAAAATCAAGAGCACATTATGAGTCAACAGAAAGGAATAAAATTAACAAAACTAATTGTCACTCTGCCAACTGCTGTTATATGTACTAAATAAAAAGGGAGGTAAACTCAGTAAGTATTTATGTTTGATTTAATACATATTAAAGTAGTGTGTGTGTGTGTGTGTGTGTGTGTGTGTGTGTGTGTGTGTGTGTGTGTGTTATTCACATAGACTAGAAGCACTGGATTCCTTGGAACTAGAGTTATAGGTAGGTGTGAGACACCTGATGTGGATGCTGGAAACCAAACTCAGGTCCTTGGAAAAAGTAGCAAGCTCTCCTAACCTCTGAGCCATCTCTTTAGTCCCTTAAATCACAGATTTTAATTGGTGACTTTATTACTTTTATGTGTATAATCAGTTTTGAGTCTTCCAATTTCTTGTTCTTTTCACTAACTTTGATGCAGAAAAACCTTCAGAAACCCTAAAACTCCTCAAACCATGTTAAATGTCTAAATGTACTTGCGTTGCTATAGAATAATGAAGCAGTAACTTCTTTTATAGTTAACTTGGCCTTTAATCCTGATTCCTTTTATAGTAAATTATAAAAAGCACTCTGCGAGTTTTCCTCAATGATGACCAATCATATGGAAAATTAAGTTCTTTGTATTGTACCTGCAATTACTAGTTGCTTGACTTTACAAAGTCAGGAAACTTTGTGGAGCCCCAGTTTTCCCATGCATGCTATGAGCCTAATTATTCTGGCTGAATTGACATTGAGGGATTAATAAATTTAGAAATTTATTGTAAAATGTACAGAACTATATTCTGACAGTTATGACAATTCATTATTTTGGTATTTATTGAGTGTTTATACGATGTAGTTATATATATATAGGCACTTATGGGGGAGGCATTGTACATAGGATCCTCAATCCAAGAGAAATCAATTAAGAGAGTTGTAAATCGTGAAGGCAACAATTAATGTAAACTGAGTAATGGGGTTGGTAGAGGAAAGAGAGACATACTTAATATGGGTCATTTTAGGGAGCCTTCTGAGAGAAGGACCCTGCGATAATGGCTAGCAGTGAGGAGGTCTGGGGAAAGGGCCTTTCTGGTATGCCTAAGGAATGAAAGGGAGCTCTTGGAGCTGCATCTCTGAAACTGGAGGGAAAGAGGACCACAGAGAGTGAGGATAAGCCAGACAAGGGCTGGGTCAGGGTGGGCCATCTGCACAATGAATGTCAGAGGCCTGGAAATGCATCATGTGTTCAAAGCTTCATGTGGTTGTTCCCCGTGCCCCCCAAATCCACAGTGCATAGTCATGACTGTAGTCCTGAAAGGAACATTTGCTTGGTTTCCTCAGGGGATGTTTTCTATGAAAGCTTTCTCTCACAGTAGCTGCAGAACTAGATCAATTCAGTAGAGTAAAGAATGTTCAAGATACTGGCTTTGTCCCAAATGTCTCTCTGTCTCTGTCTCTCTCCCTCTCCCCTCCCTCTCTCTGTTACACACACACACACACACACACACACACACATAGTGAAATCCCAGTATGTTCCTGACCAGTTATCTCAGTGTCCATTATATCAACTTTCATCGTCAATTCTTTTCCTAGAATAGTACCAGACTTCAGAATTGTCCACTGTACTCTGCTTTCCAAATGTCCACTGAAATGTTTAGTTTTGGAGCTGAAGCTGAGAGTGACTTTGCTTTTCCTTTTGATCCTTGCCTACCACTCCTTAGCTACTTTAAGACATTCTGTGGGATCCAATTTCTAATTAAAGCCAAATGTCTTTGTTGAGGATTTTGGTACTCATTACTTTTTTATTACATATATTTATTTAGTGAGGGTGGTGATACAGCATATGCGTGTGTGTGTGTGTGTGTGTGTGTGTGTGTGTGTGTGTGTGTGTGTGTGT
>OU015755.1:78440092-78459409 GCA_907169655.1 Acomys percivali | reverse complement strand
ATGGGACTGGGAGGAGATGAGGGAGGGGGCTATGATTGGGATATTAAGTGAATAGATTTTTTAATTTTAATTTTAATTTTATTAATTTATTCAGATTACAACTCAATTGTTATCCCATCACTTGTATCCTCCCATTCCTCCTTTCCTCTCATGTTGGCTCTGTTTCTTAACAATTAAACTTTATTATACAACCCAACTAGCTTACACAAGAAGGAAAAAAGGTTAAAGGGACAAAAGAGTGAATCTTCTGGTATCCGTTCCACGGGATGAGTCCTTAGGTGTCTCTCTGGCCTGTGTGATAGTCCAGCCTGTTCGCTTTCTCCACATGCTCACCCAAACCCCCGGCTCAATCTGTTGTTTTTCTCTTCCCCACCTGCCTGAGTCACATGGGAAGGGGGGTCTCCTTCTCCTGTTGAAGGTCCATTAGGAAAACAATAGCCCAGGTGGGGTTCCCAGGTCTGCTTCCTGAATTCCAGGCCCAGGATGGCTCCACTCAGTCTATCACAAGTTATTCATGGGGTGCCCCAAGGTTAAAGCCCGCCAAGACTGCTTCCACCTGTGACAAAGCTTAATCTTTCCCACACTCTCACTTTCACCCTATTCCCCTCTCCTAGGTCTAAGACTGAGGGGGCCCTCCACCCCCACTATATGGTCAGAGGCTATCAAGTCTCATCTTGGTAGGCTGCTTATTCTTTCTTTGAGTGCCATCAGGCCTCCCCAGGAAGGGGAGCTGATGAAATAGAGAGAACCAGAGTTCATGTCAAAGTTAGCCCTTACTCTCCACATAACTGTGCAGAATGTCCTGTCCATTGGGTAGATCAGGGTAGGGATTCTATTTTTACTATTGTCCTTGATTAGTACCATAGTTTGAGCAGAACCCCCTGTGCCCCAATCCACTCATCATGATGTTCTTCTTGTAGGTTTCTAGGACCCTCTGGGTCCTTCTGTTTCCCCATCTCCTATATTTCTCTTACCTAGAGTCTCAGTAGGATGTCCTCACATCTATCCCAATTTCCTGGTAAGTGAAGACTTTCATGGGATGTGCCTTTTGGGCTAGTGTCCAGTTATAAGTGACTATATACCATGTGAGTCTTTCTGTTTCTGTGTTAACTCACTCATTATGATCATTTCTAGTCCCGCAATTTGTCCATGAATTTTGGGATTTCCTTGTTTTTAATAGCTGAGTAGTATTCTATAGCATAAATGTACCACAGTTTTTTATTCATTCTTCAACTGAGGGACACTTAGGCTGTTTCCAGGTTCTGGCTATTATGAATAAGGCTGCTGTGAACATGGTTGAGCATATGTCTTTGTTGTGTGGTGGAGCATCTTCTAGGTATATTCCAAGGAGTAGAATAGCTGGGTCTTGAGGAAGCCCTATTCCCAGTTTTCTGAGAAAGTGCCACATAGATTTCCAAAGTGATTGTACAAGTTTGCATTCCCACTGGCAATGAAGGAGTGTTCCTCTTTCTCCACATCCTCACCAGCATGTGGTGTCGCTTGAATTTTTGATCTTAGCCATTCTAATGGGTGTAAGATGGAATCTCAGAGTCATTTTGATTTGCATTTCTCTGATGACTAGAGATGTTGGGCATTTCTTTAAGTGTTTCTCAGCCATTTGATATTCCTCTGTTGAGAATTCTGTTTAGTTCTGAGCCCCATTTCTCAATTAGGTTATTTGGTTTGGTGGTGTTTAATTTCTTGAGTTCTTTATATATTTTGGATATTAGACGTTTGTCAGATGTAGGGTTCGTGAAGATCATTTCCCAGTCTGTAGGCTGTCACTTTGTTCTGTTGACAGTGTCTCCTGCCTTACAGAAGCTTCTCAACCTTATGAGGTCCCATTTCTTAATTGTTGACCTTAAGGCCTGGGCTGTTGGTGTTCTGTTCAGGAGGTTGTCTTCTATGCCAATATGTTCCAGGCTCTTCCCCACTTTTTCTTCTAACCAATTTAGTGCCTCTGGTTTTATGTTGAGGTCTTTAATCTACTTGGACTTGAATTTTGTGCATGGTGACAAATATGGGTCCAATTGCATTTTTCTACATGTAGACACCCAGTTAGACCAGCACCATTTGTTGAATATGCTATCCTTTTTCCATTGAATAGATTTGGCTTCTTTGTCAAAAATCAAGTGGCCATATGTGTGTAGATTCATTTCTGGGTCTTCGATTTGATTCCATTGATCAACTAGCCTATTGCTGTGCCAGTACCATGCTGTTTTAATTACTTTTGCTCTATAGTACCACTTGAGATGGGGTATGGAAATTCCTCCAGAGGATCTTTTATTGTATAGGATTGTTTATGCTATTCTGGGTTTTTTGTTTTTCCATATGAAGTAGAGAATTGATCTTTCAATGTCTTTAAAATATTTTGTAGTTATTTTGATAGAGATTGTGTTGAATATGTAAATTGCTTTTGGTAATATGGCCATTTTTACTATGTTAATTCTCTTGATCTATGAATAAAGGAGATTCCTCCATCTTCTAATGTCATGTTCAATCTATTTCTTCAGAGAGTTAAAGTTTTTTTCAAACAAGTCCTTCACTTGCTTGGTTAGAGTTACTCCTAGATATTTTATATTGCTTGTGGCTATCATGAAGGGTGTAGTTTTCCTAATTCCTTCATTTGCATGTTTTTTATTTGTATATAGGAAGGCTACTGACTTTTTAAAGTTAACTTTGTATCCAGCCAAATTGCTGAAGGTATTTATCAGCTGTAGGAGTTCTCTGGTGGAATTTTGGGGGTCATTTATGTACACTATCATATCATCTGCAAATAGGGATAATTTGACTTCCTCCTTTCCCATTTAGATCCCCTTGATCTCCTTTTGATGTCTTTTTGCTCTGGCTAGAACTTCAAGAACTATATTAAAGAGATATGGAGAAAGTGGGCAGCCTTGTCTGGTCCCCAATTTTAAAGGAATTTCCTTGAGTATCTCTCCATTTAATTTGATGTTGGCTATTGGCTTGCTGTATATAACCTTTATTATGTTAAGATATGTGCCTTGTATTACAGATCTCTCTAAAACTTTAAACATGAATGGGTGTTGGATTTTGTCAAATGCTTTTTCTGCATGTAAGGAGATGATAATGTGGTTTTTTTCTTTCAGTTTGTTTATATGGTTTACATTGATGGATTTCCATATATTAAACCACCCCTATATGCCTGGAATGAATAGACGGAAAGAGGGAGGGAAGATGGGACTGGGAGGAGATGAGGGAGGGGGCTATGATAGGGATGTTACGTGAATAGATTTTAAAAAGAAATTTAAATTAAAAATATTGTCCTTTGACGTATACTATGGCACACACTCAATAATCATAATCATAATCAAGTGTAATAAAACAATTAAAATACAGATTATGTTAACACGATCAAACATCTACTTCTTAGGAATATAAACAAAAAGACATGTATGATTGTAATGTTAGTGACTAGAAAACATAATATTGGATTAAGTAGAACATAATCATTAAATTATATATTATGTACACTGAAAACTTGATATGAAAACAAATTTTGAAGATTAGTAGTAAACTTGCCACATAAAAACAAATTCACATATAAGATGTTAGGGGGGGTTCTTTTTTTCTTTTTAAGTTTTAATTTATTATAATTTATTCAGATTACATCCTGGCTGTTATCCCCTCACTTGTACCTTCCCATTCCCACCCTCCCTCCCTCTTCTGCCCTGTTTCCTTCCCCAAGACCATTCATAGAAAGGGACCTCTTCCCCCACCATATGACCACAGCCTATCAGGTCTCAGATGGATAGACTGCTTCCCCTTCCTCTTTGTGCCACTGGACCTCCCTATCAGGAAGAAGGGGTTTCTTTTTTTAAAGGCAGGGTTCCTCTGTGTAGTCCTAGATGTCCCAGAACTCATTCTTTAGGTGAGGCTGGCCTCAAACTCAGAGATCTGCTTGATTCTGCATCCCAGATAAAAAGTGTAAGCCCCCACTACCCAGCTGAGGGGGGCTTATTTTAATAGGGGATTTTTAATAAAATAAAAGGAAGAGCATTAAAATAGAGGTCGAACTGAAGTATAGAGTTCCCTCAATGTGATACTACCAGCATCCTAATAGTAGGATTTTCTTTTACAATGAGAAGTAAACTAAGTTATAGAGCACCAGGTTTAGGGACAAAGAAAGTAAGCTGCAGTAGTTGCTGTGCTGAGATCACTGAGGAGAGATTATTTGTCTTTGTCATCAGCTGGGTTTTGGAAGAAGTCTTTGTTATACATCACATGTTGCCTTCATCTTGGGGGCAAGTCAGATTTTATGGGAGTGGGGAAAGACAAAAGCCTGGCTCAGAAGGAAATCCAGGTATAGAATGCTTTGCCTAGGTTAGTCAGCTTAATTAGGTAACATGATCCTTGTATTTGTCCAAAGCAAATATTTTTGAAGGTTAAAATTTGCAAGATGTTTGTCTGCATCTTTCCTAGGTAAATAAGTTGCCTGAAAATCGTCTCTAAGTCAAGTGGGGAGAGGCAGGTCTCTTTATCAAGCTGCTTTCTGAAACACACGAGGATGTGTATTTTGCTGATTTTGTATGAGCACAGGGCTCAGCTTAATGCTGGCTCAGTCAGAATACCAGAAGATACCTTTGTGGAAACTGACACACCAACTCTACAAGTTAAATAGATAATCAGTGACCCAAGTGTAGGTAAAGTAATTGTGATTAACAAATATAGGTCACTGAATATTATAAGTTATGAGGATCTACTGCCAAGCCCTAGCAGTTAAGACTTGGTACTTTAGTAGACAAAATCAGTACAAAGAGCAGGCAGAGGACCAGGGAACAGTCAGCTGTGGTTCACAGCTGTGACTGAGATGGATTGATTGTGAGTGGCAACCCTTCTGCATCCATTCCTGTTATCCTTTGCCAACAGGACTTTGTACTTTCCTCAACAAAGGGTAGAAGTATGTTTCTCTGCCCCTTGATTCTGAGTTTGGCCCTCCTGCTTGCCTTGGGTAGTGAGATGGTTGGAAACACAGGATATGACAAGGCTTGCACAGTACAGAAACTGCTTTTCCCTCATGTTTTGGAGCTGTGATAAAATCACCTTCTTTATCTTTCCTTCCTTCCTACCCTTCCAATGCCCCTCACGCTGCAGTGTAACTGCACATTTTTATCGATTCCTACATTGTGCCTTGTTCCAAATTCATAAAATGCCCTAAAACTAGAATATTCTTTTAATGTGTCAGCAATTGATTAAGTTCAAGTAAAAAACAAAACAAAACAAAACAACAAAAAAAAAGAATGTGTCTGGCTCCGATGATCACCTTCTCCATACATTGGCTCTCTCTGTTTGTTAATGTGACACAGCCCTCAATACATTCCTTATGTTTATAAGCAGAAGACATGAGTCATGCTAACAACAGCCCACAGGTAAAATAGTGACAGCCACCAACCCAGTGGAAATCCGTTCAAAGCAACCATGCCTTTTAAGCATGCTTTCTGTTGCTTAAACAGGACATACAAGGCTGGAGTGTTTATATAAAAAATAGTCATTTTGCCTCATAGTATAGGTTGAAATGTCCAAGAGCTTAGCTTGTTCTTCTTACGACAGAAGAGTAAGTGGGGATATCTGGAAAAGGCCCTAGAGAAACTTTTCCTTGTTAACAACTCATTCTGCAGCCACTAACCTATTCTCTCAAAAGCAAGAATTCATTCACTCAAGAGCCACCAATTCACTCATAAGCACTCCCCTGATGTAACCCAAATACCTCCAATTAAGCAAGTTCAAGGACTGTACCGTGGAAGAGTTTGTTTCCCAAACACGAATTCTATAGCATAGAACGTACACAATTCAGAGCATTTTACGAATGCCACAGTGCTGCTTGCCATCATCCTAAGGCTACGCTGGGTGCTGCACAATGCTTGTTTGGAAGGACCAATTATGAAAACAATGCACTTACAATTGCATCTGAGATGATAACAGTGTTCAGTATTCCTGTGTCCTTCATTCTGTGTCACAGAATGGCTGTTCTGTATACATGCTCCTTTTTTTTTTTAATCTTCCTCTTTATTTTAAATAAGTATTTGAATTATTTTTGTTCAAAAGTAATTAAAACAGAAGTGGTTGAGTTCAAGATGTTCTTGCAGTGTTGATGGTCAGAGAGTAAAAGGACGTATTATATGGCACCTTGTGCATCGTCCCTTAATTTTCTAAAGCCTTCTCTAGCCCTGCATTTTGCTTTTTTAACATCTGTGCATGGAAAATCATTAGTTTTCTCTTTGATCAAAATGAAGGCCTGTGGTTGTCTGATTTGTGCAAATTAACTTGGGGGTTTTCAGGATAATCTGGCATTTAAATTTCCCCTAAGGAAAACTTACAGGGAACAGTATGGTTGTGATTCATTTTTAACAAATAGCACAAAAAGCCCTGTCTGGCAGGACCTCAACAAATGTCACTCCTATTGTGAGTCTTTTAAGAGCCCAGTGGACTGCCTTAGTTTACAAACCAAAATAATATAGCCATGTCTTCTGTGTGCTTTCTTTACTGTGTTGATAAATGCCATGTCAGAATCCATGTGGGACCTGGGATGCTTTTCATCTGTTCCGGACATCTGTGCTTGGAAGGGTGAGCTCTGGTATGATCCTCTTCAGAATTCTTTCGTCAGTCATTCTCATGATGACTCCTGCTGGCAGAGATTCCTGCCTCTAAGTCTGCATTGCCCTCTCTGCTTAATTTACCATTTACTTACCTTCCCTGATGCGGAGTTGGTCATTATCACCAGTGACATTCTGGCTCAAGCTATGACAGTACACATCCATGTGGTTGACTCGGAGGATGGTATGATGTGAAAGACATAGAGGGTGGGAGTTGGGGCGGAAACGACGCAGTTGCTCTGTGCTTGGCACTCCTTTTGCCGTGTATTCTGTTATCCTTCAATATACCATGAGCTCATCCCTTATGCCTAAGTTCAAGGCTAGTTCTCCTTCGGAGCTTTCCAAAATGCTTTAGAAAACAGGAGCTCAGCCAGGCGTTCATCCCAGCACTCGGGAGGCAGAGGCAGGCAGATCTCTGTGAGTTCGAAGCTAGCCTGGTCTACAAAGCAAGTCCAGGACAGCCAAAGCTACACAGAGAAAGCCTGTCTTGGAAAGAAAAATAATAAAAAAATAAAACACAAGATCATTCTGTTAGCTTAAGGAAGTCATTTCTGGCAGTCCTTCATTCTTCCTAGGTTACTGCTACTTTCTGAGAGTAGGGCACTGTTTTGTCCCTGAATGATCAGGCCACATGGTACCCTCTCTGCCAATGGACTCTAAATAGGCACAATAACAAAAAAATTAAGTAAAGGCCATAATTGACTTTACATTTGTAGACTTGGACAACGTTTCATCTCACAGCTTATAGTTAAATATCTCAACAACCCAAGCTAGAGAGGGTGAATTATAAACAGAATGGGGAACAAGAAAGCAGAAGCAGAACTGAAAAACAAATCTATCACTTGAAGGTTATCTTTCTTGTAAAGTTGGGCCAGAGAGAAAGGATGGTCATTTTTAAAGAGAACTAATAGGTTAGCATCAGCAACCTCCTCCTCCTCCTCCTCTTCCTCTTGTAATGGTGAAAGCAAAGTAAACTTAATTATCATGGCCGTGGACACTGGCCAGTTGGAGAAATTTGGCTGGGATTCCTCCATGATGCTCCTCTGGTTGGATAAGTATTTGTCTTCAGTTTAGTGAATGAGCCCTGGAAATGGTTTGCTTTGGCTGTTCTTAGGCTGATATAGAACCTATGCCAGTTCAGTGCCTTCCTAGAATTTTTATGTAACACCTATGCATCATTTTATATACATATAAGAGGTATTTTCTGGGTTTGAATTGTTCAACTGGCCCCTCATTTGAACTACAGGAAATGCTCTCCACTTTCTTATTTCCAAGTTGCCATGAACTTGTGTGGTCACTAACTCACAGCCCCTTTCATGAACCTGCCCTTTACTTCTCCTCTAAGTTGGGAGTTACTATCCCATTTGATGGGGAAAATGGGGCTAAATTAAACAACCTGTCCTTTAGTTATCGAAGTTTTTCCAAATCAATGCTCTTTGCTTATGAGTAATTTTGATTCTGTTCTAGGAGAATCCTATCCTAGGAGGCTGTGTTTTGAAAACTCAAAGACCAAGAATTGATTTCTGTTTTCTTTTCATAGTATTTTCTTCCTCTCCATAAGAAGTAAGCTTCAAGGGCACAGGTAGTGCTTCATTAAAAGATAGGTGTAATGGGCACAGGCATATTCATATCTCAAATTATGTAATCATATCTCGTTCATCACACACACACACACACACAGAGAGAGAGAGAGAGAGAGAGAGAGAGAGAGAGAGAGAGAGAGAGAGAGAGAGAGAGAAGGGGGGGTGCTAAAGAAAACTGAAACAGGGAGCAAAAAAGGACCAGTCTCTTTAAAATTACCTGATAAATTGGGGACGAGAAACAAAATAATAATTCAAAAGGGGGAATGGGATTTGAAAACAATCAAAGTGCATTACATGTATGCATGTAATCATAAAAAGTAAAGAAATAAAAATAAGACAAGGAGGATTTTGTTTTGTTGTTTGGTTTTTAGATTATGGTGGGTAGGTAGGAGATTAATGCAATGGTAACTTTATTATCATGGAGACTAAAACTGAGATATTGCAGAATTATTACCCTTCCTTTCTTGTTGTGGTGGTCTGAATGAGAATGGCCTCCAAAGGCTCCTATGTTTAGATACTTGGGTCCCGAATTGGTGGAACTATTTGGGATGGATTAGAAGGTAAGGCTTTGTTAGAGAAGGCATGTCACACTGGGGCAGGCTTTGAGCTTTCAAAAACCTAGGCCATTTCCAGGGCACTCTATTTGGTGCTTGCTTTAGATGTGAACTCCTCTGTGCCTGCAGCTGTGTATTTGTCCTGCCCTCATAGACTCTAACACTTGGGAACCCTAAGCACATTAATTGCTTTGGTCAAGGTGTTTTTATCACAGCAATAGAAAAGCTGCTAAGACACTGATTTGCCGGGCCATGTAAGAGTGTGTTTGATAAGCATCATGAAGCTCAGCCATCACAATGGAACAATGCAGACAATTCCTTCAAAGTCTACACTAGTAGACTCTTCTTCATAGAGTGTGAATATGCATTTAATTCAAAGGCCTTTGGTAGAGAATAACTAGTAGAGGCCTTCCTAGTATAAAACCATAAAACAAGCAGAAGATACTTGAGAGAACATAAGATGTATATTAAAACAGCATCTTCTTTTCTAGAATGGTTGATATAGCTTGTTTATGCATGGTCTGTGGAATGAGGCTGTATGAATGTATCAGCGCTGCCTTACTAGTTATGTGGCCTTAGAGAACTTGCTTACCCTCTCTGTGGCAGCTTCCTCGTAGGTACATGGCAAAAGGACAGTACTGCCCACGTGGTGTTGTTGTGTGGGAATTCTTCATATCATAAATGCCAAAATACTTAGGACAGTGAAAAGGTTAACTGTTGTGATAAGTATTTAAGAAGAGAGGGAATTCAAGCTACTGAAAGATTGTGAAGAGCTTTGAAATGAGATGAGGAAGGAGCTTGCCAGTGGTAGCTTAATGAAAAATTCATCTCGGCAGGACTGCTTAATATGAAGCAACAATCTTGCCCCAATATTATGTATCATATTGACAGAGTACCCTGGAGGCCACCATCTTCCCCAGGGACTGCAGAGCAGTAGATACAGCTGTGCTAAGACATCTGCTTTTAACAAGGATGGTTCTAAATGCTGGATTCAGGGGAGCTGTGTGAAATGTCTGTGGTGGATTTAAAGGCACTCTCATGTACTTAGGGGTCACACTAGTGAAGGATTAGCCCAGAAAGTGATTCTGGAATTTTAGTACAGAAGAAACCTCAATGCCCTCATCTTGGTGCCAAAGGCCTTGAGAGTTTCATTCATATAGAAGAAGATATTCAGTCTTTAAAAAAAATAACAATAAAGGATCTCATGTATTCCATGCTGGCCTCATACTTTCTTTGTAGGTAGAAAAAGATCTTGTATTTCTGGTCCTTCTGTGTTTACATCCTGAGTGCAGGGATGACAGGCACACAGCACACTGGGGCTGTAAGTTTAAACTACAGCTCCATGTGTGCTAGGAAAGTCTTCTACCATGTTTGCCACATATTCATCTCCAAGAGTACTAAGTCATTCATTCACTTGACATATTTTCCTGAATATGTGATACGCCGGGCCTTACTCACAGTACTTGTGTATTGATATTGCCTGTGTGGAGCTGACATCCTAACAAGAGGTTTGAAACATAAATAAATATATTTAAGCAAACTGCACCCTATTAAAATGTGACTTGAGCTATGTTAAAATAAAAGGAGAACAGAATGGAGGTCACACTCTGTGCATGGAGAAGCTCTTCTTTAAAGGGGGAACCTATCTTAGTGTTAAAAGAGTCAGTCTTACCAGGACCACTTACAAGAAGTCTCCTGTGTTACAAAGGTATTCTAGATGACTTCCTTTCTCAACATGTAAAAGCCTTAGAAGTCCTTGGTTGTGTCTGTCATTGGTTCATGAAGAGATGATGGGATTACTATTTGTATCTGCATGTTTGAATCCTGCACTGCAAAAAATTCTAGAACTTTGAGCTCCATTGGCACCTTCCATGTAGGTGATAATGATATGTTCCTGACAGTGATGTAGTTCTTTTATTTTACAGTTGTCTGTTTGTTTTGCTTGCCTAGTTGTTTTAAAGCAGAAAAATGTCTGGTCATCAGCAACGAGAAAGCAGGGTGTGATAGTACAAGATACCAGAAGACTCTTCTGGAGACCTAGGTGTATTTGTCATGCACAGATGCCATGGACTTTAAGAGCTCCAGGAAAACATAGTGATGATCTAACAAAACAGGCACAAACTAAGAATTAGGAAATAATGGGTGCATAGGTCATTTAAGTAATAAAAATCCATTCTTTTGTAGAAAAAAACATGGTAAAGGGTAAAGATGAGAGAGAGAGAGAGAGAGAGAGAGAGAGAGAGAGAGAGAGAGAGAGAATGCACAGCCAAAGCTTATCCATCAGCAACACTGTGGCAATTATGTATTGGAAGATAAAGAGATGAAGGGCACGGAAGGAGAAAGATAAATCAGGACAACAAATGAGGCCATCCCAAAAGACATGAATCACCAGACTCTCTATGTTTGCTAGATTCTGTTTCATGCTGCTGCTAGAGGATGAACATAAGAGAGTCACACTGAGTCCAAGCTTATTAAAGCTGCTCAGTACAGTGATTGCCGTGAAAACATTAAATACGTGAGTTACAACACTTACTTAAACACCTGCTGACTCTGCCTGGAAGCACCAAGCAAGGCAGGGCATGTGACTCTCACTCCCTCAGTGAATGTGTCTTGGCTAACAACTGTGTTGACAAATGTAGACCCAGAGCTTCAAGCTGGATGAGCCAGTCTCTACCTGGTTTCCCTTTCTGACTTGTATCAGAATCCTGCCTTTGAACTTTGGATTGATTGCTGTTACCTGGAATGGAAGAGATTCTGTAGCAGCCTGTAGCAGCCTGTGGCTGGCTGGTTCACTTATCCTATCCAGATGGCCCTATGAATTAGGGACCTTTGGCTGTACAGTGTGCATCTGTTCTGTTAATTGTGACAGCCTAGGAGTCTACACTCAGGTTCCACTGGAGAAAATGCCATGGTTGGAGAAATTCTCTAAAAGTGTATTTGGCAAAATAGTAGGTCCTCTCTAAATTTTTATTAAATAAACCAAGAGTTGATGAAAAGTAAGCCTAGAAAGACATGTAACACCTACTAAAAATAACCTTTTTACATAAGTAAAATAAGCTAATGGTGGGTTGAAAGAAGAATAAAGGGACATTCTAAATTTTACCCTATGAAATTGATTGATATTTACTTAGAATAAATAAAAATAAAAGGTACTCCACATGTAAAATCTCATTGAAAGTGACTATTATGCACACAGCATGATTCTAGAGTGTGTGTTAGGGGGGAAAACTCAAAAAAAAACCCTGATCTTGTGGAGTCTGTGCTTGAGCAGAGCAGTAAAAAAATATTATCAAGCACGTAGGACAGTTTGTAAGAAAGTGATACATCCTGTGGGAACACAGAAAGAGCAGAATGGAAGTCATGCTTAGCCCTTGTAGATGCCCTGTTCTACAGGAGCACTTGAACTAGCTGGAGAGATTTTTCTACTCCTAAACCAATTCAAATCCATGGGGAGGAATTACCTTCCATTCCTTTCCTTTAATACTTAAAATCTGAGAGCATAATCTTCGGAGACATGTTCTTCCCTGAGTAATATCACCTTGACTATGTACAACTTTTATACATTTCATGCAATACAGATGGAGAACTTAAAGTTCATTGCTTTTCCCAATGATTGTCTAAGTTAGATGAGCACATCAAAGGGTGAGCCATGTTTTACATCACTGACAGTGTTCTTGGCTTTGGAGAGTATGTGATGCATAAGATAATAGCAGCGTGCCACCTGTTACCTTCTCTAATAACTGGAGTTATGGCCAGGCATGGTAGTGCACAACTTTGATCTCAGCACTCAGGAGGCAGAGGCAGGTGGATCTCTGTGAGTTCCAGGCCAGCCTGGTCTACAAAGTGAGTTCAGGACAGCCAAGGCTATGTAGAAATACCCTGTATCAAAAAGCTAATAAATAATAATAATAATAATAATAATAATAATAATAATAATAATAGTAATAATAATAATAATTAATAACAACAACAACAACAACAACAACATCAACAACAAGAGTTATATTATAGAAAGAACTTAGGAAAGGACAGCAAGATACTAAATTGAGGTTTCCATTCTGGGATTCGAATGTTCCTTGAGTAAATGTTCTAGACTTTCATGTGTTAGAACACTGGTGACTAAACAACAAAGATGCGTTAAAAAAAAATAAGCTCATCAAAGGCACATGTATTAACAAGAATGTCAATGTGCTTACTCCTTCATAATGAGATTACACCCCTGTCATTCCCAGAACGAACCTGTGAGAGCTGTGCTGAAACTAAACTCCAAGATTCCTAGGACGTGAATGGAGAATATGCCTACCAATTTATTCTGTCCATCTATGTCTCTTCTGTCTTTATTGCCCAGGGTTATCTATCCGTGTCCCAGCTTCACCCCATCACCTATCGAGGCAAACAGAAAAAAGCCATTCCTGGCTCTTTAGTTCCCATCCTTATTTGTTATACAGTTACAACCTTAACTGTATTAACAAGTTTAGGAACTGTATAACAAAGTAGGAAACCTTAAGACAGACAAGGAAGCTGTCAGTCAGAATCACAGCTGAGTGCTCCGGGGCTCCCTCCGTGGCAACCAGCCAATCACTTTTTGCAGCTGAGTTGAAGGAGAGCCAGGCTGGCCATCAGCAGCCCACAGAGAGGCTTGCGAATGCCTTATTTAGTTCCATCTGCCTTCCCTCTCAACGTTGGAAAAAGAGACACAGCAGCAGGAAGACAGAAGCTTTACTGGTGATGCACTTCTAAGATGAATAACAATGTTTGAGGAAATCAGCAGGTCATTTGAGGTCTAGAGACTTAAGAATCTAAAGAGAAAGGCCAGTTATCTCTTCTTGCTAAGAGGATTGCTGTTTTGTAGGCTAGGGACAATTAGAATGGATAATTTGAGAATGTTGGGGTAGTCTCTTAAAGGGGGTGATCTTTTTTTCCTTCCGAGCTTTTTTTATTATATTTCTTTTTTAAACATATGCGCTTATATTAATACACATAAAAAATAAACTACATCCAGCAGGAAGAACCATGAAACAATCAAGAATTATATAAATGTTACATTCATAATGATTTGGCTATTTGTATTTGGCAACCTTGAAGTAAACATTTTTCCTATCATGTTGAGTCTAAAATTCTGAATGAAAGTAATATCTATTATATCTCATCTCTATTAACTTAAAACAGCTACTAGATCTAAAGAAAAAAAAAAAAACTTAACCCCTAACCAACTAAGCTTAATTGTAAGACTAAATTATCCCATCTTCAACCCCATCAGAGACTTGAGAAGGACTAAAACTTAATTATCTGAGTTAACCAGAAGTGCAGGTTAGCAGCTTCTGAAATGAAAAAATGACAGAGACAGTTTGCCACCGGAACAGTCATCCAAAAGTCTCTATAATCTTGGAGCATCATCTTCAGCCTTCTGGCCCAATATACCTGACATACATATTTGTGAGGCAGGAACTATTGAGGACTTGTTTACCCTATCTTGGCAGGGTTTGGCTGTCAACTCTGCCTGCATCCAAGTTTGTCCATTTTTAGGCAGAATTCTGTCTGTGGCAGAAATGAGGATATTTTGCACAGTGACTTGTTTGCCACATTTGAAGCCATCTCCATAAGGAGATTCTTTGATGCTCATCATCTTCTTTGAGGTAGGCTGGTTGTTGCCAGGAGTTAACCTGTCTTTGTGTCAAAGAATCTTTAGAAAAAAAAAAAAAACTTTAGATGTCATATTCTGTAGGTCTCTGAGGCTTTTGAAAATCTTATCTATTTTACTTTATATATCTATAGAATCATATCTATCTGTTAAACCTAGGTTATATATTCTTGTGATACAAGTAGACTAGTAACTGACATGACCATGATTTGATCAAATAACAATTATTTTGTATTAATTAATTATCCTAAACAGCCTGCAATACCACTTTCAAGGTATTGGAAGTAAACCTTGTATTATAATTGAGTTAGATGGATACAATACCTGATATTAGAGTAGAAATATATGTGTGTGTGGAGAATAATCTTAAATTTGAATTCTATACCAATGTATAAAAATTAAACTTATTTTGCATCAATATACAAAATTCTATACCAATGAATTAAAAATAACCTTATTGGTGAGTAACAGATAAGGCCTTAAATTGAGGAGTGGATTCAATAATCTTCTTTTTGTTCTATCATCCCTATATGTTTCTATATCCTTCTTTCTCTTTTTTTCAGCTCCTATCTCCTTACCTATGAAAGAAAGATAAAGGAAAAGAGAGACATCCCTGAGTCCAACCTAGTTTTCTCTCTGTATAAAACCAATAATAACTTATAATCAACTCCCAATGAAAATAAACATCTGTAGCCCAAGAGAGCAAACAGAAACCTACCCAACCCTTCTTGGGGGAACCTGCTAAGAGAATGCATTTAAACACTTGGCAGTTGTCCCAAGTGATGTATCAGTGAAATTACACTAATACTCCAGAGTAATTAGACAATTTTGATAGTGAGCACATACACGAAGGGTACTCTATTGGTTATTTTTAAGAGTTGTCAAACTTCTATGAAAGGAGTGGTAGGACATACTTTAGACTCTGTGGCTTCTGTTCCTACTAGGCCTCTATTGCATAGTCAATTGTGGAACCATATTATAAACTAATGAGTCTTCCTATGTTCCAAAAAGATGTGATTTGTGTAGCCTGGGAATCTAGCTTCATAAATATTTCAGGTATCATAAAATCCATTGTTGTTGTTTTTTTTTTTAACTAGTTAAATGCATACACATCGTTCTTTCCCCTCAGGCAGTAGTTGCTGATCTCCATCTAACATAGTCCAATCAGCACAATTTACTGTTTTTCTTTTATAATCAAAGCTGGATTTTTCAATGATGATCATAGAAAAGAGTCCCTAGAGTTTGTGCTTCAAGTTTCTTTTTCTAAGCACTTTCTCAAGTCACCACAAGACTACCAGTGTCTTAGATATGCTTTCCATGGCAGTGATAAGGTATCATGACAAAGCCAACTCAAATGAAAAGGAATTTGTTAGGTCATAGTTCTAGGGTACTGGAACTATGTACTTCCATCATAGCATGGAAGCTAAGGCATCAGGAAGTTAAAGCAACTGGTCACATAGAATCAGTACTCAGGAAGCCATGAATAGTGGTGGTGTTCAGCCCACTTTCCCCATTTATACAATATACAATCTTTGCCCAAGGCATAGTCCTGCCAACAAGTAAGATTAATCTTCTCATATCATTGCATCTAATGAAGTTAATCCCTCACAGGTATGTCCACAGGATACATAATCCTTCTCAGATTTTCCTGGAGGCTTTTCTCCTAGGGAATTGTATTCCAAATGTTGTCCAGTTGAAGATGAACACTGTTACAACCACTTTCAACCTTTTTCTTAATATTGGAGGTATTCAGGAACACATAGTCCCTACATTTGTTTTATGACATAGTTGGGTTTAATTTGAATAAATATCTAGATTTTCCCCATTTCTTCCTTTATTATTTTATGAAAATTAATGTTATGACCCATGAGATTATTTATATATCCTCAGTTGACTGGCCTCTGACTTTGTGCATATGAGAATACATACCTCTTACCTGCTCACATGTCTAGCCTCCTTTCATACCAGAACTGACAGAAGAAATTCAGAAAGGAATGCCTAGTTCCTTCTTTATCCAAAGAATTAGGCCAGGTTTCCTATTCTTGTCCCAGAATTCTCTGTTTACTGGAAAGTGATGCTAAAATGGCCATTCTCCTTAAGGAAGACCCATCAACATACATACAGAGAAGAACTTCATTCTTTCATCATCAGAACCCTTAAGTTGTTTTATCTTTTGTATGAGCTTTACTTGAGTGCTTTGCTGGCTTCATATAATATGTGGATAGATCTTTACAGTCATAAATGGCATTTGAACTCTTGAAAAGGGGTTCAATGATCAGTTTGATGGCTGCAGAGTAGCACAGTAGCAATAATAATGTTGTTTAAAATCTGGCACAAGCCTGCAGCTATACGAAACTCCTTGCACCAAAATGCAAGGCAGGGCTGGAAAGCTGGCTTTGTGGATAAAGTGCTTCCTGGGCAAGTATCAAATACCAATAACCCATACAAGATCCAGACAAGCTTTGTAACGTTGGCTCTTGGGAGGCAGATGCAGGGAATTTATTGGGCAACCTAGCTAACTAGATCATCTGGTCAGAATCTAAGGGCATCAGTTCTCTCAACCAACCACGTTTGCCTTAGGACTCAAACTCAGGTTTTCAGGCTAGGAGGCAGATGTCTTTCACTCAGAGAGCCATCTGGCTGGCCCAACATTTCACTATTTAAATTATTTGAGCAATTACTATTCTCTGTAAAAAGATGTACTTTATATGTGAAATCTTGCTGTTTTTATTGTTTGGAAATTTGCAGCTTTGCCATAAGTTAATTTACACTATGAAAGGGAAAAGCAGTGAAATGTACTATACTGTGTTTTAATAATTTAAGGATGTTACACATATAAACTGCAGAAGAAGTAACACAGTGAGACCACAAATAATGAGGACTTCGGTTGATCAATATAAGACCTCAAAGTGATTAACATTATAATAGAGTTTAAACAGGTCAGCTGTAAAACAACATAAACTGATTAATGACATGATATTGCACTGTAATAATATAAGACTCTTAAGAAATTAAGCTCCTTTAAATCCCTGGTTCTGCCTTTGCTACAGATCTTTGACAAGTGGTTAAACCATTTATGATGAGCACACACAAAAACATACAAAGGGAAAAGAAAAGCACCACTCTCATAATATTGCTATGAGGAGAAAGTCTCATTTGCAAATATTATATATAGAGATCAGATAGCAAATGCTCAATAAATAATCACTGTGTTTGTGGTATTGATGGTGGGAAGGGAATGAATACATTCATCAAAGCAAGAGTAACACTGGAAGACATCAAAGAAATCAACTACAGCAATACCTATAATTGTAATATGTTAATGTCCTTAGAAAATACATTTTCTCTGACAAATTTTTTTTCTAGTTTTCACTGTGAATAATGTTTCAAAACTTTTAACCAGGCAATTATTAATTTAGATTTGTTCTGATAACCTTACTTAAACCCATGCTAACCTCTTGCACACAACTATTACTTCATTTAAATAGAAAAAATATTAATTAGTCTTATGGTATGTGTCCATATGATCCTCATTATTCATTGTTTAGCCAGGAAAACAAAAGTTTGTGTTTTCTTCCTAATGCTATTAGGAGAATTGTTGTGAATGAGAAATTTTTTCTGAGAGGTCCTGAAATATACCAGAGGTTTTTATATCTAAATGTTAAATGATATCACTTAACAGGCTGGTAATCCAAGTGAGCCCTTTTCTGTAATGAGAGAAAAATTGTCTTTTTTTTTTTTGGATTTTTTTTGAGACAGGGTTTCTCTGTGTAGCCTTGGCTGTCCTGGACTCCCTTTGTAGACCAGGCTGGCTTCGAACTCACAGCGATCCACCTGCCTCTGCCTCCCGAGTGCTGGGATTAAAGGCGTGCGCCACCACAGCCCGGCAAATTGTCATCTTTTTAAGAGTTGAATATTAAGTCATTTGTATATACATTCTCTTACCATGAAGGGAAACCCTCATTGAACTTGTTAGAGTGTATATATATGTACATATATATATATATATATATACATTATTTTATCATTATTTTATGGATAAGTTGTCATTGAACACAAGAATCACTCAACAACTTTTCTTCTTTTGCGATACTGTGGCTGAATTAGGGAGGCATATCCCCATTTGTGATTGATTCCTGACTATTTCCTTCCCACTAAAGTATAAGACAACTGGAAAGTGCTGGGCTGGAAAAAAGCTTTGTCTTTTCTTACTCTGCTCTACCCTACCTCTCAGCATGAGTTCTAGCATTAGGGCATCTTCTGGTTTTTCCATTTGTTGATGTAAGCTTCTGACATCTTCTTACATCCACACAGTAAAACTCATAACACCTTCCTTTTCTTCAAGGGTAGATTTCTGCTTGATGGGGCCTCTCCTAGCATTTACAAGCATTAGCTCTTCTCAGGATAGGCCTTGGCTTAGACACCTAAATCCTCACTGTCATGGGACTTTTTTGAAACTTCTCATTTCTGATAAGTTCAATTTTATCCATCTGTTCTCAGCCCTAGGAGTTGTATCCAGTCTCGTGTCTGCCTCTGTGGTGTCTCATATTTCCCTTTTGTTGGCATATAAGCACAAATCAGAGGTACCGGGCATAGCTGCTTATCTAAGTGACCATCTTGAGAAAGCTGATTCTTGTGGAATAGGTGATGGTAGGAAGGTCATTACAAAGTTGACACAAAGATGAAGGGATATAGGAAGGAAAAAATTTTTGTATGGGAGTCTGAAGTGAAGACAACAGAAGAGCACATTGGGTTTCAACACCAATTGTTATCATTAAATAAATAGAGTGAGAAAACAGATCTGATATGGAGAGATTTATTATAGAAGTATGGGGATAGAAGGGAAGAAAAGTTAGGGCCTGAGTGACCATGAGGGGAGGGAGAGGGAGAGGGAGAGGGAGAGGGGGAGAGAGAGAGAGAGAGAG
>OU015755.1:78402207-78437746 GCA_907169655.1 Acomys percivali | reverse complement strand
AGAGAGAGAGAGAGAGAGAGAGAGAGAGAGAGAGAGAGAGAGAGAGAATGGAAGGTTTGTTTGTTTTGTTTTTTTATGTGTATTTTTTTCTTGTCTTGTTTTGTTTTTGGCACTGTAAAAAATACCATGACCAAAGGCAATTTACAGACAAAAGTGTTTATTCTGGCTTAAGATTCCAGAGGGATTGTGTCCACAATCACAGGGAAGGCATGGCTGGAGGCAGCCAGAGCTGGAGGCTGAGAGATCACATCTTAAGCACACACTGGGAGCAAACAGCAAGAATTGAATGAAGGTACAACACTATAAACTCTCAAATCCCATTCCCAGTGATGCGCTTCCTCCATTAAAAGTTTCAAACACCCCACAAACTTGATACCAAGTATTCAATACACAAGCCTCTGGTGGACAATTTTCATTTAATGGAACACACCATATGACCCAGAAATCTCGTTCTTTCACTTATAGTCAAAGGTATTCATATTAGCATGAAAAACATGAAGTTCTGCAACAGCATCTGTTGACCAAGGTGCCATTCATCTTTCCAATCTTCTTCAGAGCTATCACTAGTAATTTGTTAAGAAAGTCAAAGCTGGACTGAAAATCCTGATTTCTACAATGAAAAAAAAAATCACCAGCAAGGGTATTGGATCTGCTTGAAAAGATGACTGCATCGATGTGGACAGGATGCAAGTAACTGGAAACCCATTTCCCAGGGTCCACCTTACTCATAATTTGTAAGCTTGACACATGCACTTCTTTTTTTTTTTGTAAAAGAACATATTTATATAAAGTTACATTCTAAAAAAGAATTCAAGGGAGAAATCTTAAGGAGATTTTGCATAGCCATGTGATCCAAGCATTGTTCACAAGGGTGTATAGGTTGGAAATACATAGATGCCCATTGACAGGTGAAGAGTTGAACAAAATGTGCTACATAAATATAATAGACTATTAAGCAGCCCTTAGAATAACTATGCAGTAACATAGATGAATCTCAAGGGACTAATATTACACAAAACCAGTGCTGTACAATTGCACTTGGGAAGTATCTCAAGTGGTAGAAATCATAGAAACAGAAAGTAGGAAGATATTTGTCAGGGGCTGAGAGAGAAGGGAAGAATTCATGATTTTTTAATATGGAGTTTCAGTCTGGCAAAAGGAGAAGGTTCTGAAAATTTGTAGCATAGAAATGTGGCTATGTGTCTCACTGCTTAACAGTGTGCTTCAAATGAAAAATTTAAGGTCACATGGTGTTTTTAATCATAATAAAGTTCTAAATGAATAATATGGCATAGTGTGGCACACAAGGATACATTCGCCACCATTTATTGTGAAGATTGTAAAAGGGATATGTTTTCATTTTGCAAAAAAAGCTAAAGGAACAGAAATTATCATCTTCATATAAGCTGTAGCCCAGACTAGAGGCTCAGCAACATATGCTCAAATTCCTCTGCATTGCCACCACATCAGTAAACAAGGCTCTAATCAACACACAGTGCCAACATGCCTCATACTGACCTCAAGGCAAAAGCAGAGGAGGTTTTGGCTGAAAGCCTACGGTTTAACAGGGCAACCACAGAACACAGGTAAGGTTGCCAGCATCCCAGCCTGTGGGTCTGGCCAAGAGTCCAGTCTTGGAGGCTGTACTTTGTTTTCTACAGGAGAAAATGAGTTATTAAAATCAATTGGATGTTTCATGCTATAGGAGGGAAGAGGACAAACACATAATTCCCAAGGTTGTTTTATTTTATTTTATTTCTTCAAATCTACTAAGTGCTCGATCACTTTCAATTTTCGCAGCCTGAGCCAGGGATGTTTGGGAGTTATTATGAGATTTGAAAGAATGCTGAGGTTTTGATCTTGTCGGGGCTGAAAGTGCTTTATAAAGTGTCAGAGTTGGTGTGTGGGAATCTAGGGCACTGCTCCAGCCTGCACCTTTGCAAAGCAAGCTAATGAGGCCACAGGAGAGCAGCCGTGTGAGCGTCGCCCGAAGTGGTCCTGACTTTGCAAACAGCTCTGTGGGTCTGCTAAGCTCAAGACGAATTTCACTTTCTTCTTGTTCCATGATTGCAAATGAGTGTCTGGACTTGCATTAAGTGATTCTCACTGCAGGATTTTCTAAAACTCTGGTTGTCCTCTGTTTCAGCTTAAGGATCACGCAGATGTTTGCTGCTTGGCCTTTGCCACTAAAACAATCTGGTTGAGTGTGGGCTTCTTTGTATGGCTCTCTCATCCTAGCTTGTTGTTTTTTTCCAGGACTTTGTTTCAGTATCATTCCTACCCCTTAGGCTTTACAGCACTTGCTCTGGCAATAGATGGAAGTCTTTGAATCATGTCCAGATAAACAGGTGTGAACTTTTCTACAGCCTCCAGATTAACCAAATGCAAAAGCCTGCCGCCATCACAGCTTTTTTTTTTTTTTGTCCTGAGCTTGCTTGACACTCTACAATCAAAGAAACTTGGACCACAGAGGAGCATTCTATGAGAGCTCTGTAAAGTCTCTACCAAAAGCATTTTGTTTAGGAAAAAAGTCATCAGCCAAGGAAGGTTTCAGTCATTAGCTCTGAAGTCGCATAAAGATCCTGTAAACTGCATGGTGAAGAATCTCACCAGAATGTCAAGATTGAGGCTCAAGGGTGTTCATACTAGGTATGTTCATGAATTGTGAAGCGGAATTCCAGTCCTCTTTTAAATTAAAAAGCTTGGAGTTTGAAACTGATTGGACTTAATGTTATTAGGTAAAGACAAAGATATGCTATGCTCTCAAATTTTCCTGTGCCCATTATCTGAGATTCTTTAAAGATGTCCACCTATAAATTATTTTATTAACATAGTTTATGCTGCAGAAAAGCAATCTTGAGATACAAAGGGTTCAACAAGGTTATATATCTCCAATATTGTAGTTCCTACATGGTGTCTTGTGTTTCTGAACCTGGCTTATGTGGTTATATGCAATCACTTGAAGGTTAGCTCCTAAGCAGCAGTTCTTAGTCTTGCATCACCAGGAGAAATAAACCTCCATTCAAGAGTAGGGAATATAACCTCTTTTTATGGGTTGAACCACACAGACCTTTCCTTGTGAAAGCAACATAAGAATAACTTTCTAAGATGATGGCTATGGTGATAGCCTGAATACTAATTTGTATCAGATGTGATTCATTTAGGACCACTTATTGATAATATATATATATATATATATATATATATATATATATATATATATATTATGTGTGTGTTCGTGTGCATGTGCACTAAATGTGCAGAGTAATACAAATTTGCATACACCTTGTTGGTATGGGTTATAGCTTAACCAAGGCAATTGGATGCATTTAATACCACACACACTAAAACAAATACTATAGTTCTATGATTCTATATCAAAAGGATGATGCATTCCATTTTGTAGTATTATGTACTTCTATGAGCATCCAGTTTGTGGAACCTTGAAAAATTATGTCTTTCTTCTAAGGCTTGGTTATTTTATCTGATGTGAGGTAGTAACAGTACCTTACTTGATCATGCTTTTTACATACTTTTTAAATAAAAAAATTTGATGCAAAAGAGTAAGAAATGCTATGCAGGTACTCATGCTTGTGTATTGTATAATTGGTGTTAAGAAAATTTGAGTTTGTGTTGACCATAGATATAACCACTGTTGTAGAGAAAGAATCTCAATGAATGGCATAGATAAGTGGAATTTTTAGTTAGAATGCCAACAGAGATCAGACACATCATCTGGTAGTGAAAGATGTTGGATTGGAATTGATTACAGAACAATGACTTCAGAAAGATGACAGGTATGCTGCCAAAAGATGTAAATAATATGAAACAATAATAACAAGGTGGATATTTGTGGTTCTTACCTGAACAGTATCCATTCTCCTGTGCCTATAAGGACATACACATGTTTACTCTGGTAGATGCTTTTCCTCTGTCACAATGATTGGCAAATCAAGAGTTCATGATGTGGGCCCAAACCAGGGTATGAAGAACTAATCAACACCCAGATACCCCAAACACAACTGTTCACTTATTCTTTTAAAATCTTGCACTTTGAGAGTAATGCCATGACCTTCCATTAATTTTCTTCGTGGTTGTTATAGTAAGAAATAGAATTACTTATTTCAAAGCAATATAAGCTAATTAGTATGGCCTACATTTTAAGTAAAACAATGGTACAAACAAAGCCAAAGAAAAATTCCAGGACACACTGAGTAGATAAAGCTCATGTCAGAATTTAAAATATCAAACAGAATTAGATTCCTTACTACTTTAATATGACAATCCTGATGTTTACTCTGTACTTTTTTATTAAAATGTTCTTTTCCCTATACACAGTTATAAAATACTCCATTTTGTATATGTATTAGTGTGTTCTGCCACTTTCCCATGGCTAGATATTTCGATTTTTAAATTACTTTTGTATCATAATTAATTCCATCATGAATATGTATATATTTCATTTAATTCATGTGCAAATATACATTTCAGGTAAATATAAGGCTGGTGGCTCATAGGATGCATTTGTTGAGTTTTGCGAAAATCCTCTTCATAATTACAGAAGCATTAGACATTCTAAGTGACAATGTAGGCAGATTGAGCAGCGTAGTGTGTGGTAAGGCCTGAATAATGGACAAGCTGATAATTAAGAAACACAAAACATGTTAACTAATAAAAACCAAGTTACTTAAATATGTTTGTGCAGCATTTTGAATGGGGAAATTTCTTTCAAGCCAAGTACAAGATGCCACGGCACTTAACAAAAATGGCTGTGTACTGTAGCTCTGAAAATGAGTAGTTATGAAGGATTTTTCTCTGTGTCTTACTTCTTAGCAGATTAGTTTGGCAAACAACATATACACATATTTACAAAACAAGCAAGCAAACAAACAAAACCACCACAAATTTCAAAAGGAAAGAGACACTTTTTAAAAACAGGGACATGCATCAGATTATTCAAAGGTGACTCCCTGGGCTCTTAATAAAAGAGTATATTTTTTCTTTGCACTTGGCCATGTGCTTTCAGGATCCAATATTAGATGACTGAATGATAAGAGTTAGAGTGAAATGTTTATGGCATCAAAAAGATCTTAATCAAATGTAGTTTTATAGGTTGGCAATTGCCAACTATGTTTCATGTGACAGACATTTGAAAGCATGATGTAAATCAGATAAATACCTGCCTTCAGCTGCTCTCTGTGTGTTTTGATTATTCCATTTTAGAGACAGGCAAAACAAACAAACAAAAACCAAACCCTAAATGGGAAGTTCTGATTCTTGTTCTAGAGAGATCCCTGGTATGTAGCCTTGATGTCTTCAAATTGTTTGTGACTCAGTCAAGGTAATTGTTTTCAAAGTCAATGCATTGTAATAGGCAAACATTCAAAACAAGCACAAGGCTCTGCATCCTGGCACTACCTTTATAATCTAAAGTGATTCAGTTAATATTTTTGGCTCAGTTTTTCTCCATTGCTAAAATAAAAGTTGGTCCAGTAAATCTTTTTTTAAATTTAATTTTATTAATTTATTCATATTACATCTCAATGGTTATCCCATCCCTTGTATCCTCCCATTCCTCCCTCCCTCCCATTTTCCCCTTACTCCCCTCCCCTATGACTGTGACTGAGGGGAACTTCCTCCCCCTGTATATGCTCATAGGGTATCAAGTCTTGTCTTCGTAGCCTGCTATCCTTCCTTTAAAGTGTGAGAATAGATTTTTTGACCCTAGTTATACTGTCATTGCTGTCTGTATTTCTCTCATCATGCTTTGGAGTCCATAATAAAGTTAAATCATGCTTAAGTTCTAGAAATCTGTCTTAAATTTTTTATCGTAATACAGTAGTATAGGAATTATTGATGTTTAACACGGACATTTAAAACTGCCAGCACAGAAATGCTACCATTTAGCTACAATTACATGTAAAGGCTATCGTGTGAAAGAAACAACCTTATTTATTGATCCATCTACACTTGTTTGTGCTTATCTCTATGGTACAGGGTCACCTCAGTAGGCTAAATTTTCCCTGTTAGAGATAATGAAAAGGTAATGTGAGAGGAGAAAGTGGTTAGTGTTTTTATATCATTTATGAAGTTTTTATATAAAATCATGCTTTTACATATAAAGGATAAAACTTATAAGACACTACTGCCCATAAGTATACATCATAACCTGGGAAGATAAAATAGAAGCAAATAAATAGAGTTACAAACATAAATTCTCAAAAATACAAATTGATTCTAAGTTAATGTTGAACACTGATAGAATGATGTCAGTCTGCTTTCTGTAGACCCATGCTTCACTCTCCATTATTCTCTGTCTCAGCTCTGAAATGACCTAGTAGAAGCAAAGGTATTAAATTTCTGGTCTTAGATTAGTCTTGGTTAGATTTTACATACTAGTTGCTCTATACTAAGAAAATAGTTAAAGTCACATGTGCTAGGTTATAGCTGAGGCTCAAACAATGTTCTCCTCATCTTATCCTCCTGGAGTGTATATCAAAGACCATTGTTCTGTCTGTGGTTCCCAAGGATGGGATATGTTCAGATCTCAGTACATTGGACAGCTCTACAAGACTGGTCAAACAGATTGGAACCACTGGGTACTGTTGCTATACCACTCCTGGGCATATACCCAAAAGATGCTCTGCCGTACAACACAAACATTTGCTCATCTATGTTCATAACAGCGCTATTTGTAAGAGACATATACTGAAAACAACCTGAATATCCCTCATCCAAAGAATGTATAAAAAAAACTGTAGTAAGGCTCCAAGATGGCGGCATCGAACATGCTCAGTATCTGATCTCCAAGACAGAGACTAGGGAGCCAGTTGGGAGCTACAGACTGCAATACCTAGAGATCCCAGGGGGTTCCACACAGCAAAGGGCATAGATGAGTCTGGCTTTAGGCCATCCAACCAGCCCACAGAGGATGGGTGCTGAGTCCCCAGAGTCGGGACCCATACTTGCATGTGAACTTCAGCCCTGCTCTATATCACAGACTTGGTGTCTGGGACTGAACTGTGGGCAGTAAAGCACTAGTGTATGGATCTGATGGCCTGGTTAGAACCCAAGAAAATGGCTGAACCACCCACAGCAATCCACAGGAAGCCCCAGGGACCGATAGCCATGCAGACACTGTATCCAAAGCCCAGAGCAGTCTATCTTTCTATATCTTCACTCTATCTCACTCCCTTTCTGACTGATCTATGGGCCAAATAGAAACATCATCAGTGTCTGCTAGCCTAGGGTGAGCCAAGAGTGTGGATCTGGCATAAATCTGACCCACCAATCCTTGGAGAGACCCAGGGTCCACACTGTGGACACTTTACCCAGCTACAGCTGCATATCCACACTCTCTGGTTGACTGATCTAAGGCAGCATGGCCTGAAAGGATTGAGAAGAAACCCAGCCAGCTTACCCAACCCAGGGAGCTGTTCCTGCAATATTAGGTGGGACTGAACTGCCCTGAAGGGATTTTATGAAAGCCTAGCCAACTCCCACAAGCCAGAGAGTGGTATCTGATCTCTCAGGTAGAACTGAACGTAGGCCCCCAAAACCCCAGTGCCTGAGGGCAGGGTTTCTAAAGCCCAGCCAAAGGCAGGATAATGGCTATACCTACAAACTGATCCTTGGGCTGCAGAGCACCAGCATCAGCCTCTGCTGACCCAGTGGGGAGCTCAGGGTGTGCATCAGAGTCCCCTGGAGCTGAAACCATGTCACCTGCCTGATCCAGAGAAGGATTCCCTGATCCACACAGGTGAGGTTTCTTGACCTATGGACATTAACCAGGACATTAACCAAAGAACTGCTCTCAAAAACCAGTGAAGGACACCAGAAATTACCTCCCAATGTCAGAAACGGGAAGATAGCTAAAGGCCAGCATAAAAGCACAAACAAGAAAACCCCAAACAATATGGCATCTCCAGAATCCAGCTAACCCAAAGAATTCAACACTGGAAACTCAAATACAACTGAAGCATAAGAAAATGACCTCAAATACTTACTAATGAAGATAACAATGGAGGGAAATAATAAAATACTTAAATAAAAGCAGAAAGATGCAGCCAAACAGATTGAGGACATTAAAGAGGCCTATAAAGAGGAAATGAAGAAATCACTTGAAGAAATTCAGGAAATACAAACAATGAGATGAAGGAAAAAAAAAGCAGAAACAGCTAAGCAGAGTAGATGGCTGGAAATACTCAAAATCAGGGCTTAAATCAATCAATTAGAAACAAAGAGAACTATTCACAGAATCAACAAAACCAGGAGCTGGTTCTTTGCGAAAAACAACAAGATAGACAAACTGTTAGCCAAACTAACTAAAGGCGCTATCCAAATTAACAAAATCAGAAATGAAAAGGGTAACATAGCAACAGACACTGAAGAAATACAAAAAACCCTTAGGTCCAACTTCACAGGCTTATATGCCATAAAATTTGAAATTCTAAGGGAAATGGAAAATTTTCTTGATTGATTCCACTTGTCAAATTTGAATCAATATCAGATAAACAAATTAAATAGCCCTAGTTCTCCTACAGAAATAGAAGCAGTCATTAAAAGTCTCCCAAGCAAAAAAAAAAAAAAAAAAGCCCAGGGCCAGGTGATTTCAGTGCAGAATTCTACTAGACCTTCAAAGAACATCTAATACCAATACTCTTCAAGCTACTCAACAAAATAGTAATGGATGGAACATTACCAAACTCATTCTATGAGGCCACAGTCACTTTGATACCTAAACCTCACAAAGACCTAACAAAGAAAGAGAATTTCAGACCAATATCTCTTATGAACATTGATGCAAAAATACTCAATAAAATACCGAATCCAAGAACACATCAAAGATATTATTCACCATGATCAAGTAGGCTTCATTCCAGGCATGCGGGGATAGTTCAATGTACAGAAATCCATTAATGTAATCCACCATATAAAAAATTGAAAGAAAAAAATCACATGATGATCTCCTTAGATGCAGAAAAAGCATTTGAAAAAATCCAACACCCATTCATGTTTAAAGTTTTGGAACGATCAGGGATACAAAGCACATACCTAAACATAATAAAGGTCAAATTATTCTATTCACAGATGATGTGATAGTGTACATAAGTGACCCCCAACATTCCACCAGAGAACTCGCAGCCTAAATAAAAGAATGTTCAATCATAGTAAATAAATACAAAACTCCTTGTTGTAAGGAAGTACATGTTTGAATTCAGAATATTGTATTATTTAATGATCACACTATACCTTTAGCATGTACATTAGAAGTTACTGAAAATCTATAACAGATACAGTAACTTAATATCTAATATAAAATTATAGAAATCATGAGAGGAATTAAATTTATAAAATATTGCTCAGTAGTAGAGTAAAAGTGTAGGGTTTTTATATACAGTGAAAGAAATAGAAAACAAAGGAACACAAAAGTAGATAAAAGACAACTTTAATTTAAAAGTACAAAATGGAAACACAAGTATTGCACAGTGGTGAAGAGGTCATTTAATAGTAAAACATAAAAGTTCTTCTAGATATGAATGCATTTGCCACAAGCACACTTAAATATTCAGTCAGTGTACATAGCAGATCTGAAGGGCGTGTGTAAGCAATAGGGTCACAGCCTTTGGCACCATTTTTTCAGCAGTGGACAGATGATTTAAAAGAAAAATCAACAAGGAAACATTTTCCTTAAGCTCCACCCTGACAGATGGAGCATTTCCTTAACACCAACAGAACACAGGGACTTTCCCAGTTCCCGTAGAACATCTTCAGGGTACATCATATATCAGCCAGGAACATGGCTCTTAAGAATGTAAGACTCTTAAAACTATGCATGTATCTTTATAGATACAAAATTATAACTTGAGAAACCAGTAGCAGGTGGAGCTTTGGGAAAGTCACAAAAACAAGAAAATTAGTAATAAACAAAGAGCAAAACCACCATGATCCTAGACAACCAATAGCTCCCACAAGAAATTGGGCACTTCGAAATATTGGAAAATAAACATGAAACATCAAATAAGCATGAAAACATGCCAAGACTTGTCATAAAAAGTACTTTGCTGTCAGTCTGTAAAACCATTTGCTAGGTACTTCTCTCTCTCTCTCTCTCTCTCTCTCTCTCTCTCTCTCTCTCTCTCTCTCAGTGTGTGTCTGCTGTTTGTCTGTCTGCTGTCTGTCTGTCTATTTGTGTATATGCCATGGGTTACAGCACTTGTGGTGATGAGAAAATATTCTTAGGGATAATTTTTCATTTTCCACCTTGTTTGAGACAGCACCTCTCAAAAGGTTCTGGCCTAATGTATCTGACAGACATATTTGTGAGGCAGGAACTATTGAGGACTCGTTTACCCTGTCTTGGGAGAGTTTAGCTGTTGACTCTGCTTATGTCCAAGCTTGCCCGTTTTTTAGGCAGAACTATGTCTGTGCCAGGAACTAGTACATTTTTCCCAGTGGCTGATTTGCCACATTTGAAGCCATCTCCATAAGGAGATTCTTTGATGCTCATCATCTTCATTGAGGTAGGTTGGGTGTTGTTACAAGTTAACCTATCTTGTTGTTAAAGAATCTTTAGAATAATAAAAAATCTTTAGATGTCATATTCTGTAGGTCTCTGAGGCTTTGAAGACTTTATCTAACTATTTTACTGTGTCTATCTATAGGATCATATCTATCTGTTCAACCTAGGATGCACATTCTTGTGATAAAAATAGGCTGGTAGTTAACATGCCATGATTTGATCAACTAACAATTAGTTTGTATTACTTAATTATCCTAAACAGCCTGCAATATCACTTTCAAGGCATTGGAAATGAGCTTTGTGTTATAATTGAGTTGTATGGGTTCAATACCTCATATTAAAGTAGAAATATATATATATATACATATATGTATGTATATATATATACATAGTGTGTGTGTGTGTAAAATAATCTTAAATTTGAATTCTATACCAATATCAAAATTGAACTAATTTTGTATCAATATACAAAATTCTATACCAATGAATTAAAAATAATCTATTTGTTAGTAGCAGATAAGGCCTTCAGTTGAGGAGGATATTCAATAATCTACTTTTATCCTATCATCCCTATATATTTTTATATCCCCCTTCTTTTTTTTCAGTCCCTATCTCCATATCTATGAAAGAAAGATAAAGGAAAAGAGAGAGATCCCTGAGTCCAAGGCTGAAGATGCTGCTCCAATATTATAGAGGTTTTGGGGGACTGTTCAGGCAGCAAACTGTCTCTGTCATTTTCCACCTCATTTTGGAAGCTGCTAACCTGCATTTCCGGTTCACTCAAGTAATTAAGTTTCATTCCTTCTCAAGTCTCTGATGAGGTTGAAGACCAGATAGTTTAGTCATACAATTAACCTTAGCTGTTTAGAGGTTAGGATGTTTTTAGGTCGAGATAGATGTTTTAAGTTGACAGAGATGAGATATGATAGATACTGACTTACATTCAGAATTTTACAATCACCAAGATTGGAAAGATGTTTTCTTTAAGGTTACCAAGTACAATTAGCCAAAAAACATTCATATAATCCCGGATTGTTTCATGGTTCTTCTTGCTTTATGTAGTTTTTTTTTTTCATCTAATAATATAAATGTGTGTGCCAAAAAAATAAAAGAAAAATTTAAAAATTTTTAAAAAGAAAAGAAAAAGTTTACATTAAGTTTATCATTCAGTGTATGTTCAAATGTGATAGAGGTAGACAATTTTGTAGAATTGGTTGTCCCCTTCCATCTTTAAGGGAGTTCCAGGGACAGAACTCAGGATGTACTGTTTATGTCAAGTGTTCTTACCCCCTGAGGTATCTGGCCAGTGGGACAGTCTCTTGTTCTCTCCTGTGTATACCACACCAGCTGCCATGCAAGTCTCCCAAGAGTCTCCTGGGCTTCCCTGTGCCCATCTCCCATATGCCCTAGCCCACCTAGCTATGTTGGTTCTGGGGATCCAAACTCAAGTTCTCACACTTGTACAGGTGTGAGAGCAATCTCCCCTAGCCCTATTTTAGTTATAATCAGCTTGCTTTGCATATTGTGTTATGGTAACATAAGTCAAATTTCTTCATGCTATAAATTAATCTGCAGACTCAGTGTGTAATCTCTAATACCAGAGGAATGGGGAAAAGGCTTTAATTTATATGGAAACGAATAGCCAAGCCATGATGAACAGAAAGAGAAAATCTGAGTCTTGTGTTTTCAGCTAATCAAAGAGAATATGGTTATGCTCAGAGGCAGACACATAGGCCCAGGCAGCAGAAGAAATGACCTCGGAAACCTATGAATTTGTTGTTGATTTGTTGGTGGATCCCGGGAACCACATGGTCAAATGGAAGAGCAGACTCCTGCACATTGTCCTTTAACACACAGCTGTGCTGTGGGATGCACACAGACCCCCTCATCCACTAACACTATAAAACTAAAATACAATAATTCCAAAATATTTGTAAAAGGATATATGACTGGTGGGGTTGGTGGGCCAGGGTTTGAATCCCTGTACTCAGAAGGACAACTGAGTCTATATATGAATGTCTTTCTGGGTAAGGGCTACATCAGGAGGTATTATCTCAAGTATATGTATTATTCATATATACATATATATATGAATACATGAATGTGTGTCTCTGTATGTGTATGTTTGAAAACTTTTAACTTGATTATTTCTACCTCTACTTCTATTTAGACGAAATGATGAAAATTTAGAAAAATGATGAAACTCTTGTAATGACTTACTTAACGAAGGGGATGACCTTTTAACAGAAGTGTAATATCCATTACAATGGCTTACTTCCTCAAGTGATCAATCGCATTGCCATTTCCTCACCATGAGAGGCATTGCAGGAATCCTTTCTGAAGAAGAAAAATAGATGACACATTTCCACTACTGATGTCAAGAAAACGGCTATCGGTTTGCTAGCTCCTGACTCTTTCATACAATTGTAGCTTTATGGGAAGGAACATAAACTGCCTGTTAACTTATTGTTCACCAGCATTGCCTGCACATCCCTTTAAAAAAAATCTTAACTAAGGAGGTTGAGGGAGGGAGGGAAGAATGAGAAGATACAAGGGATGGGATAACCATTGAGATGTAACAAGAATAAATTAATAAAATTTTTATAAAAAGAAAAAAAATCTTAATGAGGTTGAATTGAATTTTGAGCAAAACAAAGAAAGTCTCCAGCCTCAGAATTTGAGTCTAATTTTAACTCTTATTTTAACTCTCTGCTCATGACTTGTACAAATACTCAAACTGATTGCTTTGCAATCCCTACAGCTATGCCCTGCCCCAAGGGATGATGTAAAGATGAGACCTCTGTGCTCTGCAGTGTCCTTGTGGATCGGTCTTTCCACTAATAGTGAGGGCATTAGCAAGCTTTATGCAGGTTTCATGGTTATCCTAACATTCCTGATATAAAGTAGCTGTTTCTTCTTTATATCTTTAGTGCTTTCTTGTCTAGAGCTATGCCTTAGGTACCAGTGACTCCACTCCTACATGCACTGACTCACCCACTCCCTGACCTATCATTACCCTGGTAACAGGAAAGTCTCACCTTCTAAAAACAGGTGAGACATTCACAAGTAAGTAATATGCTTCAGTCATATTAGTGTTCCTGAGACTTTTCTCATCCTATTTTGTGCCTTTTCTAGTTGACATTTTAGAAGTTATAAGTGAAGAAATGTCAATTCTCACTTTGTACCTGCATCTCTCTCTCTCTCTCTCTCTCTCTCAATCACTCTGTGTATGTGTGTGTGTGTGTGTGTGTGTGTGTGTGTGTGTGCGCGCGCGCGCGCATATGTGTTTGTGTTGAACCCCCAATGACCCAGGCATGCCAGACAAGCATTGTACCCCGGAGACACCTCCCTATACCCACCTTGTGAAACTGTGGGGTTTTTTTTGTTTTTTTTTTTTTGTTTTTTTTTTTTTGTTTTTTAGCTCAGTTTCTTTTTTTTTTTTTGAAATGGTACTTAGCCACATAGCTTTCTCCTGGAAGAGCATTTTAAAGGTAAAATTAAGAAAAAGCTGTGAAATTTAAAAAATTTTCTTTTTAAATGTCAATTCAAATTTCTAAATTAGAAAAATAAGCATCTCGACTATATACATGTATAAATGTATATGCACACAAGCTTGTATATGCATTTTTATGTTAGCAGATAAAAGTCATATAACTTGTGGTACCTTACAGCATTCTGAATGTTATTATTTTACATTTTTTTTCATTAAGAAAAATATTTTCCCTTGCTCCAGGATCAGGAAGTCTGTTGAAATAAGGCCTTGTGATTTGACTAGATGAAGCTTCATTTGGAAATGGCTATAGCTCTGTAATACGTTATCAAGGTCATATTAAAAATAGAAGAAGACAGAGCCACACTTATTACCACCCCTTAGTAACTTGACTGTAAATGCTATTTCTGCTGTCTGCATCTGACTTGATCAAGTTGTGGATGAGGCCAGCCACAGGGTTTGGGAAAGGTAGAGAAGCTTCGATTCTGCCCCTATTCTGCTTGCCAAACAAACCTTTAGCCCCACGTAAGAGAAACATTTTAGATAAAAAAAATGCACCAGAGTACAGCTCAGAAAAAAATATCGTAAGAACTCATGAGTAGTTTCCCTTGGCAACAGTCCTGCCACTTTGGAATTGATCTTTGCGTTTACGTTTCCAGAGGAAGGATTGCGTTGTTTAAGGTCTTAGGCTAGTTCTGGTCATTACAGATTGTAATGAATTCTGAAAGCAGAATATAGAACAAAATAAATATCCACGTGTAGGCTGGGGAGATGGCTGGCAGGGAAAGCACCGGCCTTGCAAGCAAGAAAACCTAAGTTTGATCCCTTAGAACTTATATTACACAAAACAAAACAAGCAAATCCAAAGCAAAAAATGGGGAGGCAAAAACAGCTGGACTCTCCAGATTCACTAGCCATTCAGACTGCACAACTTGGGGAACTCCAGGCCAGTGAGAGACTTTATTGTAATAAATAAATAATTGTTCAATCAGTAAATAATAAATCAAATAAATAGCTACACATTGATGGTTACCATTAAAACCTACTGCCAGTTTTTATAAGTGCTTCAGAATTCACACTTATTAGGCATGTCATAGAGAGAGTCAAGGTTGTGTAAGTTTTTCTGCTTCCATTGTTTATTTGGAAAAGGAGGCGCAAATCCCTGTCTTTCTGAGTGTATATATCTCTAGTTTTATTGCTACTGAAATGCTGTTCCTTGACATTTAGGTTTATACTTCAAAGTACTTGCTGAGTACCCCATGTTTGTTCCATTTTGAAGTGTGTGTGTGTGTGTGTGTGTGTGTGTGTATGAGAGAGCAGGGAGAGAGAGAGAGAGAGAGAGAGAGAGAGAGAGAGAGAGAGAGAGAGGAGAGAGATTAGATTAAATCTTCACATGTCCCCATGTTAGGGAGAATTTACTTATGTATACAACAGAGTCAGTTACATAGAATAGCTTTCTCCCTGACTTTATAAATTAAATGCTTCCTCACATATGGGTATGAAATATCTATTACAAAGACTCAGAAAATAGAAGTGAATCTTAAAACATACCATTTGAAAGTGATGTTGCACTGGGCATGCCAGTTGCACTGATATGATGATACAGGAGAAAAATAAACCCTGCTGGGAAAGAGTAAGGTAATGCAGCTGTTCTTGTCCAGTTCATCTACTGGGAAGTTATTTTACAACTGGTAAAACATGAACTCTACCAATCAAAACAGGAGAGTGATTGCTCTGTTCTTCACATACATTTGGCTAGATGTTGCACTGACTCCATCTTTCCCAACAATATTCTCCCTATCTGTAGCATGCAATTTTTATGACACAAACTTACTTTTTCTTCCACATATAATTTTATTTCTTCCCTAAGCTGAGTCTAATATGTGGTTTGGATAGCGTCAAGGAATCTTACCACAGGCTCCTTATACTGAAGATATTGGATTCATCTATAAGGTGTTGATCTAAGAGACATGACCAAAATCAGTAGATAGAAGCAGAAATGCTTTAATTCTCTTCTCATTAAAAGAAGGAACAAATTCCTTGCTATTGTAAATTCTTCATCTCTGATATTTTAAGAAGAATCAAATAAAAAGGTTTATATTATGCTGTAATGGTGTGGAGGTAACAATCACTCCGGTGCCTTTTGATTCTCTGCTGCTGGAACAGAATCCCACAAACTGGGCAATTTATACTGAATAGAAATGTGTTGACTGGAGGTTCTGAGGATTTGGAAATAAAAGAGACCTTCTTCCTGAATCCAACATGATAGATGGTTAGAGGGCAAGAGAGAAACCAAGAGCAAGCTGGAGTCATCCTTTTGTTAGAATCCCACTCTCAGGGAAGCACACAAGTTCATTCCTGAAAGCAGTGCCTTTTCAATTCATATACCTCCCACATGGCCCTGCCTACATCACTGCTCTATTAGTAGTAATTTTGTAGCAGTGAAATATGGGCTTCTGTGCAACAACAACTGGTCATAGACTGTCATTCACACCCCTCTTCTACATCTTAATAGTGTACAGATAGTTGAAATTCATGTTCTCTGAGATGCTTGTTTATAAGACATGGAGACCTCATTGTTCTTTATTGCTCTTGGTTATGGAAGAACTTTATACCTTTCTTAGACATATGAATCTTGATAGTCCTTTTAAATCTTTCCTGTTCACTCATGTGTCATGAAAAGAGTCTGTGGAAGCCTTGACCTACTCTAAGAACAAGAACCCCTTTGTGTGTAGTTTTGTGACTTTACATCTTCCTAGGGATCAGACAGACTATGACCTGATAATTAGTTACAAGGATCTCTCTCCAATGCTTATGATCAGACCGCCATGTTCAGTTGCTCTGCGCAAACTATAGAAACATTATAGCGTGTCCGTTAGGATTAGTTCATGTTGTAGAGCTTGGCTCCTTGAGAGATCGATAAGGACTCTATTTATTAGCTGGCTGTATGAATCTGGGCAAGACTGAGTTTGTCTTTTTCAATTTTCGTTTTTGAAATTTATATACATCCTTATAAAGTTCTAATGCTTAAGGATGAAGTAATACACAGAAAACACTTGTTAGAATGCTTTAAGTATAGTAGATGTGATCAAGAAATTAAGATGTGGGGGAGGTAGAAGTAATAAGAGCAGCTGCAGGAGAAGCCAGGTGCTGTGGCTTTGCCTTAGCATAATTCCTTGAACTCTGAAGTCACATCAGGCCCATATGTTGAAATTCTGAAAGTAAAAGTAGATGTCCATTTCTCCTCCACGTCTCACAAGTCTGAAGTCTTAACTCTACTTTATATTAGCTAGCAATTAGGAGTTGATTTAGTATAAAATTACAGCCAAACCAACCTCATGGGTTTGTCAGGAATGTCAAGTGAGATCAACATATGTAAAGCAGAAAGGAGTTGATGCTAAAAGAAGTTTTCATTCATTTCACTTCCATACCCAGGCTTGAATAGCTCACAGATCACATCTCTTAAGGGCTTTCTTGTTTCACTGTGTCATGGCAGAGGGCAAGAGGGAACATATTTATCTACATGATGTATGTAGGAAAGGTAGAAAAAGAGAGGATTGAGGAAAGGAAAGGAAGCTGTACTCATCCTTTCATTGGAAATTTACTCCGTCTAAGCTCAGCCCACTCTTATGAATACAGTTTTAATCCATTCATTAAGGGCAACTCTTTATGACCTTGCACATGTCTATATTTTGAGTCACAATTAGTTACCTAATGTGAATATAATAAGATGCATCCATCCAAACCTCAGTATCTACCATGAAATTGTAATATGCTTCTCCAGGCAACCTCATCCATAGATTTCTGTCCTTAGATATTATTTAGATTAACTGGAAGCGAATAATAAAGGAAACATGATTGCTAGGAAAAAACACCCATTTTGGAAGAATATAGAGTGATTGACAGTCTGTGTGCATGTCCCACTTGAGATGTGTTTTAACTGGTAGCATCAAAGAGGCACAGTTGAAAATGTGCATAGGAAAGTGTTTTTTTTTTTTTTTAACAAAAGCTCAATCTTTCAATTTTGCCAATAGAAACTCGGGAGCCTGCTAGCTTAGAGAGACAGAGAAGGCACCCAGCTGATCTTGTTCCTCAGCTGTTCCCCCCAAAAATGTTTACCTTCTCCACACAGTCTCAAAACCTCCTCAAACTCACTGTCCCTCCATTCTACTTTCTGTGTATCTCTCTATCAGTCCTCCTGACTTCCTCTTATTCTTTAGAGTTTTTCTCCATGTTCACTTCCCATCAACTGGTTGATTGCTCCACCTCTTGACCTAGGGTTAATTTTATTTAATCCTGTTTATAATACCCAAGCAGAGTACTCTTGGATTAAAAGTGTGTGCTAGTATTGACCCATACCAAAACTAGAAACAGTTTTTTTCCTCCAGTAAACAACACAATCTCTTGGGTTCACAGTGGGATCAAATACTCTGCAATGGAAAAATAAGCAGAGATGATGCTTTGAAGTGAAAGGCTGGAATTCACCACACAGAATGAGAAAGATCTGGAACCAGTTGGACACCTTGACTTGGAAAAACTTAAATTTTATCACATGGAAATTGATGTTGGGCGGTCAGATAGCAGTAGACCATGAAGTGTGTATCTTGTGAGACATCACAGTCCCTTCTTTAAGAAAATGGGCTGTGAAGTGGCCAAAATGGGCTTGTATCTGGAGCTAGAGTTACAGGCAATTTCCTGGTCTTCTGGAAGAACAGGAAGTGCTCTTAGACATTGAGCCATCTTTCCATCCAAATTTGTGAATTTCTTAAAGAAATGATGACTATGAAGTAGGCTCATAAGAAATAGACTCGATTTAGGTTAAATCTGATGAAAAATGACCTAATGCAGTATTTACAGGAATGGAAACAACATGACTGGCACCACAACACAGGAAAGAGCAGGACATAATAACATATTGGACGCACAAGTGGAATCTATATGGCATGACTGGCTTTGTGGATAAGGTGGCAACAAAGTCCCAGATTTAGGTTGTTTGACAATTGCTTTCTGTTCAAGGGTAGCCACAAATGGCACAGTACTCAGAATGGGGGCCTATCTCTCTCTAAATAAATCAACATATGTCATAAAGATGTGCATCCTGTCAAAATAAAAGTGACTTCTAAATGAATGAATCTAATTATGATCTGCATGTTCTTTGATGTCTTAGTTTGTAACAAATGTCAACCAAGAGAAATTATGGATTTGTGTTAATGTAATAACTGCTCTCATGTATTGATTTCTTGCTTACTGTATAAGACATTGTGATAAGTGTTTCATATTCATTGATTTTTTTCTTTATTCCTCCTGGGTAAAATTTTCACAGTCACTCCACAGGTGGAAACATTGAAGTTTAGAGAGATGGGGACACTTACCCAAATTTTTAGGAGCCAGGATTCAATTCTAATCCCTGGTACCAATAGTCTATTCTCAAAAACTCTGTAGTCTACCTCATAATTAACTTCCTTATGGTGACCACAAATATAGACAGATCATGACTCTTTAATTAGGTTCACAGTAAAGAAATCATGAAGAGAGTATCCTAAGCAAAGTGAAGCTACTTTAGCCCCAGTGAGGGGCCTGTGATGCTCTGGGTTCTGTATTTTCTCATCAAGAGCATCATTGTTTTCAACAGCAACAGCACACTCCTAGTCTCCCCCCCCTGATTATATTCATCCAAACTATCTTCATTTTATGAAATGACATTGTATTAGAACCATGTGGTCTTAATACAGATAGTTTAACCTCAGTCAACTAAGGAGAGACTGCTGCAATCAAGGTCACTATTGCACATATACACCAAACAGCCACAGGAATGAATGAACACACCTCTCTTCATACAAATTGAGTTTCACCTTCTAAAAACATCTCTTAATGCGTTATAGTTCTAAATAAAGATAATCATACAATTTTCTTTTATCAGAGATGCTGAGCAAATAGAAGTCTACAATGCCTTTACCTTCTTTCCACTATCAGGACGTGGGTTTAGTCAATAATCTTTCTGATAAATCCACTGTGTAAGATATTGTAGAAAAAAATCTTCCCTCAATTTAGGATTTTTAAAAAATGAGAGATATTTTAAAAATAGAATTTATAGAAGAATTTTTATGTGTTTTTTTTTAGTTAGTATGGTAATACGGCTCTTGTTTGGTTTGGTTTGAGAAAGGGTTTCTCTATTTAACTCTGGCTATCCAGGTACTCACTAATTAGATGAGTTCTGCCTGTCTCTGTCTTCAGAGAGTAAGGATTAAAGCTATACACACATCTTATTATACCTATTTTATTATCTCTGAAGTGGGAGGGAAAATATCTTTGTCCCTGGTAGTAAATTCTGGAACTCAAATGAAAATCCCTTCAAGCATCTATGAACTAATACAGCACAGGGTCCTTAGCTTGATTTCTTTTCTGTTTCTTCTTTGGATTTCAAAGCTAGATAAGCTTTAGTATCTAATATATCTTCGTTGAAAACATTCCCTAGTGATAAAAAACTGTACCTTATGCCATCTTTAAATATTCATTTTTAACAGACCTAAAATTAATTAGTATCTATTGATGATATGATGCCACTTAACAACAACAAAAAAGAAGAAGAAGAAGAAGAAGAAGAAGAAGAAGAAGAAGAAGAAGAAGAAGGAAAAGAAAAAGAAAAACCCTTGTGAATACAGTCTGTTTAAAAGGCTAGTTATTATTTTTGTTGTAACTACAATGATAGTCATCTACCATAATAAGATATTAAGGATAGCACAGTGCCACATGGGAACTCAGTGTGGGAGAACATTTAGAACTATGAAATGGCATTCTGCTAACTCAGCATCCTTCAGCACTTGCTGCTGGAGCCAAATCAGAATAAAACATTTGTTAGGAGAACAGATGCCAAAGTTTGTCTACAGTTGCAAAACTGCAATTTGATTTTGTCTCTATCAATAGTATCTTTAAATTCAGTACTGAATTAAAGGGAGTAAGGATGACTATTTACTTCGGTAGTTATTGGAACTGACAAGTGAAAATTGTTTATTTGGACTTTGGAAAAGTAGAGACAAGCACAGATGACATAGGATTTTCAGAGAGGCTGCCTAAGCTTTTTCCACAAATTTTGTCAGCTTTGTTGAAGAACAACATTTATCCCAATGATAGTTTTGCAAAGCCATTTGGTGTACAGGAAATTTATAAGAAATTATTTTGTATATAAGTATTAAAAACTATATAATCATTAACATCAGCAAACAATAATGAATTTGCCTTCAGTGTCATATGCAGTGTTGAGCACATAGGAAACACTGACTAAACAATGCATATTCCCCAAAACAATCTGTAAAATTAACATATTTATTTATCAACAACTTTTATACCATCAGTATTTTTAATAATTAGACAATATACATGGATTGCAGAATGTTCATCAAGGTCTCTCTACTGCTGAACATTGAAGATGGACAAAGAAAAACAAGAAAAGGCTGTATGAGGAATCATATCAAAATGAAGGGATAGAAAATGAACACAATGGAAGGACAGTGAACTTGGCTTTAGATTCAGTATGAATTATGATCATGATCTATAAGGGAAAAATCCAGTAAGTGGCTACAGATGGTCCTGATTAGCATCCTTGAAGTATCTTGTCCTTTCCCTTAGAAATGTCCTCATAGGCCTCATTCAGAGTGGACCCTGGCAGTCATTAATATAACCAGACAGAAAGTTATCTCTCAGAGGTTTATTGGGCTGTAAGATCTGCAGATTTGGGGTTATTTTGTCATTTGAACTGGACATTAGAAACTGAAACCATTGGTTAGGTTGCCAGAATGAGAGAGAGGGAGAGAGAGACAGAGACAGAGACAGAGACAGAGACAGAGAGACAGAGAGAGACAGACAGAGAGAGACAGACAGACAGACAGACAGACAGACAGACAGAGAGAGAGACAGAGAGAGACAGACAGAGAGACAGAGAGAGACAGAGACAGAGAGACAGAGAGACAGACAGATAGAGAGAGACAGATAGAGATAGAGAGAGAGAGAGAGAGAGAGAGAGAGAGAGAGAGAGAGAGAGAGAGAGAGAGAGAGAGAGAATACTTTGGTTTCTGTGAGATGCTTTGCTTTGCCTTGACTTGATTGAGTAAGACAGCTTGGAGGCTACTGTTAGGTAGGACTGGTCCTCAAAGGCACTTCAGTATCCAGCAGAGCATTAGATTGGGGGACTGAAAACAGTCAGTCTCCCAGCCTTGGCTAATAAAAGTAGATGGGGTACTTCAAGTAATTCTATCAAGGAAAATGGAAACAAAGAGCAAAATCAACTATCATTCTCTGTATCTAAAGGAGTCACGAATACCTATATACTCCCTTTAAAATAACACAGGCTTCTGTCTGGAACAATATCCTGAGACTTAGTTACAACTAGAATAATTGTTTTTCTATCCATAGAGAGCTGGAGAAATAGCTAATCAACTCAAAGCACGTACTTTTCTTCTAGAGGGCCTAAGTTCAATTACCAGCACCTACACCAGATGCCCCAATACTGTGACCTTTGCAGGCACCTACACTCATATGTGCATATGCAGACACAGATACACACACACACACACACACACATACACACACACACACACACACACACACACACAAATTAAATGGAAATAAACTTTTTAAAATATTCCATAGTGATGTAAGTTGGAATTCTGTTAAATAAGGTAACACTCATGTCCAGGGAGTGAGATCTTTAGCAGCCCAAGTAGATATGTTTTCTTGGGTGCTATTCTAGCTTCATATCGCTTGCCATGATAAAGGATCCTGAGAAAAGGCAACCTTACAATTCCAGGTAAGTCCCTCACCACAGGGGAGTCCCAGTGGCAAGAAGCTGAGGCAGTTGCCCCCCCCCATCCACACTCAAGAGAAGAGAGAGGAACATTTGGCATTAGTCAGCTTGTTTATTCTCACACAATTCAGAACCCAAACCCAGAGAATGGTGCTCCCACAGCAGTTAACTTAAGACCACCTCCCACTGGCATGCCCACAGTCCAACCCAATATAGACACTCCCTTTGAGGGTCTCTTCCCAGATAGTTGGAGGTTGTGTCAAGTTGGCAGTTGAAACTAGTCATCTTAGGTACCTCTAACATCACCTAAAGCTGGGCAATTTCACCCTCATATATTTTCAACTACCAGGTAACTGGTTAAGGTTTACTCAAAACCCCATCTGTGTACTTAACCATGGTCCTTTTTCCTCCACCTCCACCAGGGCCACAAGCTGGCTAGAGCTTACATTATGCAGGGAAGCTTTTCCCACTCTGTATTGATCTTCACTTCCCCGAGACTCTAAGAGCAATAAGCTGTACTTCTTAAACTTGGTGTGACTGACATAAGAAACATGCATCATTAGGATTCTGCTTATTCAGAGCCTGGAATGATTTGACAGACTGGAAAATCTTGCTGGAATTGGAGTCTCTCCTCCAGAGTCTATTAGCTTGTCTCTTAGCATCTCCTGTAATAAACACATCATGTTGACGTTAGGCAGTTGTGGGACTCTGCCTCTCCCTCATACACAATTCATTCTATGTATATTTATTGAGCAATATTGTCTGGAGTTCTTCCTGTACACTCCCCCAGTCCCCACATGTTTTGCTTCCCATTAAAAGGATCATTTATCTCATCAAAGGAAACTAGAAATAAAGACATAAGCTTTTTTTTTTTTTTTTTTTATACTCATAAGATATGACTTTTAGCTCCCCTCAGGTGAGTGGTAGATGGAGATGAAGAAGTGGCAGTGGATCGACTAAAAAGAGTTTTTTAATACCTTCTTTTCCCTTTTGCAAGGAAAATACATATGTATTCTTGACAACAGGGAACCAGAGAGAGGTTTCAAGATTGCAATTCATTTTGTCTCCTTTAATAGAGCATGATAAAAGTTTGTAGCTAAACAAAAAAATTCTGCATAAGAAAAATAAATGTCAGCTGCTTCCATCGCCTATGTAAAAAATTACCAAGATATGGTCCAAGCTTTATCCAGAGAATGGCTGTTATTTGTACAATGTCTTTGCAGTGAGACATAATAAAATGAAGAAATACATGTTACAGTCGAAAGATGCTATAACTTCCGGTAATTAAGCATCACAATGGGAGTGCTTCAGTAGCGGCTCACCTGCCAGTTGTTTGCTATATAGATTTTCACTTGCTTTGGCTAAATCTGTTATGAATGAGGTTGTGCTCTAAAGAAAAAAAAGCAAAGACTGGGAGTGTTTAATACTAATGGAGGGAAATACGGAGTTGAGAGAACACTACTCAAGATACTATTGAGTGTTCTCCCACCATAGAGGACTTAACAGTATTGATAGCTGCAGACTGCTTAAAGGAGCTATAAGGTGGAACAATAATTTTATTATTTATTATGTTTTATTTGTATGTCTGCACGTTCATATGCATCAAGTTGCATGGGTGTGTGTGTGTGTGTGTGTGTGTGTGTGTGTGTGTGTGTATGTGTACGCATGCTTGTATATGGATAGGTCAAAAGACAATCTAAGGTACCCATCCTCTGATTGCTATGTATTTTGTTTTGGTGTAGTTGTTGTTTTCTGAGACAGGATCTCTTTTTGCCTTGTAACTCATTGAATAAGCTGAGTGAGTACAGTAAGCCCTGGGGCTGCACTAACCTCTGCCTTCCTGCAGAGGGATTATATGTATGTACCACCCATCCACACCTGACTTTTTATGAGTTCTGGGGATTGAACTTATGCCCCTATGCTTCCTTGCAAGGCAAGCAGTTTATCAGCTGAGCTACTTTTCCAGGCTCTGGAAGCAGTATTTTTATATTGTCAACTTTTATAGATGTGTCTTAAAGGTAACAAGCATTTGGTTTGGGTTCATCAAACCAGACTACAGTAGACCTTTTTCCACCAAAGTTTAGAAGTAAATACTCAGGTTTTGGAAGATAAAATTTTCTCTTTCATGTTTTTTTTTAATTGTATTAACTGTCTTTCAAAGTTTCTGTAGCGTTTTTCTTTCCCACTAATGATGGAGAAACATGTGTGTTGTACCGTGTTTTTGTCCACAATAAATGTTGTTGGCTTATTATGTCAACCCTTCTGGAAGATGTGCAGTGCTGTTTCATGGCTGTTTCAGTATCTAAATCCTAATGACATGTAACAGAGCACCTTCTCATAATAAATTCAACACTGGAGGGCCAAGAAAACAAACAGCCGTGCACATTTCAATTATTATCTCTAGGTCTTCTCCAATTCAGGGATCTCATTTTTGCCTTTTGCTGACTTTTCAATGGGATCTTTAGTTTTTGACTTTCACTTGCAGTGCTGGGGATGGAACCTGGGGTCTTTTGTGTGCTAGGAAAGTGCTCAGCCATTGAGCTAGATCCCTGGTTTGGGTTATCTATTTACTTTTTGATCATTTGTTTGTTTATTTTTGAGATTATATTTTAATTTCTCCCTTCCCTACCCCCTATCCTTCAAAAACATGGCCTCTTTATTTTTATCACTAATTGTTTTTGAATGCATATTGTGTTTGTATATTGTTACTAGTAAGTATGGTTTTACTTCTGACCTTTTCTCAATGATGAGTTTGGAGAAATCTCTCTATGTGTCATAGACAATCAAATGCATGTTTTGAAAATATGTTCTTTTTGATCTTTGGTTCATCTTTTTATTCTCTTAGTACCCAGATTAGCTATGTAAAAATGTAAATCCTAGGCCAGAAGTCTGACTATCTTACAGTCACACAGAAGAAAGCATAGATGTGAGGTGGGAACCGGGAACCAACCCTTTTTACCTTGCCCCACTACCTCAGTGAAGATGCCATGTAAAGCCTAGAGCCATGCAACAAAGACTGAAGATGAGAATTGTACACAGACTACACATGAATAAAAACAGGAATTGGTTTAAAAACATGTGAACTTTCCAGTTATCTTTAATTGTTAACGTTATAAACATTGGAGTGATCCAAGAGAAAAGCCTCCATTGAAGAATTTCCAAAATCAGATTGCCCTATGGAAATTGTCTTGGTTGTTAATTATTATAGGAGACCCTAGCCCACTGTGGGAGATGCCAGTTCTTGAGTAACTGGTCTTGGGCCAAATGAGAAATGTAGCTAAGTATGAGTAAGAGAGGCATCCCACAGTGTTCCTTCATGGTTCTGTTTCAAGTTTTGGCTTGAGGTCTTGACCTGGCTTTCCTCAAGGATGCACTGCAATCTGTAAGCCAAACCCATTCCTCCCCTATGCTGCTTTGGTCAAAGCATTTTACCAGAGGGACAGAAATAGACCCTGGTGTATGAGGTAAATAATAGCAGCGTGCTTTCTTACTACATTATAAACCTATCACTGGTTTGTAATGACTACTCAGACACCAGATGTAGGCTCGCGGTGAAAAATTTAAACTAATTATACTTCTTTATTAGGCTTAGGCTTGGATACAACACTGGAAACATAATGACATCAGATAGTGTCACAATGTGATGTCAATACACAGGGGAACAGTGGAAAGAGATGAAAACAAGCAGGTAGCATTATCATCACAGGGTCCCCTAGATCAGACCATGACTGGTATAAAAATCTTTTAGTGGGGGGTAGGGGGTCTTTCCTGTACTTAGAACCTGCTTTGTAAGCTGGTAGAACACAAAACGTAGGGGAAAATCTGCTGGTGTATAATTTATCATTGATGAACATTGTAATTCTGATGAGACCTTTTATGATATTCTAGAGAACTGTTTAAAACCAAAAATCAGGAACCTGATAATGTATATGCCCCTCATGCTCTCAGGGATGTGTGATTTATATACAGAAGACTATTTTATTGGGCAGGAGAAACCATTATCAGTGGCTGTGACTAAAGGATGCAATTTGGGTAAATAATAAATGCCCTTATTACAAATCAGATTTTGAGAAGTGTGCACATGGGCTGTCTGACCTGGCTTTGTAATTCCATTTAGTGTTTGATTTTGTTCTGAAGCAGAAAATCGATCACAGTGTGCCATGTGACTCTTGGATAATTTCTATTCAGGTAAGGAAGAAGGAAATGAGTAAGCAGGGAACACAGTTCTATAGCTTTAAAAAAATGTGTTGTGGTTGTTGCTCTCACTTGTCACCTCAGCAAACTACTTGTTATGTGAGCAGAAAGTAGGATGAAAAAAGAATAGAAGTGTATATGCTTTCCCAAATCAAATACCACCCTGCCTTTGCCCAGCCTCTTGGAACGCAGGGCTTTGACAAAAATATCATTTTTCTATTTATTGATGGGGCACCTATTTCAATTGTTTTTCTTTGAAAATTTTTATTGTACTTTTAATTGATTGATTCATTGATTGTATGGGGTGGGAGCATAAGACAAAGCACACATGTGGAGGTCAGAGGATCTAATTCAGGTCCTTAGGGTTACTAGCAGGCACTTTTGCCTTTACCCAAATAGCCATCTTGCCTATCTCACTGGCTCTAATTTTATTTCTTACTAGAAAAAAAAGACAGCTTTTAAAAAATCTCTTCTATAAATAATTTCAAGTAAAATACTCAATAATCTATCCAGCAGATAGAACTGCTGTGATTTAAAAAAATCAGTCTCCAGGATTTTCATCAAAGGTTATAATTGGATATAGTTGTATTTTGCATGAGGTATTTTGTTTTCCCAAATTTATTATAAGCCTGAAACTGAATAGTCTCTTCTCTTTCTTTTTTATTATGGAAATTGAGAATCCCAAAGAGGAAAAGAAAATCTTTCATCAGATAAATATATCACACCTTATATTCTCAACCAATGCTTCTTTTCTTTCTCTTTTTGTTATAGTATTTTACATTTATTGGTATTTTGCCTGTATATATGTCTATGTAAAACATTCATGTGTAGTACCCTAGTGACACTGGAAGCAAGAAGAGAGCATTGAATCCCTTGGGACTGAACTTGTAAACAGTGGTTAGTCACCATCTGGGTGTTGGGAATCAAACCTGGGTCCTCTGGAAGAGTAGTCAGTTCTCTTCACAGGTGAACCATCTGTTTATCCCCTGTTATCCAATGATATTTTTGAATTAAATAAATGTTAATTCCTAGAATATATGGAATGAGTGGTAGATTCATCTCAAATATGAAAATTTATAATCATATATAAATTATAATATATACATAGATATGTCAATGCTGTATGTTTATATGTGTTTATTGATTCTGTAATAGATACAAATGTAACATTAGAAAATTAGTTACTATAAGAAAAAAATGATTAAGAGACAAGATTGACATTATATTTAGAATTAGGCCTCCAATTTCCCAGAGAAATGAACATATCACTAATTGATTAAAAGTTACTCCAGGTCAAGGTTTTTCCCTTCTCGCTGTTCTATACTTGAGATGGCTATAGAGACACAGTGTACCTCCTGTCACACAGCCTTTGTGCACAGCCTCATTTCATTTACAGTATCCCTTCAGGTTTTCAGGCAGTGATTCCATCTGAAGTCAGTCCTCAGTTTAAAGCAGTTGAAATTCCATCATTTGAAGTTGAGAGAATCAACTAGTCATTTTTATGTACATAACTCAGTCACGAGTAGATAGGGGATGTTTAGATGTGGATAGAGGAGGAATCTCATTTTCCATGTAGTTAGTATACACAATGCTTAAGAAATGAAGCCACTGACATCACCCTGTGGATTTTGTAGTGGAAAATAGGGATTCAGGCTTTGAATCCTGGCTTCACCATTGACTATGGAATCTGGAAAAAAAAAAGCTACTTAACTTCTGGAAACCAAATTTGGTTTTTGTAAGAGTGGTGGAACACTTGTTTCACCTGTGTTTCCCACAGGGTTTTATGAGCCTCACTTGCTATTAAAAAAGGTTTTTGGACCACTAACCTCTTCAGGAAACTGTATCCTATAGTGACTTGGGATCAGTGTTTATTCTTTCATACATTCGTGCTTTAGAATGTATTGATCTCAACTTTGTTTGTAGAAATGTCCCCAGTAGGTAGCTCTTAAGATTGAATCTGCCCAGTATAGATCCGTGCAGAAAGGCAGCTTTACTGGATGCCATCCTTCTGTCACATGGGAAGACGGACCTTAGGTTGCCAAAGAAGTAGCTCATTAGAGCTATTTTACTATGTCATGTGTAAGGAACAGAACCCATCTGCTGTCCACACCCAGCCTGTGTGCCACCAATCTATCACATGTTCCTCTTTGCAAAAAGAAAGGACTTCCAATGATTGATATTCAAATACAGAACAGGAAATGAAAGCAGAGGAGGGAGCCAAGGAAATAGATAACATATTTTCTCTAGATCAATAAAAATGTATTCTGTTACACAGGCTCAGGTCCCGGGGATGGTAATGAAATAGAAAGCACCGTCCCTGACCTCACAACAGACAGTCTCTGGAGAGATTTGCAGATAGATGATTTATTAGAGATTGACAAATACTAGAACATAATTAGGCGTGATCCAGGTACAGATCATTGTCAGTCCATGGTAGACTGCTGGCTGGTACCAGGAAACACTATTTATTAGACCTTTGTCAGAAGATAAGAGTCAAACTTCAGAGTAAATGTCCAGGAACCTCCGTAGAAATTTAGATCAGTGCTATTTTTCATCTGTTTTCTGAAGTTAGTATTAGTTTTTGCTTTGTGTTTTAGTTGTTCAAAGTTTTATATGTCTTGTCAATATACTTATGTATTTCACAAAAGTACCAGTCAATCACAGATTGACTTTTTAAAAGCAACAACAAAACAAAAAGAAGAAGAATAGCCACATATGACTGGTCCCTTGCTATAGCTTGTTGAGAAGTTAAAGCAGACAAATTTGTTGGAGAAATAGATAGAAAATTTACTACATACATAGGACGTATGATTCTTACATTAATTTACAAGTGGATAGATTCTTTAGAACTTCTTAGAGAAACCACCTCATCCTGAGGTTTGTAATAGTTAACCTCAAGTCTTTTTGACTGTGAGACAAAGGCCCCAAGCAGATAGAACCAGGAAAAAAAATATGTTGATGGGAAAGGAGTCTTGCACAAGTACCCATAAATCCCTGAGCAACTAAAATGTGCAAAAAGTCTGTAATTTGCAGTGTGTTTGAGTAAAGAGCTTTTGGCTGGGCAGCTCCAAGGCATACAGAGTTAGCTAACACTGCACTAGCAATCCCTCTGGGACTCCTTTTGTTAGTTACAAACCCTTAGTTATTGAACTAACAACCGTGAAAATAATTATTCACCAATTGAATTTCAGTGAAGAAGTTAAACTCCAGATTAGAGAGAGAGAGAGAGAGAGAGAGCTGTTGGTAAAGGTCAGACAGATCACCTGTTTCTCTCATTCCCATTTCGTCATTGAAAGCAATTCAGCACACATCAGGGTTTCAGGCAGAGACAAGAGACACTTCCTTAGTTCTTGTTTCTTGGATTTCCTATTTGATTTCCTCTTCTGGAAAGACTTCCATGATATTCTCTTCCACTCCTTTTGCTTTCATGACCTGTTATGTCCTTACTCCATGCGTCAGTTGCTAGGGTGATATGTGAAGACATCAAATAACATAATTGCCTAAATGGAGAACAAATTAGTAGTCTCCAGGGATCTGAGCTAGTGATGACTCTGTGTGTGAAGGTATAAAAGGGCAGCAGGAGGGATTTGGACACTGGCAAAATTGGTCTGTGTGCTGACTATGGTGTAATCAAATGGGTGTGTACATGTGACAATATTGCATAGAGCTAGATACATGTACACACATGAGTACATGCAAATTTGGAGAGATTGAATACTATTGTTATTTATGCTAATGTCAGTCACCTGACTTGTGATGTTTTATCGTGGTTTTATAAGATATGAGGGTTTCTCTGTTTATGCAAATTCATCATCATTCATAAATAAGAATCTTATGAAAAAGAAAAATAAAAGCTGAGCAGGTTGATGAGTACATGTAAGAGGGTTGGCTGTGTAAACCGAAGTATTAGATTTGAGTGAAATGTGGAGAGGTGGCAGAAAGAGGGTATCCAGTATGTGGAGTGAGAGCTAAGGATGTAAGTAAAGCAGATGATCGGGTTGGGTGATGCTGCATGGATTACCAAACATGAAAATAAGAAGAGGACAGTCACGTGGGCTAGGAAGTCAGGTTGACAAAGTCATCCCATGGAAAGGTGGCTATGTATAGAGCACAAGGAAAGCAGACATTACCTTTGTTGCTTTAGATGTGGGCAAGGTAAAGGAATGACTCTCCACACATGGCCTATGAGAAAATGATAGAGCTGGCTGGGGTAAAGCTGTCTCTACACAAAAGCTTATCTTGCTTTGAGTTATGGTGAATCCACAAAGCAAGGGATATGATTATGTGGGAGAGTACCATGCAGTGGGAAATCAATATCTACAAATGTGCAGGGCAGGTAAAGCGAAAGTCCACGCACAGCCCTGGAAAGCTGTAATTAAGTATGTATGACAGACCTTAAGATAGGTTAGGAAACTATCTATAAGAGCAGTTAGTTGCAGCATTGATGAAAGGTGAGTATCTTTAGAGACAGTAATAAGTGGGTGGGTACATTAAATATAATTAGAACTGAAATCTTCTAGTATTCAATATAGGAATAAAGCCTGTGGTCTAGGATACAGCTCATTTTCTAGCAACCTTTTTTTTTTTTTTTTTTTTTTTTTTTTTTTTTTTTAGCATACACAATATCCTCAGTTCTATCTCTATCTCTGCACAAAGAAAAGTATGGAAAAGGAAAAACACAAAATGAATCCTGTTGTTACATTGGCAGTAAAGGGGTGCTATGAATGCATGTTATGCTTTACTAAGAAATAAATAAAAAAAATACATGCATACACATCCTACTTAACTATGTCTGTTCAGAAGGCATAGAAAGACTGAAACCCCAGTAGAACTTAACACACTGAGAACTCAGATACTGACTTCTGTAAATCATTCTGGATAGGAGACTGAGAAGTCCCAGAAGAGACAGCTGATTCTAAGTCTTAGGCAAGGAAAATAAGAGGTAAACCTGAAGCATCTTTTTTTTTTTTTTTTTTTTTTTTTTTTTTTACATTAAAGTGAATGAAGAGAAAAAAGTGTCAGAGTCTGAGGCCAGCTCAGGTCAGCTATGCTGCACAGATGGCACTGTGCATTGAGTAAAACTTTAGGAAACCCATAATAAGTAGATAAAGGAATTATCCACCTTGCAGATCCGTGAGGGATAGAATATTCACGTTACTTCACTATACCTCCTCCAAACAAATGTATAATTTTGCCATGGAGAAGCCCCAAATAGACAACCTTGTTGAGCAAGTCAGAAAACTGACTCTGATGGTTTGAATTTTAAAAGTCCCCATAGGACCATAGAGAGTGGCACTGTTAGGCCTCGTTGGAGTAGGTTATGTCTTTGTTGGAGGAAGTGTGTCACTAGGGGTGGGCTTCGATGTCCCAGATGGTTAAGCCAGACCCAGTGCTCTCTCTGTTCCTGCTGTCTTCCCTACCTCTATCATACTCTGTCTGCCTGGGTGCTGTCATGCTTCCCACCACGAAGATAATGGGTCATATCTCTGAACAGTAAGTGAGCCTTAATTAAATGCTTTCCTTTATAAGAGTTGCCACAGTCATGGTGTCTCTTCACAGCAATAGAACTCTAAAGATACTATCATTTACACTAAGAAAAATAAAATTTCTAGTTGATTTAAAAAATGGAATAGCATCTAAGGATTGGTTGCTATTAAGTGTCAATGTTAAGTTCCTGTTTGATGGGTCTGTAATGGTACGCCATATAATTGTGCGTAGGGAATGCTCACTAAGCCTCACCCTATTATTAATAGAAATCTATATGGGCCTAGTGTTTAAAATTATATTGTTTGTCCCATTGGCAGTGGTCTTATAGTTGTGAGACTCTTTCTGTTTTTTTAGTAATAATTAAAAGCTAGATAGAAAATTAAAAAGACAGAATCACTTAGAATAAGCTTGGCAGTTCGGTTCCTAGGTATTGTTGTCATGACAGAATGGATTATAATTACCGAACTGCCATGCAATCAAGCTTAATTTTAATAATACTTTATTTAAAAATACTATGGAGAATTTAAGTGCAAGAACTGGGACTAGAATAGCGAAGAGCCTTCCTCCAGCTTCGGTGGATACTCCACGCATATCAGCTAATCTGTTTTCATTGACTTGTTTTGTGTTTCACTAAATATCCTTGGCCCATTTCAGAAAGGATCGCTACAAAAAGATCAGATGCCATATCATTTGCAAACATTTATTTGTGTAAATACATGTACCAAAATATCTTTTTGTGCACTTTTTGGTGAGTATAGCACTGCTTTTACCACATGTAAAATACAAACATTTGTTCATATCTACTTTTCTTGTTATTTGCAAACGTGGTTCAGGTAAATTGCATCATGTGATCTGAGAAGAAAGAGTAAGATCCTCAACTTGAGTTTAGTTAATGTGCTCTTAGATACTATAGTAATGGCCTCCTCTTCCTCTTCTCTGTCTTCTACAACTCCTTATGGTATATTTTTGTAGGTTACATCTGTGAGTGTTATTTAGTGGATTCATTTGTCCCTGTGATATTTCCTATAAATGTGTCTTCAGAATCAAGGCTTTATCTATGTCAAGTTCAAGCTTTGTACCTATTCTGAAAATTGTCTACATGTGTCCTATTGCTTTACATTAGATGTTATGTAGCGTCTTATCTGTCATTTGGTTAAGTTTAACCATTGGGAAATTGGAGAGATGATTCAGTGGTTAGGAGCACTTCCTGCTCTTTCAGAAGATTCCAGTGTAGTTCACCAACTCCAACGTGGTGGCTCACAATTGCCTATAACTCAGGCTACAGTGGATCTAATGCTTTCTTCTGGCTTCTATGGGCACCTGCACACAGGTATACAGAAACACTCACAGGCACATATACATATTTAATAATAAAAATATAATCTTTAAAAATAGATTAATTTACACCCAGTGTAAAATTCCCCCTGTGGTTTTCACATCATAGCTTTATAACTACTGATCATTATTACTTAGATTTATTATTTCAATGGGGAATTCTCAATGCTGGTATTTAAATTTATCACCTCTTAATTATTAGCTGATGTTTTTCTGTAAAGAATAACTTTCCCTGAACAATGATTTGATTATTCCAAGGTGTCAGTGATGCAATAGTGCATGGCTTTCCTTTTATTTATCATTATCAAAAATTTTTAAAGGTGAACCAGTGTCAGGACAACTGTGGAGATTAATGATGTGTGTTAGGGAGACAAGGTGAACCCAAGCCAGGGAGAATACTATGGAAAATGCCTCAGTTCCACGCTTGATGTATTCAAAGAGCATTAACCTTTGTTGCAATGTGAATAGATATATCCTAATACAGAGATGAGTTTAACACAACACAGGTCAGATCAAAACAAAAACAAACAAACAAACAGAAGGCAGAGCTGTGCCCCAATTCCTGAAAAACCCACATCCCTCTGCCTCACAGCAACTTTCCCACGCCGATCATTTGTCAAGAGTCATCGCCAGGACATAACTATGCTTCCCTCTCTTCTCATGATGCGTGCTTATCTTTTCAAAGGTAGAGTTGCTGTATCTATGTTGTAGGTTATAAATATTCATAGGCTTCATTTATGCAAGGCAACATGGGCATTGAACAATTAAACTTGGGGGGCATGGAAGTCACACAAATAACCACAGTGATAGGATTCAAATTACAGTGTTATATCTGATGCCATTGAAACTTTCACAGATACCAAGTTTCTATGTTATATATTTTATTCTGAGCTATGCCTTTCTCTCTCATCTACTGTTGAATGTCAGAGTGCTGTCTCCTCGCAGCTCACAGTTCCACACATGCTCCTTCCACTATGTGTAACTTGTCCCATCACCAAAGTCATTCTTAATGCTCCTGTGCTCTCAACACTTTATCCTTTGCACTTATCAGCTCTGCTTACCTGCTGTGCTCTCTGTTCAGCTGCAAATGCAGAAAGTCAAAACATCTCATCCTTCTGGCACTGAGAATGTCAGGAGACTGATGTGGCAGGGAGAAAAGACCTCTTAAAGCAGTACAATTCTATTGAAAGAATCAATAATTTGTTTTCTGGTAAGAAACAATAAGGTTATAAGTTTGATTCTGCCTCCCCCAACACATAGTATTGATGGGTTCCATTAATGCACGTGGGAAATTTGATTTTTAATGGAGTTGTTTTTTCACATATGCTGAACAGATTGATTTAGGAAGTTTTTATTCATACCAGTGGAAAGCCAGTGTGGAGGCTTTGTCCTTCAAACAGGTGGGACACCAAAGCTGAGCGTAAACTGGCAAAACCATGAGCAAGAGATAAGATTTTACTACATGTTAAATATATTTAGCTTTGTTCCAAAAACAATGTCCTCAGGGGCCTGGAGAGATGGCTCAGTGTAAGAACACATTCTACTCTTACAAAGAACCAGAATTTGGTTCCCAGCATCTATCTTGAGTAGTTCCCAACTGCCTGTAATACTAGCTCCCAATGAATCCCTAGCCTCTGGCCTCTGTAGATACCTACACATGCCTGGCATACACACACACACACACACACACACACACACACACACACACACA
>OU015755.1:78380827-78395156 GCA_907169655.1 Acomys percivali | reverse complement strand
CTCTCTCTCTCTCTCTCTCTCTCTCTCTCTCTCTCTCTCTCTCTCTCGCTCTCTCTCTCTCTGACTCCTACTGTTCCCCTCTTCAAATCTCCATATCTCTCTTAAAGCAGACTCCCTGGCTTTTCCATAACCATTTTCAGAAAAAAAAAGTGTCCTTGCTTGCAAGGAAATGAGAATGAAATTCAGATAGTTTCTCTGGCAATTCATCTACTCCTTTTCCCTCTAATATAATACTAAATAGATTTACTATTACTAATCTCCAGACCCTTTGAAATGGGTTTATACTTATAAATAAAGACATGTGGGAAATATATAGATCCAGTCAGTATTTTGTACTTTTGCTTGAAATAAATTTATATGATTTACATATATGATTCACTGTTTTGGAGATAAACCATTTTAGTTGAGCTTATTTTGTCTTGGGACACTGCTACATGTACACTACTTGCCTAGTGTGTGCAAGGCCCTGTGCCCCATCTCCATCACTGCAAAAGAGAAAATAAATACATCATTAGTTTTAAGTACTGTGCACTGTTCTTCATGACCTGCACACCAGACTTCACCTTGCTCTCCTGCCAATAGCATCTTTCTGTTGAAATGTGTGCTCAGCCATAAAGCTAATAACCTCATTTTACCCACAAAGCCCGTGCTATAATGTGCTTCTATCCAACAGACAGTATTCATTTAGGTGTTAATATTTTCCAGCAGAGTGATATGTGGAACGGAAATGAACAAATAAAAAAGTAAACTAAAATGATGCCCTAAAGCTACTGTGGATCCCTTGATACTAAAATGATGCCCTAAAGCTACTGTGGATCCCTTGATACTTGGCATATTCCTCACTTATTGTTGTTCCTTTTTGTTTCTTGTTTTAAGAAAATAAAAAGGCTAATTGTCAGGAAGTTCAAAGACTAAATAAGTATTGGCAAATGGAATGACTTTTAGAATCCCACATTATTGATTTGGGGATGCATGTGTGTTGTTCAAAGTTTTCTTCACGAGAACCCCTAATGGCAGAGAAGAGCCGTGGGAACCCCGTGAGGATGCAATTTAGCTGGAAGCAATCTGCCAGCAAGAAAAGGATGTCTTTGAAGTCTGGCATTTTTATCTTAAATATTCATGTGAAGTCTTATTTTAATAAAAAAAAGTTTATTTCAGATTATGTAATATCTAGTACATTTGACACTCAAGGGAGACACAGTTTGTGTTTCCAGTGTCTTTGAGTGGACGCCAGATGAGTGGCTCGATGCTCGGGGACTCCAAAATCCCCATGAGACACTAAATGGTACTTTATGAGGTATTGCTAATTTTAAAGTACTTGTCAAAGTCATGATACCTACTGTTTCAATCAGCATATTCCTGTAGTGCATTTAAGACCTAATTTAATTTTCACCTGTCTTTGTCTGGACTCTAAGTTCAGAAGGAGCAGAAACTCATGTAAATTAAAGATGTCAACTGCACATAGGAAGGGCACACACATTGTCCTAGCAGGAAAAATATCAGAATGTAGAGTTAGTCTCGGACAGCAAAGGGGACAAGGTCCAGGTGACAAGGGATATTTTCTCTCTAGAGTGGACTGGCTTTTCTTGATTTCCCTCTGAGTATACAATGCATTATTCTTGTCACACACCATGTCCAAAAATGTGGTGCCTCCAAACATGTCATGCTTCTGGAGATCCAACACCAACTTCTGACCTCTGTAGGCACCCAACAGCACACAGACACACATGCATATGTGCAATGAAAAATTAAATAAGTCTCTTAAAAATGTAACTAATGCAGTAGATTTAGGAATTCACCGATGTGATAGTGTATCTACAATAAGTAAGCTTGAAGGAGGAAAGATTGGTTACCACCAATCTTTCAGGGATTGTAGTCAGTGGCCTGTTGGTTCCATTTAGGCCCATGTCAGGGCAGAACATCACAACAGGAAGCAGGTGCTGTTACAAGTCTGTGGAGCTCATGGTAGTTGAGAACATCACAGAAGGGAGGACAGGGGTGACCAAAGTTACTCTGCTAATTTTTGCCTGGAAAGCACACGTATATATGAGAGAGTATATGTGTGTATACGTTTCACGCGCGCGCGCGTGTGTGTGTGTGTGTGTGTGTGTGTGTGTGTGTGTGTGTGAGTGTGTTTATGTGTGTGCCCATGTACTTGCCAAAAAGTGCAACTGGAATTCAGAGGACTACTTGGGAGAGACTGTGGTCTCCATCTGTCATTTGGGTGCTGGATATCACTCAACTCAGGCCGTCCAGCAGAAGGTTTCTTTACTTGATCTCATTAGCCTCTTTTTGGTTTGCTTGTTTTGGTGTGTTTGGTTGGTTTGGGTTTTCAGTCTATTAGATTTGATGTCCTAAGCATGTCTCTATTTTGTCACACTGTTTAAGATAGATTTTTGGGACATGTGGAAATGTGGCTTAGCAATCTCAGTGTTTTTCACACTTAATACCAAAGATGCCATTGCTTTGTGCCCTGGCTATAATTTTACTGTAGCCCCACATATGTGATAGTTGTTCTTTCTCATGGTTTCTTTTCAAATGCCCCTCCTTTTGTTTGCTCTTAATTGGGTTGACTGTGATGTGCCTTAATATGCGTTCCTTTCAGTTAGTTAGGACCTTCCTTTCTCATGTACTCTCTAAAAGACACTTTGATAATTTTAATGCCGTGCCTGTCTATAAGTGCTGATAGCTTGGGCTATCTTGAGATTAACTGTGATCTTTGGTTCCTTCATTTTGTAATTTTCCAAATTCTATGACTCCTGTTCTGACATGACCCCTCTCTTTAACACTCACTCCTTTTTTGTGTCACTCTTCCTATTGAGCCATAATCACCCACACGATGGTGCTTTCCCCTCTAGACTCAACATCTCATGAAGTATATGGAAAGGGAAGATTCTGGGGTATAGAAATTCAAACTACACAAGTGAGACACAGAGATCTTAAAAAATTGAAAACTCTATATAGTTAATTCATTAAGCTTGGGTCAGATCCCCCAAAACTACACTAATAGGTGTTTGTAAGCCACCAAGTGGTCCCTGAGAGCTGAGTTTGGGTCCCCTGCAAGAGCAGCAAGTTTTCTTAACCATTAAACCACTTCTTCAGCAATTGTTTTTCATTCATAACTAATGCACAGTATCATTCACTCTCAAAGGCAAGGAAGTACAGTAGCTGTCCACCAACCTCTGCATCCTAGACTCAGATCTAATCCACTGAAATAACTTGAGTTTCTATCATTCTTTTAACAACAGGTCAGGATTTCTTTAAAACTCAAGCACTTATATCTAAGCTCTGTTCACTTCAACTTTGTGAGAGGTAAGGGAGTAGGGGATATTCCTGAAGCCGTGAGAGCAATGAGAACAGTCATGATGGATATGAAGAGAGACACAATGTTTCACTGCCTTCTTTGACATTTGCCTTACTAATCACTAAATTCCAAGGACAGATTTGCAGGCTGTTTGCAAAACTGGCCACTTTAACTCTAGGTGGGTCTTTGTGTGGCTTCTGCTAGAAGCCTGCCAGTGGGTAAAAGAATTGAACTCTGGGGCCTCTAGTTGCCAATTCAGGTGGCCAGTTGATTATTTGAAGCATATACATTGACATTATGGTTAGTTGCCAAATGAAATTTTTCTATATAACTGAAATAAGTTTTCTATTTTTCCTCCATTATAATTAAGAAAATGAATATGGTTAATTGTATTCATGTGTGTTCTTCAAGGAAATGTAGTGATCTTCTTTTAATATCAGATTTTATCTTTGCTTTACAAATCACCAACTGCAGATGTGTGATGAAATAAGAAGCATACAGATGAGCTGCACTTGGTCCAGTGGATTTATTATTTTACATTATTATTATTATTATTATTATTATTATTATTATTATTATTATTGTTATTGAGCACATGATGTATATATGTACATGTAGCAAGGCACATATGTAGAATCAGTTCTCACTTTGACGTCGATTTCAAGAATTTAACTCAGGTCTCCAGGCTTGCACCCTCTGGGAGAAAGTATCTTCCCTGGATAAACCATTTTACTGGCTTCCTCCTCAGATTGATTCTTCACAATAAAAAAATGCTGGAAAGCTAAAGACAACTTTTGGCAATTAATTTTTTAAACAAATCAATGAATACATGAAAGCAAAATCTTAGGCATCTCTTTGATAAATCATAACTATTTTATAGACATAATTAATAATAAGAAAAGATTTACTATGACCACTTGACCCTAAATATTTAGTACTGAAAAAATTTCACCTATGTTTTTCTTGAAAGAAATACTAGGATCAAATGTAAAGTTAACATTAGGTCTCCTCAGAATGTTTGGTATAGTGACATCTGTGAAGTTTACATAGGAATGAATTGATCATGGAGAAAACATTTTTTCTTTTTAATTAAGAAACTGGGCAAGAGTGGGCAAGACGGCTCTGCTGGTAAAGGTATTTGCCACAAAACCTGATTAGTTGAGTTTGATCTGCATAAACCATATAGTAGAAGAAAGCATGTGCACACCCCCATAGCTTTCCCCCTACACATATACATAAAATAAATGAATAAATGTAAAAAGCAATTCTTATAAAAAAAAGTATAAGTTTTATACTACTTTGTAGAATATCAATGAAATTTAGTTGATTTAATTTGTAGCTAAATTTATAGTTTATTTTAAAAAATCTCTTTCGCAATGTCTTTGTTGACACAGTAAGTCAAATGCATTAATAAAGCATGAGAAGAATGCGTTTGCTTACTCGGAGGGCGGTCCCTGGGAGCTCTTTCTATAACACGCAATGTCCGGAGGGACATGCCACAGAATATGATGAATTCTGCCCCACCCAATTCCACCATCACTGCCCACATACTAAACTTAGACTCAATCAGCTTTGCAACAGGGGGGAAAGCTCATGAGTGGGCCATGCTCACCCAATAACTCATTCTCAGACAGAACTCCAACATTCTAGCAAAAGAATTTCCCTTCTAGAAACGTCTAACTTCAAGCTCATATTGAAAACAAAGAAGATAACGATGAATTACAAAGTTTTAGAGGCTTTTGTTTTTGTTTTCTTTCCCCCTTTCAGAAGAATCAAAATTCCACTTGTTTTCTGATTTTCAATTTAGATAAATCTCATGGAGGTCCATGAATCTCTTTCCCATTCAGAGGGAAAAACATGGACACTTAGATCCTAAGGCTGGAATACCTTAGCTTCTCTCAAAGAAATCACTAGTTTTGTTTTCTTCCCAGGATGTGTGCTCTGAATGAGTAGAGTAATAACTTGCTGGCTTATTTATTGTGTCCCGTCAAGAGTCTGGGAGGACATAAGGCTAGTTACCTCCTACAGTGAAGAAGGCTAAGCTGCAGCCTGTAATCCTGGCTTTGTAAGTACTACTTTTATGTTGTTTTGGCCTTGAAAATTAAGAAAAGCATGGTGCCTGTTTTTGTACCATCTATTGGTGCTCGCAAGCACAAGATGATCCACTCAGTTTACATCATTGCCTGGTTGGGGAGGGGGGGTGGGTTAAGTGTTTAAAACCTGTCTTGGGGTGTTAGAAACCATAATAAGAACAGGAAAAATGGAAACATCTTGTTGAGCTCTGTCTTAGACAATAGAAAAGTTATCACAGAGAAATTTAGGTTTTCCCCTTTCTTTCTGTATAATTTGTGTGTGATTAGTTCTTCGCCCAGATGGAGAACTATTAGATACAGATGATGTTTGTGAGGTGGATCATGGGGGACAGCATGGGGGAATTTGCTTCTTCACACCCTGCCCCAACACAGGCAAGTATCACACTCCCTGTTCACAAATCTTGGGTCTCTTTCTTTCCTTAGTGTCCCATTACAAGGGAAGGGGAAAAAAGCTGATGGAAGAAGCTTTTGCCAGTCATTTTTATTTATGATACATCTTTCTTCTTATAGAGAAAAGATAAAAAACCAAGTAGTTTGTGCTGAGCTCACTTTTTTCCCCCCAAAAATCAGTAGTGGCTAATGCCAGGATTAGACAGCACAGAGATAGGGCTCTGCTTCGACTTATTCCCCTCTGCATCAATAGAGCTGCCTACCACAGGCTGAACTTTGTAACATGCCCTACTGTAATTCTATGATGGGCTCGTCCCATTTGACCACTTGCACCTGAGTTAAATTTATTTCTCCTCTGACCTTTACATGAGTCTAATCACCTAGAAAAAAAGAGAATTTTTAGCACACCTTCTACCACGGGAGGAGTGTAGCCTTTTTTATACAGGGCACTTTTAAAACTTGGCTTTTGCAATTTTTAAAAGACAAAGACTTGCCACTGCTAGGAAATCAGATGAGTCACTGGAGGGTTATCATAGGATCCCAGAAGTGTGAGAAAACTGGTGAAATAAAAACTTTACACAATTGTCTGTAGATAAAATTAGCTGACCAAGAGCAGCTGATACTTATACAAGATTGTTGTGTTCCTGTTGAGGACCAAGTAAGTGAGAAACCCAATCTTTAATCTACTGGGCTAGACTGGATCTGTGGCATTGAGGGACTGCTGGATGCCCCTGACATTATAGGACCCTGAAATGGCCTAAGTATGGGATCAGTGGTACAGGCATCCCTTGAGTGGCATAAACAAACCAACCCCACTTTTCATCACTGAGCCCACATCATGAGAAGGAGGCTTGGTACTGTATCTAGGTGAGGGAGAGGGAGTGAGACATACATTTCCGAATTTTCAAGTACACCAAAACCTCCATCCTTTAAATATAATAAAAATAGGCATAAATTTCTCAATGAAAAGAATAAAAACTTAAACAACAGACCATTGTTTGCTCTATGCTCAGACATTCATTTACATTATTGTACAATGGGGACAATCAAATCCTTTATTTTGTATAGTTGGTGGCTGTCAAGCTATAATCCTGTAGATCATTTGGGGTTAACAAATGGTCTGTGAACAGCTTGAGTAGTGCAATACTTTATTTCCAGTCATGTTTTGAAATTATCGGGCTGTTTATTGATATTTTTTCACTTGGTTGAAAGAGTACAGTGTTATATTGATGAATATGTTTAGGAAAATGCAAATTGCCTCCTTGCTCTGACTTCAAAAATAGCCCTAGAGCATTGTATAGTTCTATTATTTAAAACAAACAAACAAAACCTGCCACCGCGAACAACAAAAAACTACTTTGGTAGGTCAAATGCAAACAGTAGATAAAGAAAACTGAGTAGTCTTTGGATACCATATGGCAGAGTTAAATATAAGGGAATAACGGGGTGAGGATGTGGGAGTGGCCTGTCCATCGCTCTTTAGTCATACCTCTTGCGTCTCAAGCGGAGAAGGAATCTTTGTGATCTAAGCAATCCCTGTTCTTCTCCATCCGTCCATGCCTCCTCTGCTTCTGTGGCCAGTGGTCCCCCAATCTATGGGAAGAAGCCAGCTCAAGTTCTACAGTTTAGTGTAACTTCTCAATTGGGACAAAGAGGTTTGGCAAGCATCATCAGAAAGGATGTTGGGTGGAGCTGGAGAGGTGACTTGGCAGTGAAGAAAATCACATATTGCTCTTGCAGAAGACCTGAGTGCAGTTCCCAGCATTCACACTGGAAGGCTCCCAAATAGCTGTAGCTCAACTCCAACAAACCCAACACCCTGTTCTGTACTCCAAGGGAACCTGCACTTACACATGCACATGATTAAAAATGAAGTAAGTCTGAGAGGGAGGGAGGGAGGGAGGAAGGGTGGTCATTGAGCACTACTCAAGTCAAGCTTTTATTGGAGAAAGATCCAGTGTTTTTTGACTTCCAAATTCATTGTAAATGCAAGTGTTATGGGCTGATGATCAATTCAAAAATTTATAACCAAACCACACCAAATACATGTGTTAAGTGGATTTGACCTCAAGTCTGAACCACTGGCTTCGCCTTTACAGTCCCCAAAGTTAAAGGATAACGGTTCTCTCCATTGCAAGCATGGAAAGTCCCCAGAGGGGATTCCCTAAATCTGGAAACACATAACATCCCAGGATATGCACAAAGCTCTCCATTGGGTACTGAAGGAAATATTAGGACTTTAGTAATGAATTTCAAATCATTTCAAAGTACTTGTTTTAAAGCGTATGCCCACATTAGTGTGTGTGTGTGTGTGTGTGTGTGTATGTGTGTGTAATTTATAAATAATTACCCATATTGAAGATATACATGCTTAAAGACTTTAGAGTGAAACAATTTTAACAAGCAGGGACACACCACTAAAAATCAAATTGTGTTTTCCTAGTGCTGAGATTCTGCCCGTATGTACTCCTCTCCCATGTTACAGTGCTTTGAAGAGTCTGTATGCAAAGACCCAGAATGGACAAAGACTCAATTGTGCTGTGCTAGTTCCAGGACATAGGCAGTGCAAGGGTGGAAAGGAGGTGAAAGTAGGGAAGGACAAAAGGATCTTTTGGGATAGAATGTTTTGAATCAGCTATTAGGACTCAAAAAGTTTGAAAGAGTCCTCACATCATTCATCCATGTTGGACTGTTCTTTCTATAGTATACTATTTCATTATTGGAGTGCCATATTGATCCCATCAGTGCTGAATGAACTCACATCATAAAATCCCTTAAAGGAACTCATATAAAATCAAGTTCCGGGTACCACCATGGGCCAGTCACAGAGAAACAATCTTTTTATAGACAGTCATTGGGTTCTTAAAATAATTTATGGAGAACTCTACAGGTCCCAGGAAGAATCTTACATCTCTCATATAGACAGTGATTTAGTTTTGAGCATGATGTTGGACCAACAATATCTCCATTCATTAATATGATAGCACTGGGCTTCAAAGGGAATAAGTGACTTGCCCTGGGTCCTGTAGCTCCAGGAAGTGATGTCAGTGCAGTCTGTCAGGGTGTCCAACCTATGATGGCAAAGGCTATAATCTTACACAGTCATCTCAGCAAACTGAGCTCAGACCTCTAGCTAGGCAGCAACCAGCCAGGAGCCTCTCTGAGTATGTCCAGTGCTGAGAGTTGCTGGATTTGTCTCCTTTCCCTATGATGTCACCTATGAGATAACGGACAGCAGGTTGCAGTTACTGAAGAAGACTGTTCTTTATTGGGTTTTATGGAAGCCTTTAAATTCTGCATGCTTCACCAGTCTTTTTCTCCCATCAAGATAGATATATCAATGTACAAAAAGTGGTATTTCACCATTCAGTGTCAACATCTCCCTTTGATTTCAGGTATTAGAGATCAAACCCAAAGCTGTATAAATGCCCCACCACTGAACTACACAGACAGATGCAGTTTGTCCCTTTCTAGTTTGTTTTTCAGTGTTCAGAGGAAAGGACATTGTAGGCATTTTACCACCACCTCCCCCGCCCCCCGCCAAAGTAATTTAGCATATACCCCTATATATTTTAAATAGATGAGAACCTTCAAAAATCATCATATAAATGCATATATGTATATATATATGCTGCTTTTGATGGTGACATAGTATTAATTCATCATATAACTTGTAAAGGACCCCTGCTGTACTAGAAATGAAGTATCTGTTTTCATGTCGTATGCATATCTATAATGGAAACAGACATTGTGTTAAGACTTCAAAATGTGTAATTAAGGGGCTAGGGGATGGCTTAGTTGGTAAAGTGACTTGTGTGTAACCATGAAGATCTGAGTTCAACCCCTGAAAATCATATATAAAGCTAAGTGTTGTGGTATATATCTATAACTCTAGTGATTGGGTGGTAGACCAGAAGGACCCATAGAGGTCTAAATGGTGAGTCAGAAGACCGACATGGTAAGACAAAAGGATCCATGGAGGTTGACATGGTGAGACAGAAGGACACAAGGAAGTCTACATGATGAGCCCCTGGTTATAGTAAGAGAATTTGTCTCAAAAATCAAGGTAGGTGGCTCCTGAGGAATGAATGACATTTGAGGTTGGCCTCTGACTTCTACAAATATAGCACACATGCATAGCAAGTACACATACACATGCACACACAAGCATACATATCTAGATAGATAGATCATAGATAGATAGATAGATAGATAGATAGATAGATAGATAGATATAGATGATAGATAGATAGATATAGATAGATAGGTAGATAGATAGACAGACAGACAGACAGGAGTGTGTACAATTTTGAATAATAATATTGTCTTATTTCAACTCTTAGATGAGCTAAAATGTACATATTCTCATGAGCATTTAGGTTATTTTCAGATTTTTACTACTAAAACACAAAGCATAGAGTATTATTTTAATGTCATATTTCCTTTGTGGCAGATATAGTGTTGTGAATGGACTTCATACAGATGTAGAAGGAGGAAGCTTTATTATCTTTAAGGAATGCTCAAACTCCCTATGTTTGTTTGGCTTTGAGATGCAAGATACCCTGCCAGAATGTAAGATGTTGTGAAGTCAAGTGCTTCATATTCAGAAGGATGCTAATCATTGGCTACAGTGATGAAGAGGGAGATGTGTTTCAGTTCTGGGTTGACCAGGCAACCTTTACCTGTTCTTCAGCCCCAGGAAAATATCTTTGCAGTGAGACATTCTTATGGCTTAGCACATTTTCCTGTCTCTTCTGCTCCTTCCCCCTGCTGTCACTAACAACAGCTTGGCTGCAATACAAGCAATGTCACTGTTACCTCTTTTGGCCCTTGTCATATTTTATTCTGGGCTTGAGGTTTTGCAGATTGTTAGCAGCTATCAGCTATAAAAATAGCCCACTTGTAATAAAGGACATGAAAAGGCAGCGTGGGCTGTGGGCTCTCAGAGATGTCCTGTTAACCTTTGCAGGACTAACTCTGAAGTACTGACCAAGACAAGATAAAACCTGAGTAAGGAAAAGGGGGCCTAAAAAGAGCACATGGATGACAAAGGATGATGTATCTATTTCACCCTTTCAAGGGGTGGAAAACATACTTACTAATTTTATGATCAAGCTCTCATTATCCCCTGCCTTTACATAAAAGTAGCACATCACTGTAAGTATCTGATGGGGGATTTGAAATGTTTTTTCTTTACTCGGAGTAATTGTAGAATCCAAAGAAAGCTGGAGTGTTTCCTAAAACTGCCTTCCCACTCAATTGAATTAATGTCAACTTGAAAACCAGAAAGAATGATGCCATTAGGAGATGTTCTAAAATACAAACAACTTGCTGTCTTGGGAAGAATTCCTGAAATGTTGGACACATCATGCCCTGAGTCCAAGGGGGAAGGATTTTTAAGTTTTCGTTTTAATTATACCCTGTCTTTTTCCAATTAGGGTTATGGTGGGTTTATGGTGACAATGGCCTTTTCTTATCCATGAATATAATGCTATGAAAAGCAATCTGGTGCATGAGCAATTCTCCATTACAGGGGGAAGACTCAGACACAATCTGGAAGCTAATTGTTAGACAAGGTGAGGTTCTCTGTCACCAAAACATGAACAATGAGGATGCATATAGTAAACTTGGTGCATATCTATCAACGTAGCATGTCCCCCTCATTTGTGAAAAGAGAAAGAAGAGATAGATGATAGATGAGCAATAGATAGGTAATAGATTATGATGATAGATAGATTGATGAATAATGTGATACAAATGTATGCCACACATATGTAAATATGTAAAACCACATATGTGTGTTTATGTGTATGTATGCTTTTCAGAATTGGTCTTGTAATAGTTAATATTCTGTTGCTATCATAGAGTAGTCCCTGACCAAAAAAAACTTTGAAGAGAAAGTATTTATTTGTCTTATATTTCCGGAGGTTATATAGTCTATCATGGTGGAGACGGTAAGGTATCAGGAGCATGAAGCTGGACATTTATATTTCACCTTCATACAGCATGAAGAGAAAGAACAGGAAGTAGGGGTGACTATAAAACATCAAAGCCAACCTCCAGTGACATACATCCTACAGCAAAGCCCTAACTCTTTTCTTTTAAACTAATTTAGTTACTCACTTTACATCCTGATCTTAGTCCCTCCCACCTCTCCTCCAGGTCCCACTCTCACTTGCTCTTCCCTCTATTTCCCCCCTACTCCTCAGAAAAGTGGAGTCCCCTGCCCCCCCCAATGCCCCCAATCCACCCGAGCACATCAATTCACATCATGACTGAGATCATCCTCTTCCCTGTGCCCTGTAGAGGCAGTCTAGCCAGGGAGAAGTGATCAAAGAGCAGACAACAGAGTCCATGTCAGAAACCACTCCCCTTACTAGGGGAGCCATGTGAAGCTTGAGCTGCCCGTTGGCTACATCTGTGTAGGGGGTCTAGGTCCAGTCCATGCATGATCCTTGGTTGGTGTTTCAGTCTCTGCAAGCCTCCCCCCCCCCTGGGGACACTGGTTAGTTGGCACTGTTGGTCTTCTTGTAGAGCTCCTGGCACCTACAGGTCCTTCTAGCCTTCCTCCCACTTTTCCACAAGACTCCCTATGTTTTGCCCAATGTTTGGCTATGAGTCTCAGCATCTGTTTCAATCTGATGCTGGGTAGAGCCTCCTAGAGGACAGCTATGCTAGGTTCCCATCTATAAGCATAGCAAAGTATATTTAATAATGTCAGGGGTTAGCTGTCTTTCACGGGATGGATCTCAGGTTGGACCAGGCATTGGTTGAGTATTTCTTCAATCTCTACTCTATCTTTATACCTGCACATCTTGTAGACAGGGTAAATTTTGGGTTAAAGTGTTTGTGGGTGGGTTGGTGTTCCCCTCCTCCTACTAGGAGTCCTGTCTAGTTAGATGTTGTCCTCTTCAATCTCCATGACCCCTGCTACTAGGAGTCTCGGGTAGAGAATCCCCATCTGGAGGCCATTTCCAGAATTTTACATATAAATGTTAGAGTGCGATATACGATCACAAAATGGAATTTTAGCTAGTTTATGTACATCTCTTTTTTTAATTTTTTTTTTAATTTTTTAATTTTTTATTTTTAATTAATTTATTCTTGTTACATCTCTATGGTTATCCCATCCCTTGTATCCTCCCATTCTCCCCTCCCTCCCATTTTCCCCTTATTCCCCTCCCCTATGACTGTTCCTCAGAGGGATTACCTCCCTCTGTATATGCTCATAGGGTATCAAGTCTCTTCTCAGTGACCTGCTGTCCTTCCTCTGAGTGCCACTAGGTCTCCCCCGCCAGGGGACATAGTCAGATGTGAGGCACCAGAGTACTTGAGAAAGTCAAATCCCTCTCTCCACTCAAGTGTGGAGACTGTCTTGTCCATGAGCTAGATCAGGGTAGGGGTTTAAATTTTTCTGCCTGTATTGTCCTTGGCTAGGGCCTTAGTTTGAGCGGGACCCCATGACCCAAATCTGCCTATCATAATGTTCTACTTGTAGGTTCGGAGCACATCTCTTTTCCTAGCCAGAGTTTCTTACTGAGGGCCTTCTAAATCCCAATGACAGTCCAGGTGATGTTCATACAAACAGAAATAAGGGGAAAGGGAAACTAACTTCCATGTTAGTAGTTAGAAACATATTACCTTTAGAAATTTAAATATTGTTTCACTTCTCCCACATTATTTTAGGAATTATATCACTGCTGTGACTATAAGAGATTTTAGGTACCTGAATTGTACCCCCAAAATTAAAATCTGGTGTATTAATTAACATATTGGAGCTGGGGCAAAATACTCACAAATAAACTTTATTAGAGGAATTGTTGGTTTGGACTCATGGATCTGTTATCACTTGGCTCTACACCTCTGGACCTAGTGAAGAAGGATACAATGTCAGAAGAAGTCAGAAAGATGTTCACCGTATGGAATCCAGGTAGCACAGAAAAAGCCTTTGACAAGATAGGTAAGCCCATCCTTACCTAATTTCTTCACCCAGGCTCCACTTCCTAATAGTCCCTTCAACCATAATTTGATTAATAAGCTAAAAAATGTCACAATCCAGTTAAGGACTAAGTCTCAACATATGCACCTTACTGTGTGATGGGATAGTCAGAGAAGTCTGACTGTTTGATATAGAAGATCAAAAAGCAATGTGAAAAACAGAGTTCTGTTGAATGTAAAGGACTAGTATCCTAAAAGAATTTAAGGCATTGTGCCAACATCAGTGGATGAGCACGCTATGTGCATGTGTATGTGCATGAACAAAGTCTTGGAGCTGTACTGGGCCATGATCAGTAACAAAATGCTATGTATTTATTTTTCAAAAATAATTTTTAAGTGTCCACTCTGTCCTGTCATATTCTACATGCAAAGATGAGATAGCAAACCAAACTGATGACTGTCCTCAATGTAAAACTGAAGCTCCACAAACTTATAACAGAGAATGGGGCCAATATAAAGTGTGTGTGTGTGTTGTGTGTGTGTGTATGTGTGTGTATGAGAGAGAGAGAGAGAGAGAGAGAGAGAGAGAGAGAGAGAGAGAGAG
>OU015755.1:78368521-78380817 GCA_907169655.1 Acomys percivali | reverse complement strand
AGAGAGAGAGAGAGAGAGAGAGAGAGAGAGAGAGAGAGAGAGAGAGACTCTAGGTGGAGAAAAGGAACATATATGTATATTATTTATATTCATACATATATAATATATTAACCATATAGCTTAATTCCAGAGGTTAACTTGGCCATAAAGTACATTCATCCAGGAACTGTATTTGCTCACGAACATGTTCTATGTCATCATATCATGTTTTATTTCCTTGTTCAGTTGTAAACTGTCTCAGGGTAGGCAGAGACCTCAAGAGTAATTTCCACATTTCTGTTTTCACAGAGCTGGAATTCCAGCAGTTGTTTTTCCAGCAGTCCCAACACAAATTTGATGTGCTAAGGTTCATTAATATGTCTCAGGTCAAATTTCCAGTATAGCGGAGCCACCCCACAGTGGATAAATGTTATCATTGCCATTCCTGACAGACTGAACTTGGTACCTGGTAGCAGAATGATAAAAGAATAAGAAAACAAACTCTACATGAATCGTGGTGTACACACACGGGTGGTGGTGGGGGGCAGGTAGAGTGTAAACTAATAAATAATCCGCAGTGTAAAATAATCATTATCAGAGAGAAAATTCTAATTAGCAAGTACAGGGTCTTGGGACCATGTTTAGCATCAAGGTGTGAAGTCAACCTCAAACTCTGTAAACTAGAATCATGGAGGAGGCTGATTCTCCACTAGACAAGACTCCCCTTTAAAAGGAGGTAGAACACTACCCTTTGTTTGCACAGCTAATACACCTGCTATATTTTAATTTGCATATCCGTAGTTTTGCTTCTTGAAGCAATACAAAATCAAACTCTACTGTTTACATTATTCCGTCCTGAGCCACTTACTGTATCAGAGAAAAGGGTTTACCTTAAGGATCATCTTATTCCACACAACTCAGTCCCTGGGAGGTGGCAGGCACTCCAATGCCTTTACTAAGTAAATGAATGAGAAACTGAATGAGTGGCTTAGATGTCTAATTTTAGTCGACCTGGTTAAGGAATACATTTTTCCATTGGTAATATAAGGAAAATTGTAAAACAGCTGGGTGTGTTTAACTGCCTTATAGCATGAACAAAGCAAATGACTCAATTAGCTAGCTGTGCTATGCTTGGGTGTTAGTTGATACTTAATTGAATAATTACTGGTTTGAGCCAAGGAGTATTTTATATTTTCCTTTAATTATTAATATCTAAATTTTATAGACACACTTAAAAGCTTTTCCTGAGGAATAGAGTATTTTCCTCACGTCAGAAATGAAATGTGACATGCAGTGTTATCTGTCTAACAGTGGAAAGGTTCCTTTGGATGCTGCAGTTTAAAATATGTTTACTTAATAGCTGGTAACTGTCTTAAGTAAGGAGATGGATTGTTTGGGGAGAGCTCTGTACACGGTGCTATTGGCTGAAGCTCTTAGCTGGGTTCACTATGCTGCAGAAAAAAAATTGCAGGTGGTTCAAATTAGTGTTGTTATTATGATGGAAAGGAGTGTCTTCCCTTATGCACAACAACACTGCAAGCCCAAGGGCCCTGAACAGTCCCCCTGAGAACATCACACATAGCTGGGACAGTTTACTAATTAGAAGATATATTTTAGAGAAGAGGTTAATACCCATGACTCTGCAGTCTCTCAAGATTAAGAAATTCGTACTGGGACCAAAGAAAGAGCAATATGCCATTTTCATCCATCAATAGTATTTGGACAGTGAAAACCGAGTTGGTCATTGTCTTGGCTCTTATTCAACATTATGATCAGACAATTCTTATGTAGAATTACATCCTAGACACATCTCCATGGTTTTGTGTCTCTCCCTCACTATTTCAGGATACATCCATGTCTTGCCATCCACCCTCCCTGTCATTTGTTCCCATACCTTCTCTGTGAAACTGAAATGGTGCCAAGCAATTTACCACACCACCCTCTGCCACTATGGCCATGGCTGACCTCATAGTGCTCTTAACCCATATTGTTTTTTTCACGATCATTGCTAGGTATGTTCATTAGTAGATGTAGCATCCTCATCTTAATATGGTTGCATTTTCCACAATGGCCTCAAATATGAGTATACATCATGATTCCCTGACCAATTGAAATCTCATCCTGAGAATAGAAGGTGAGGGGCAAAGTTCTCTCCTTGTTTCCCTGCCTTCCCCAGGAGCACATGACAAAACCTCAAGGTGGTTACAAGTAGTCAGTCATGTACGTTTGTCACCTGTTATTTTTCCCCATACAGCATTGCCAGCATCCTAGTCCCAGCCAATAAACAGCATTCATCCCGGAAACCCCTCCCCACTGCCTAAGATTCATATGAAACTGTATACCCTGGAATAAAGGGGGAGTGCACACTTAAGCTGTCACACACATGGGAACTTGAGCTGTTTCACCAATAAGGGCGCACATAAGCTGGTTCACTGAATATAGTCTAAGAGTCGCTGACTTATCCTTAGAGAGTCTTCTTCCCTAAGAACCCCCAGCTGGATGGGAATCCTGCAGAGCCCACCTGTTCCAGACTCTGCCTCATCCCCCTCATCCCAAAGTCTGGATATTCTAAGGAGAAGCACTTGCATCCTCCATCTGGACTCCATGCCTGGTGGTGTCCAGGCAATCCAAGGAGGATTGCTACCACAACTTGGTAGATCTGAAATCTTCGCTTTATACAGGCAGGCATTGTGTCATGACATTTTGGTTAACTGACTGAATACAGAAGAGTGACTCTATAAGATTGTAATTGAGCTGAAAAATAGCATCACCTAGAGGTGTTGTTCAGTTAAGTTTCATTTGGTGATGCTAATGTAAACAACCTCAGGGTGCTGCCAGTCATATGAAACTATAACATGCAATTTTGCGCAGCACTTAATTGACAATGGTAATAAGTTATTGTGTAACTGGTTTGTATATTTACTATACTGGACTTTTTCATTATTATTTTATTGTGTACTCTTTTTTTTTCTTTTTACAATAAGAGTTAACCGTGAAACAAACTTAGGCATGTTCTAGAAAGTTCTGTAACACAGGGATGACTGCTTCATATGGAATATTACACTGAAGATATAACAGGACAAAGTGTAGAGGGACAAGACTGATGTGGGAGATCCTGAGCATATGTGGGCCTAGGCAAAAGTGTTTATGGCTTAGCTGTTAACAAATTAAGGAAAAAAGTTTAACAAATTTAAGGCGAAATATCTTAAAATGGAAAAATACCGAGAATAAAGGTATGAGATGTTTTTGAGGACCTTAGGGGCACTGATGTGATTTGTAAGAAAAGATCTAACAAATGATTAGGGACTATTTAGAGCTCTGAACCAGGACCAATTAAAGGATGCTTCCTAGAAAGGAAGATGGTAATGTGGAGAAAACTGGGCATGGGAGTGTTTCTTTTTGTTTCATGTGTTCATGCAACATGTGTTGATCATGCATTAGAAGTTATAGATATGACATACCAATGAAATACAGAGGAAAAATCCATGTTTTTGTGGGATCTGCATTCTGTAAGACAAATGTACAAAACTAAGAGGGCCAAATTATGTAACCTGTCTCAACAAAAAGTGATAAAAAAAAAAAAAAGGGAGGTTTAGGTGAATGAAGAGGAACATATTTAGCTTATACACAGACTTTCATTATAACTTGAAGAGCACTCTATTTTCTGTGTTTGAGCCCTCTATCATGTTTGTATGTATGTATGTATGTATGTATGTATGTATCTATCTATCTATCTATCTATCTATCTATCTATGTAGTTACCATCATTTTGTGGGTAGAGAGCATTAATGACACAGTAGGCATATAGAGATCAGAAGAAAGCTTAAAGGAATCTGTTGTCTCCTTCCACAGTATTGGTTCTGGAGATTAAACTCAAGTTTCCAGTCTTGGTAGCACCTTTACCTGATATGCTATTCTGTCACTCCTCTTGTTTGTTTGTTTCTTTTGTTTGAGACAGAGCTTTTCACTAGTTTGGAACAAGTACCAGATAAGCTAGTCCACCAGGCCAGCAAGCCCTGGGGATTCACCTGTCTCTCTTCCAGGACTAGGATACAAAAGCATATTCCTCTTCTCTGTTTTACTTGTAAATATATGTGTTATGTGGCAAAATTTATCCTGTGGAGATGCAACACACATGTCTATTCAGACCAGACAGGGATCCCACAATAGATCAAAGTATGTATACTACTAAATCCAACTTGATGGACCAATTTGGTTTTATTAGGGTGACTTACAGGAGTATGGGTGAGGGGTTACTTACAGGACTATGGGTGAGGAATTACTTAGAGGGGCAGAAATGACTCAAATACAGCTTCATTATCAAAGCTTACCCCAATATTGGTGACAGCTCACAGAAATAGAAATCCTGGAGCACAATGCTCAGCCTGTAGGCAGATCAACAGGTTGGAAAGTGTCCTTTCCAAGTGACTCAGTTGGTCTAAATCTCTTCCAGGAACTTCAGCTGGTTTTTCCTCTTTCCAGGCAGCTGGTGTGCTCTCAGAGTTTTCTCTCTAGCAGCTTGGCTCATTTGAAATTCTTTTTTTTTTAATAGCCCTTTTGCCGTTGCTTACTCTGGCAAGGACAGGACTAATCAATCTAGTCAGTTTCAGGGACTTGCTGAAGGTATTTTGAGTTGTTTACCTTTCTGCTTAAGGAGCTTCCATGTAGAATGGGATATTTCAACATGGAGAAAACTTAAACAATTGTGTGCATCTTGTGTTCTAATGATCATATGGACATTTTCTTCCTCAGTAGAACTGGACTAGTGTTCAGTTGGTACCTTCCTAAAGAAACATGACATTAATGCAAATGACCTAAATTTATTACTAAGAAATCATGACTTGTAGGAGGCAAAACATTTAGAAATGTAGCTAGAGGCATGATAGTTGCCTTTCTCATTCACTATCACAAAATGCCCAAAAAGAAGCAATTAAAGGAAAGAAAGGTTTATAGAGTGTCCAACCCTTTAGCTCTCTGAACTACAATGAACCGAGAGTCACCATGGATCACACATTAAATATACAAACACTAATGAAAACTTATAAAAAGAAAGTTTTTAATTCTCATTATATCTACTATCACAGATAAGCAAAAATATCCTTAAATAATCATCCTAATTTTGGGGTGCCCCATTGGAGCATCTTCTGAAATTCTTGAGAGGAGAGGTTCCAAGTTTGTGCTGCAGTTCAATGTGGAGAGAAAGTGCAGCAAGGATTTGAGGGTGCTAGCCACTGGGTGTCCACAACTGGGAAGCCTGGAGAAGAATGCTTCTTCTCAGCTTGCTAAACCCCTTTCCTTTTTTGTTCAGTCCAAGACCCCAGTGTGTGGAATAATGCTGCCACACTTGAAGGGAGTCTTTACACCTTGGTTCAACCTCCCTGGCAACACCTAGGACTGTCCTCTGTTTGATTACAAATTCAGTGAAGTCAACCATGAATATTAATCACCACAAGGGGGCAAAGAGGGAAAGAAACACTAAAGAGATGAAACACGAAGAAATAATAAGGATTGAAATCTGCGTGGGAGAAATGAAGAAAAGAGCCGAGACAAAATGTCAGGAAGGAAGTGGTGGAGGTGGTAAGTCTCAGTAGCGTAGGTTTGGCTCAGGATTCTGGATCTTATCAAGCCACTATCTTTAAACATGTTAGTTTCTTTAAAATGTAGCTTCATATCTGGAAAAGGAAAATATCCATGACATATAAATACTTCACTCTATGTAATATACATTTTATACTTATATATGTGAATACATATCTGTATATGCACAGACATTGCATGCTGATAAACTCATTATAAATTGATAATGTAGGTAACTACTGAACACCACTTAGCCTGGCATAGCTCAAACAAGTGCAGAGCATCTTCCTCTGCACATAGTTACCCAAATTTATGAAATGTACATAAAGCCTGCCTTGGGATACGTACCTATATTCAGGTAACATACTGATCACTTAATTTGAAAAGAAAATCAGAGAGAGAGAGAGAGAGAGAGAGAGAGAGAGAGAGAGAGAGAGAGAGAGAGAGAGAGAGAGAGAGCTCCTTGAGTTACAATGATTTGTCTTTTGACTTTTCTGCTCTATGCTGGTTAGAAGGACTTTCATACACAACAAGGAATAACTAAGCAAAGTTAATTTGTACTTAGCAGAAACTTGTCTGCTTATAGTTCTATATGGTAATAACTTAAATATCAATATGTCCACCACAGTCAGAGACATCTTTCTAAGTCATCAAGTGATGGAAAATTAAAGAGAAGTAAGAAAGTGATGTGTAGCCAAACTCAACACACATTCATGGCCCATAGGCACTTGTGACCGTAGAAACATCATGTCCCATCTTTACTTGGAACATTTCATGTCTTTATAGTTTTCATTGGTGATTAAATTCCAACATGTTTTGGGGAGGACATAAATTTGCCACACTAGAATCAAACACATGCATTTCCTCCACTGGTATTGTTTTAGAGAGAGAAAGCATGTATTGAGTGCAAGGCAATGCAGCTAAGCCATGTAGGGTGATGATGACATCTTTATTTGTATGCCTATATTAAATTAGAATAAAATTTCAAAATATTCTATCTGAACCAAAAGCATGAAAACCATACAACAGGATCTTGGGACTTTTTTTGTGTGTGCTTCTTTGCTGGTTAGTTTGTGTCAACTTGATATAAAACTAGAGGTATCTGAGAAGAGACCATCTTAATTCAGGACTTATTTATATTCGATTGTACTGTGGTTAAATGTGTAGCATTTTCTTGCTTAATGTGAGAGAGCCCAACCCTCTGATGGTGTTGCCACTCCTGGGCAGGTGGTCCTGGTTTGTATAAAAAATTAAACCAGTAAGCCATGGGCACAAGCTCGTATGCAGCATTTCTCCATGGCCATCGCTTCTGTCCTACCTCTGCTTGAGTTTCTGCACTGACTTCCCCAATGACTTCCTCAATTCCTCTCCAAGTTGCTTTAGCATGGTCTTCAGCACAGCCATAGTAGGCAAGCTACAAGAGCTTCGGTACACCTTTTGGGTGTAGAGGTAAAAAAAAAAAAAGTCACATTAGCTGAAACTAGTTTGAAGATGCTTGGGTATAACTCATGGATGCTTCCTGCCACTGGATTCCTCTTGTGTAAGTGAACAGTTGTCAAAGACCCACTAGCTCTGAGTCTTTCATGTGACATATAAAATGTTCACGGGGGGTGGGAGAGGGGGATGTGGGTATGACAGTGTGCCTGCAGTTCACTTGTCCCACCACTGCTCTTTTCTATTCCCAACTGGATCCTTCAAAGGAAGAAACATTTCTTTGCAGACTTTCTGGTCTCTGTTCTGTATTCTGACTGCTTGTATTTTACAAGCAGAATTCTTCAGTACCCCCCAAGAACATTGCTATCTTCAGGGTTTATCAAAATGACAAACACAAAGGTATTTTATTCTTGAGGCTGAACTGAACTGCTGGCTCAGCGAGGAGCAAAAGAAGCTTACAGAGTTTCGTGGGCCTGAACTTCAAAATGAGCATCCCCAGTTCTTCCCTAGAAATAAGGGCAAGGTACCTTTAGACTTTAACACAATGATGTCTTTAGCCCACTTTTCCCCTGATCGTACCAGACATTCAGCATTTGCCTCTAGAAATTTTCTTTGTGCTTCAGCTTTGACTGTAGGAATTTCTTTTGCAGGCTGTCCTCTCCAGCCCGTTTTAACCCTGGCCCCTCTTCCTTTACATCAATTTTTACACTGTAGCAATGATAAAACATAGAAATAAGCATTTGCTTCCATGGTCTTCTAGGAAACATTAGGCACATTAATTGATCATGTATCAATAATTGAAACAGGAGTCCTTGACAGTTCTCTTTATTCCTGCCCTACTGGGATTTTCTAAAAATATGTTCTGTACTCTTAATTGTCTTATGGAAGTAGAACTCAGTATGGAAAGCTTCAGAAATTTGATGATAGCATAAGGTTTCTGAATTTACAATGGCCAAAAAAAAAAAAAGTTCAAACTCAAATGTATAATGAATCCACGGTATTTCTGGCAGTGTTTACCCATGGTGCATTGTGTGGCTTGCTGCAGCTTTGTTCTGAGAACTCAGCATGTGCCCTTTGTGGCATCACAGGGACAGCACCATGGCACTTCCTGACACACCGCAGCTCAGAGTCAACACTGATTTATTCTGAATTTAAGTGTTTTACTGTACATGAGAAATTTTCTGCTTTATAGAACTTTGATGCTTTAATTACAGAAAACACTTCGAATATTTTCCCATTATCGTTCCTCAGCATGTAACTGTCAAATTAGTATTTGAGGTTGTTGCCTACCCATCTGAGCATGCAAGTTTACTTTTACCTTTAATAAGTGACAAACTTATGTAGAACAGAAAATTGTTTAGAAACTAATTTATTTATGATTTCTTATTGGTAAGCATTTGATTTGTTTTGCCCATTTTACATACCTTTGTGTCTAGGATGATGTAAAACTGTCTCATGCTAAAGGGAATTGAAAGCCAGAAATGTTTAAGAAGCCTTACTACAAAACATTAGTCATGAAGACTATTCCGTTAGTGGTAACACTCCTGGGCATATGCCAAAGGGACTCGGTATCTTATCAAGATATTTACACATCTGTGTTTGTTGTTGGTCTCTTCATGTTAACAAGGAAATGAAGCCAGCTTAGATGTCCATCAGCTGATGAACGGAGAAGGAAAACATGATGCGCACACACAATGAGGTTTTATTATGAGGTAAAGAAAACAAATGAGATTTTTCAGAAAAAAAAATGGATGTATTGGGGATAGTAGAATATTTAACAATCACGTTCTCATTCACGTGTGCGTTTAACAGCCTGCATGGGTATAAATGTGGGTCAAACCAAAAAAAAAAAAAAAAAAAAAAAAAAAAAAACTAGAAAAGAAACCAAGAGAGAGCATAAATAGGTGATGAGGAAGGAGGGGTGTTGAGGGCAAAGTGGCACATGAAAGAGAGAAAGAGACTGAAAGGGTTGGGAGGGAGAAAATTACAAGACTGCATTAGAAATTAACAGGAGAAGGAAGAGGAGAGGAAGGAGGGTCACTAGAACACGCATCTTTGAAAATGTCGTTATCAGATCTAATACCTCTATCCTAATTTAAAGCAAAAATACTTAGGGATATTCTGCTCCTAGGAGCTTAGGAATCAGTGTGTCTCTGAGATAATGGCAATGCAGCACTATGGCTTGCGTAAGTGAGACTTGGTATGCCATGGCCATCATTTACCCAAGCCTGAGGCGTCCCTTAGCCTGGCAACTTCTTTTTTGTTTTTGTTTTGTTTTTTGTTTTGTGGCTATTGAAATATATATATCGGTTTTTTTTCTATTCTATGAATTTATTCCAATTACAACTCAGTTGTTCTTCCATCACTCGTATCGGGTGGCCGTTCACTTCTAATCAGCTCTGGCTCTTACAAGCTTTTACTTTTAAGAGAAAACCTGCAGTGGATTTGAGGTCTGACTTGTCTCATTTAGCACAGTGTATCCTGGGTTCCTTCTCACCAACTAAGTGTACATCTTAGTGATGTTGTGTCCATTCACGTGGTGTAACCATCATCACCATCAACTTCTCTTCATTTTGCACATCTCAAAATATGTCCCATTAAGTAATGGTTCTTCTACTTCCTCCAGGCATATCTACCTCCTTTCTAATTTCTGTTTCTGTGGTTTTGACTTTGTAGTATCTCACGAGTGAGGCCAGATGTATTTGTGACTGCTTCATTTCAATTATCCAAATGTCCTGCAGTTCTCCCGTAGTAAAGCCTACTACTATATTTCTGCGGATCATTTGCTACTTTTTTTTACCCATTTACTTTTTGATAGACACCATAGAGCTTTCACATTTTCTTTTCTTTTCTTTTTTTTATTAATTTATTCTTGTTACATCTCTATGGTTATCCCATCCCTTGTATCCTCCCATTCTCCCCTCCCTCCCATTTTCCCCTTATTCCCCTCCCCTATGACTGTTCCTCAGAGGGATTACCTCCCCTTGTATATGCTCATAGGGTATCAAGTCTCTTCTCGGTGACCTGCTATCCTTCCTCTGAGTGCCACTAGGTCTCCTCCTCCAGGGGACATAGTCAAATATGAGGCACCAAAGTACATGAGAAAGTCAAATCCCTCTCTCCACTCAAGTGTGGAGACTGTCCTGTCCATGGGCTAGATCTGGGTAGGGGTTTAAATTTTACTGCCTGTATTGTCCTTGGCTAGTGACTTAGTTTGAGCGGGACCCCTTGACCCAAATCTGCCTATCATAATTTTATTATTGTAAATAACACTGTGAACATTAGCATATAGTTTTCTCCTTGAGACTCCATTTCACTTATACATTTAACTACAAACCCAGATAAGAAACTTCTGGACCAAGTCACTGCTCTGCTTCCTTCCACAGTGGATACACCATTTGATATTCCCATCATCAGACCAAAAGAATGCAAATTAGGTTCTAATAATACATCCTCACCAATACGTGTCTTCTTTAATCACCCTCATAGGAACTGGGATGAGTTCTCGTTGTCATTTTGATTTGAATTTCTCTAATCATTAGTGATACTTGGCAGCTTTTAAAACTTTATCACTGGCCATTTGTGTATCTTCTTTGAAGAAGTGTTTGTTTGAATCTTTTCACCCTTTAAAAGCCTCTTTATTTGATGTCACTGAGTTTTAGGTGTTCTGTATACACTGTGTGATGTGTTTTGTATTTCCAAGAGTTGTCCAGTCTTGGTTCTTACGTTTGCATCTCTAACACATTTGGAATTAACTTTTCTTTATACAATTCAGTAAAAAGAGGCACATTTTATTCTTCTACATGTAAATGTTCAGTTTTCCCAGAACCGTCTGTTGGAAAGCTGTCTTTTTCATTTGAAGATCATTTGACTAAATGTAAGGAGTTATTTTTGGACTCTCCCCTAATTCATTTTTTTTTACTTGTCTGCATTCCTGCCAGGGCAATGCTGTTTCCATTTTTGTAGTTTGGCTGTGAGTCTTAAAATCAGGAGATAGGAAGAAGTCTGTTTCATTATTTGTTATGTTGGTTTTGTCTCTTCAAGACCCATTGAGATTCCATAAGAATTATGAATGATTTTTCTATTTAATTGACAATAAGTCATTGGAACTTTCAGATTGTATTAAATCTGCAGTGGAGACCACCCCTCAATAGTACATGACATGGGGGATAGAAACCATATTCAAGGCATAGTTTATGTTATTCAAGCCCCATAGTTCCTTTCTTATAAATAATCTGGCTCTGGCTATGATTCACAGTATGTTATTTAAAATTCTCAACTATTACAGCTATCTCTTCCTTCAGCCCTGTCAGTTTTTGTTTTTATATTCTCAATTGCTAGCTTTGGTACATACATTGCTGGTTGTTAAATTTTCCTCACTTATCAAAATTTTATTTGTAATGCCATTTATTTTTATTTTCATTTGTCTAGTGTATATGTTTTTAACTAAAACTATTTTTCTCAGCTAATAGAACTTTGCTCTTCATTTGTGTCTATTTACATGGAACCTTAAGATTCTTTTAGACATATTTATTTTATGTGCATTAATGTTTTGTCTACCTGTATGTATGTATCCTATGTACATTCTTGGTACCCATGGAAGTCAGAATAGGGTATCAGATATCTTAGACCTGAAGTTACAGGTGGTTGTAAGTCACCATGTAGATGCTGGGAGTTGAACCTGTGTCCACTACAAGAACAAAGGTGCTCTTAAGTATTGAGCCATCTCTCCATTCTGTGGCCTTATTTTAAATTATTTTACTTTCAATATGCTGATGTCTTTCAATCTAGAATGATTCTCTTATACATAGTATCACTGGATCATGGTTTCTAAATCTAGTCAACCTCCATCTTTTGGTTGGAGAAGTTAAACTGCTTATATTTAAAATAATTTCTTGAAAGGGATAACTTAGTTTTTTCTTTTAGTTTTTTTTTTCTGTTTAATTTCCGTATGCTTTACATCCCTCTTTGTCTTTTATTTCTTCATGACTGTGCCCCTTTGAGATTACTTGATATTTTGTATTGAAATGCTTTGGTTTCCCCGATTATTTCCTTTGATGTATATTTCTTTCCTGCTTATTTGTGATTATTCTGATTATATTTGTAATATCAAGTTATGACTTTTAAACGAATTTATGAGGTCACCTTCACAAACACAGAGCTCTGATCTTTCTAGAAATTTGTTCATCTCTTGTACTTGTTGAGGTCACAAAATGATGCTTTTACACTGTATGTCAAAGAAGAAGAAGAAGAAGAAGAAGAAGGAGAAGGAGAAGGAGAAGGAGAAGGAGAAGGAGAAGGAGAAG